>BJKM01000169.1:487500-937500 GCA_015082035.1 Chaenogobius annularis | reverse complement strand
GCTGCTCACTCTGCTGGAACACAAGCTAATGACTGACCTACAAACAAGGTGAAATAGTACTTTTGATATGCTCGAGCGCTTCTTGGAGCAGCAGCCGGCTGTTTGAGCCGTGCTACTCTCGGCCGAGGTGAGAAGGTGCTGTGGACCTTTTATAAGAAGCTGATCTCACCTCTGCAGAAGATGCTGCTGCAGCATGTTCAGACCATGCTTATTGTTTGGCAAGAAACGTACACTACTTTGCTAGAATGTGATCTATATATTTCTTTTTTGATCAGTTGGTTGGATGTATGAAGTTATTAGAGCATAATTGATTTATAAATAAGTGCTTTGTGGCTAAACATGAAATTTCATACATTTTCCAGGGTAGAAAAATGACCCATTTGGTAATTCTTCTACCCTTCTAAAATTTGTATAAAGTCACCGTTCATATGATTTATTTGTGTGCATAGGTTTTATAACGCAGCACTACGGGCTTGAGGAGCCGTGCGCACTGCGCCGCAGTGCTCCAGACCCTTTACCGCGACCCAGGGGCCAGTGCTCCAGACCCTTTACCGTTGTGTTACTCTGCTGTAAGAGTGGGAATGGCTTGTTTGGATGATGGCGTGTGGGTAAAACATTGCTAACAAACATTAACACAATTGGTGCCATCCATCTTCTTCCGCTAGACAATTGGTGCATGCCCTAAAAATGTATCACCACCACTATGCTTTCCAGTGTGGGCTGGTGTTTTACCAAGAGTAAAACTGAGGCTTCCCAGTGCGCACGGCTCCTCGGGCCGCTACAGGGGCGCGGCTCCTCGGGCCGTAGTAACATCCACAATGAGCTCGTAAGAACAGTGATTGTGGACAAAGTCCCACATAGGGAAACAAAGCAATTGAGCAGAATGTGTGAATATATCACCGAGGCTCCTCCAGCTGTCTGCGGGCAGCTGTGGCACGGAGCACGGCTGGTCCACTTCGGCTACGTCATGGAGAAAGTAAAGGGATTCATCCAACCGCTTGTGAATGATGCGTAACAAGAAAGGTGCTGCTAAACCGTAGTGGCGGTCTGTCTTGCGTTTATGTAGTTCTAAGCTTGTTTACTCTTCTAAGAACATGCGTTTGTGTCCTGGCCGCAGGGGACCAAAGTGAATTGCTCACGTCACTTTGAATCGGAACATTGACACCAATGTCTAAGACTTTATTCTCATAAATGTGAGTTAATTCTAGTTCAATTATGAGTTAATTCTTGTAAATGTAGCACTTTTTTTTCTGGCTTCAATTTTAATCTCATAAAATTATGACTTTAATGTCAAAATGTTATGACTTTGTTCTCGTCGTGCCAGCAATTTTTTTATTTGGGTTGGTCCTTATACTCCGTTGTAAATTGGCTATGTAAACAGAGAAATTACAAGTATTCATACTATACACAATCTTCTTATTATGGATGCACGAATATCAGCTCAGTATTGGTATTGATATGTACCAATATTCTCACGGCAAGTATTTTTTGGTATCAGCCAAAAGTACATATCAGTCCGTTGATATTGCACACTCTGCCGTCCCTTCACAGAAAGGTGAAGAAAACGACGGCTCGTTGAGAGAGGCTTTCTGCTGACCCAGAAATGACAGTTAGACTTTTAAATGTTCTACAAAATTTGTAGACAAAACTTATTAAGTTGTTCACGCCCTCCAGCGCGCACGGTATGAAACCGGACTTTAGACGTTCTATTTGATCATTACTCTTATTTTCATTGTCAATACCGGCAAACTATAAATCATTTTAAAGATTATTTTCTCAACAAAACGAATGTCATTGATTTGCATTGAAAAATTTGCACTAATCAGCGTGATATCAACTTTTCGTGTAACATTTCTTACACTTATTGCAAGGGTGCACAGAATGAGTACAGCTCAGCAAGGTTGAGCTGTACTCATTCTGTCTGTAATAATCCACAGAAAAACAATATCCACTTGTATTTTTCCTGAAGTAATCCCATTTGAAGAAATAGTCCAGTAAACGGCGTTTTCTTCTGTGAAAAAACTCACAACTAAAGCTTGTGCGACACTTCTCTGGTCCCTATTGAAACACGAGGCTCCAGATAGAATATTGTTTTTCCTCACACTTTCAGCTACAAAATGTGACCATCCACAAGTTTTCCCGTTCACGGGTTCGTCTGGCACAGCCGTTTAGGTAAACCATGCGTCCCTTTGTCCCTTTGTGCATCTGCGCAGTCGACTTTTCCCCGAGAAAACTTGATAAAAAAAAAAGTGACTTGGTACGTTTTGTTTAGGGGGGGCGGGCAGCGGCAAGTTATTCACATGCCTAAAAGCAGTAAACAGCCAGTTTTTCGGCACGCGCAGACAAGATTTTACGCACCACGTTTTCTGATCTCGTTAGCCTTTTGTGCATTTCGTTAGATATATGTATTATTATACCCCCCTTGCTTAGGACCTTTACAAATTTGCAATATTCAGGCGAGACTAAAAAGGATGTATTTTTTTGTGTTTGGGCTTCTGTAGGGTAAGTTCTGAAACCATGACAGTCTTCATAAGCACATCTACAGAAACTAGAAGGCCTAAGCTTTCTAATGATGCATCACACTAGCATGTTGGGCTATAAGGACATTTGGGTCCAACTATTGTGCACAGGGCAAAATAGGCGGCTGGTCACGGGTTAAATAAATGTGAGGTGAGTTAATTTGCGCGTGTCTTTATTTCAGACATTTATTAACCTTTATTTAACCAAGTAAGAATATAACTGAATGCCCAGCGGCCTGTAGCGAGAACTGAAAATGGGCTCATTTGGATATATTTTAAAACGATTCATAGATGTGAAACAAATTATTTTAGATTTTATTGGTCAATCACTTTATTGCCCTGACTGCACGCTATTGGCTTAGACATGTTAACTCAATATAACTTGAATGTTAGAGGTTTTAAGGAGAGAAGAGCTCTGAGTGTCTGATCGGACACAGGAGGCTGAGAACGAGCCGCTGAGCAATACGATGACACACAGACTGGAGGTACAGAAAGAGACTTGGAGCCTTGATTATAAATATTCTCAATAAAACAGGAAATTTACAGAAAGGAGAAGTATGAAGTCTAATTTTACACTAATAAAGAATAATTATAGCCTACATCTACCTAAACATAGTGCTGAATAAATGATGGTTTTCTAACTGGTTCTATACATTTCAAAATAGATCTGATCCTGGGCCGCTCGTAGTATCATGCCTAGCACACGCGTTTGCTCAGTGGAGCGAGCCACAGGATCGTGAGTTCGACAATTTACTGTATGTCCTTCCACAATCTTATCCCCTATTTCATGTCCTGTCAAATAAAGCCTATCGGCCAAAACATCCTTAACTTTTTTTATTTAATCGTTCTTTTAGAAAGTAAAGGAATTTTTACAGCAGTGGTCCCCAAACTACGGCCCGGGGGCGGATACGGCCCGCCTCCACATTGACCCGCGCCCCTGAACAATACAAGAGACGCATTATTCATGCTCATATGAGTCATAGATTCTGCTCTGACAACTGAAGCTGACTACTTTACCCAAGACTGTGCACGGCACAACACAAACTTTCTTTCTGTGTAGAACCCAGAGAGGGTTATTTGATCTCGGAAAGGGTTATTCATATTTGGTTATATGTGGCTTTCTGGAAAACAATACGTTTACATTTAGGCACCCCTGCGATCGTCACACTTTTTTCTGGTTCAAACTGACCCCCATCAGAGAAGGGAAAAGTTATGTGGCCCTTACAGGAAAAAGTTTGGGGACCCCTGGTTTACAGCAATATTTCTAGGTTTAAAATATTCCAGTGTTTCAGTGTTTATTGAACTTATTTGCCTTATATTGGTGATCAACCCAAGGTTTTCCCATAACATCAGTATCCAAAAAATGTATCCTAAAATTTCCTAATCAGTGCACCACTAATTATAATTTTTCTCTCTGTTTGCAGAAACTGTCTTCCCTAAGTGCCAGTCTGGCTCGCGTGGTCTCTTCAGTTGAAGAGGAAGAAGCTCAACTGGACCAGTTTCCTGCTGAAGGGGCAAGAACTTTTTTTGCACTTTGTAAAAATGAAAAATACATTCTTGAACGAAACTGTCGCACTCCCTTAGTTTGTATTGAGATATTGTATGCCAAGGTCACAGTTTATAGAGACTAGGGATTATTGCTCCATGTTTGGTTGCTAAGGACGGGGTGATTCTCGACCTGGGAAACTTGTTTTGCCCTACTAATTTAAGCCTAAAATAAGCATGCACTTTCCTGGAATTAATGAACTCACAATTTTATGTTATTGAAGTCTGTTGGTGCTTTGGCCAAAACAAAACACCCCACCCTGCAGTTAAGTGAGGGAATAAAAGCTTTTAAAAGAAGATAAAGTGGGATTGGGTCCAACTCTGTTATAATTCATTATGAAAACATCAAAATAGATCAGGTTCCAGTCATTACTTTCAAAATTGACAAAGTAATTTATTAGTGGAACCAAACATCCAAAAGTAACACTTATGTTTAGGCTTATTTTTATTTTATTGTGTCGCTCAATCAGAGCCCACACATGACCACCTGTCCCTCTTTTGGTTGTACTGTCCCGCCATTTAGGCTTCTGTCCCGCATCCCACATATCTACCTTATGTACCGCCTTTTCACTGATTTTCCTAAGATGACAATTCAGACCACACGCCCTTATTTTTGCGTGTCAAAAATGTAGAAGAGACTGTGGCGCGAGCACACACACACCGCAGCGGGCCAGTGGCCGCAATGAGGGAGCAAAGCATATGTTGCTATGTTGACACAATCTGACCAGCGTGTAATTAACCAGTGGTAAATATTAGTTTTTTAGTCAAAACATGGGCCGTTAAAGCATATTTCTTTCATAGAACTTTGTGTCAGAGGTTCAAATAATGAGATGGCGCAGAGGGGTGGGGCCAGTGCCACTGGAAGATTCTGCATTAGGCCTGATAACAGATTTACACATAAATGAAAGTAACCAGTCATCCTTGAATGCATTAAACTGTTGTTTTATACCATATTAGTGAATAGCAAGGAAAAGTATGAAAAACATCGTAATTGAGTAAAAAAATAAATCTAAATTGTGATCCACAGAATATTGTTATAGCCCTGGTCTATTAAATAATAATTCACTCTTTAACTTTTTAATGTTGGCCAATTGTAATAAGACAGTAAACTAAAGCTTATAGTCTTTAATTTTATTTTAAGTTAATGTATTAAGTCATATCTGTCCCAACAAATCCCATGACCTGTCCCACTTTTCAGACTTTTTGAGGGGTCACCCTATCCACACATGTGGGGCAGGTGGTGTGATGTGGGGCGATCCATAAAGGCAAAAAATGAATCCAAACCATGTTTGATGCTCCGTATTCATGTGCCTTGTCAGGCTGAGGCTCCACTGAGGAGCCAGGTCATTTCCTCAATGGAAGATGCGTTTCTTGACATTTAGTTCAATTGATAAAAGGGAATGATAGTGCAGGGTGATATGGCCAATAAATGTTATCACAATATATCACAAATTTTGTAATCTATAATTGACATGTCTGTGTAATCCCTCATTCGTCCAGGAGTGTTCCATTGTAGAAAAAGATTCAGTTGTAGTCATCTGGACTCTGTTTTAGAAAAAACAAAACGTTTTGACTCTCAAAGAGTCATTCTCAATCTGTGATCCACTCTTTACAACTTTCTTCACTGCATTGGATAGAATACACTACATTGCTTTCTTCTTGGTTCTTCAGAACCAAGAAGAAAGGGGGTCTCTATCCCTTATGTCTCGGGACTGTCGGAAACTGCAAAGAATTTTTCGAGCAATGTAGTGTACTCTATCCAATGCAGTGAAGAAAGTTGTAAAGAGCGGTACATAGGGGAGACTAAACAGCCACTGCACAAGAGGCTTTATCAGCACAGAAGACGTGAGAGTTGAGGACCCCAAAGCCCTGTGCATCTTCATCTCAAAGCCACAAACCATTGGGGCAATCTTTTTTTAAAAAAAGAGAATCCTTCCTTAAATCGTAATGGTGTAAGATTCAACCTTCCAGTTGTTTATAATGGTTTGCTGAAACCCAACGCATTCCTCATTCTTCCAGGAGTGTTCATTGTATAAAAAGATTCAGTTGTAGTCATCTGGACACTGTTTTTAGAAAAACAAGACGTTTCGACTCTCATTCAAGCGTCATTCTCAATCTGGGGATCGAGTATTCTACTGAGTAGGCCCTGCCCACTGGGTGGAACCTCATGATGGGTAGTTTTGATTAGCTAGGAGTGCTCGATATCTGAAAACGTTTATTGCCATTGTTAACTATGAACAACAATAATAACAACATGTATGAAATTAAAAGGGCATGCATTAAAGAAAACAATTAAAATTTACTATAGTATAAAATAAAAATAGGCTTCCTATGTAATAAAAATAGGCTTACTATCTAACCAGGCTTACTATGTCTACTATATTGGTCCAGAACCGGCCGATATTCACGTCATGGAGTAATGTCGGTTTCACTCCAAACCCACCGATATCAGTCCGCGATGTTACGCCTCGGTAATGAAAGCGTTAACTCTGCTGTCCCTTCAGAGACGGGAACAAAACAGCTTGTGGACAGAGGCTGCTATATTCTAACAGAACAGACTGTAAACTTTAATCCAGTCTTTGTGAGTCAAATGCACCAGAAATGACAAACTTACAGACTTGTAAATGCTCTAGAAAAGGTTTCGATGAAACTTATAATTAAATATAAATGCATTGCTGCCCGGTGGTCGAGTGGTTAAGGCTCAGCACACGTATGGCAGGCTCCTCGTGCAGCTGGCCGCAGTGTTGTGAGTTCCCGACTCCGTCAGGCCTGATGCGTTACTATGCATTACTGTAGTTTCAGGTGTTTTTGAGTGCTGTGTGTGGATCCGCACATTTTACTCAACCGGTGCCGTAATTATGCGACTTGCGGCGAGTTTTGTACTGTGAAGCAATATTTTTATTACATTTATTTTTCTCATTTTAGGAGGACATGGAAAATATGGAGGCCAGGGAAAAGGAACTCAAACAGGAAGAAAAGGCTAAGAAACTGTTTGAAGGCCTAAAATTCTTCCTCAATAGAGAGGTTCCCAGAGAGTCATTGGCTTTTGTCATCAGGTGAGTGATTGCAGCTCAATCAAGTCATCTACCACGGCTGCCGCCATCGATTATTTTCTTCGATTGATCGAGTAATTGGTACATTTTTTTGTACATGCCGTAAACCTTTTAAAAGCATATAAAACATGTTTTAATAAATGTTATAGTTCGTAGTAATAAACAAATTACAAATAAGGAGTTTCTGCTTAAAATAACACATTTTATTCTTAATTTCACAGAAGTATGTTCCCATGTCACTTAAAATAAGACTTATTTGTAAATCTTTGAGTGAGACCAGTGATCCCGGTGTTTTGAGCTGTAGCTCCGTGTGCCTTTCACCTTAGCCTCTGTGTCGTCGTGGACTTTGTTTCGTGGTCCTCCGTGCTGTTTCCACAGATGCATTGGCTGTTTCAACACACAACTGAGGAGAGAGCTGTGTGTTTTAAACTCACGAGTGGGACTGAGAAGCAGAGTTTTGTTGTGTGAAAGCGCACGGGGGAGCGAGAGTATGAAACGGGGCAAAGACACGGAGGCAAACGGCACACGGAGCTAGTTACAGTAGTTAGAGTTACAGCTCAAAACACCCTGCTCTCTCACACAACAGAACTCTTCCAGCCACACTCGTGTGTTTGGAACGCACCGCTCTCGCTTGTACTTTACTCTTGTGTTTTGCGAAACAAGGTCCGTGTGAAATGAAAGTGCCACAAGATTCACGTGTTTTTAATTAAATATGTAAATTAAAACGTATCATTGAGGCAATAAAATAATCGAAGCTTTTTTGTAATCTTAATTATTCGAGTAATTGTCCCAGCCCTATCATCTACATTTTAATTCCAGTGCTGTGGCTTTGTCTGATCAAGGCTTTATGTAGTTTTAATCTTTTGGTTATTTTGCTGAGGTGGGTAGTACTGTGTTACATTTACTAAAGTATATATTTACTCAAGTATATATTTACACTATACTTTCATACCTTGAGTAATATTGGAAGTGACAAAAGCTGAACAGTGTTTTTTGCGCCGCTCCTTCAGATATGATTTAGTTTTTCTAATTTTTATGACTGTCTTTTGAATAAACCAGATTTTTTGTTTTATTCAATGTTTTGCCCTTCCAATCACACAAACTTCAAATTATGACTCAACTGTTGCTTCCAGGCTGTTACCCTTACTTGGTTCCCCAAATAGTTTTTTTTACTCTTGAGTCGTTTCTTGGTCCACTACTTTGTACTTTTACTTAAGTAATATTAAGTAACTTAACTCTTGAGTACAATTTTTGGCTACTCTACCCACCTCTGGTTAATTGCATATAATGTCATGTTTTTTGTGCTAATTTAGAATTGGGCCTGTGTTCAGATTTAGTTTTCTTGGAAAGCCAAATAACACGAGGTGTCGTGAGTTTGAATCCCGACTCCGACAATGTACTGCATGTCCTCCCCTCTCTCACGTTTATCTTTCCTGTCTAATAAAGCCTTGGAGCTTTATTAAAAAATGTTTTGTTTTAAAAAGGAGACAAATGAGCCGTGAAACAACTGGATAAACTGTGCTGAGTCACTACTTGTACAATACATTAATAATATAGAGCCAGAATACTTTTGAATGAAGTTTAGCTTTTAGCATCTCAAAATAAACTGCAGCAAATTGAAATGTGGATGAAGAGTGACGACACAATCCCAAGCTCTATTCAGACCCACATTTTTTTTATACAATAGCGACTGTATAATCACTCTGCCTTTCAGATGTTATGGAGGTGAAGTTTCTTGGGACAAGTCCGTTTGCATTGGCAGCACATACGAAGTGTCAGATGAAGCCATAACTCATCAAATCGTCGACAGGCCAAGCGTTGATAAACAGTATATCAACAGGTATTTTTTGTATACTGCAAACTTTCCAAAACAATTCTCTCCAATTGAAATATAGAGGTGTAGATTAAGTATTTTACAGGGTGTTATTATCTTGTTGTTATAGATTCTACATCCAGCCACAGTGGGTCTATGATTGTGTCAATGCCAAGATCCTGTTGCCAGTTGAGGACTACTTCATTGGAGTTACACTGCCACCACATCTCTCACCTTTTGTAGAGGAGAAGGAAGGAGATTATGTTCCTCCAGAGAAACTAAAGATTATAGCCTTGCAACACGGACACAAATCAGGTATAGGCTTTTCAGTGATTTGCTTGCATTTAAACGGGCCTTTACCAAAATGTACTATTGCGCTGAATGAAAGAATCAGAATAAATTGCGCAACTGTTTGGCAATTTATTCCGATTTTTATAAGGTGGTCATATTTCTGTAGTGAATGAAGGCGAGGAAGAAAATGAAGAGGACAGTGATGAAGAACAGGAGGAGGAGGAGGAGGAAGATGATGAAGATGTGGAGGAAGAAGAGAACCTAAAGAAAATGGAGGAACAGCGATCCAAGGGCAAAGTAATAGTTTCACTAAAAGCATTGTGTATAAGATGCGTTCAATCTGATGTTGTCCTTACTAGTTTTGTCTGTATGAAGTCATTGCAGGTGAAAGTGACCCCTGGAAAACTGAAAGTGGAAAATCCAGCACGCTTGGAGCAAGAGGAAAAAGCTGAGGAAAAACGTCTAGCCATCATGATGATGAAGAAAAAGGAGAAATACCTCTATGATAAAATCATGTTTGGAAAGAAAAGAAAAGTCCGAGAGGTTTGTTCATTTGTGCTATTGGCTAACTTGGGGGTTTGATAGATATGATTCACATGAAGCTCTTTGGGAAGATAAGACTGTCATTTTAAAATTTTGAACCTTTCTACCATTGTTAATGTTTAACGATTTTTGTTAACTGCACAAGGTTTGCGGTTCAATGACCCAGGAATTGTATTGATATAAGCTTGACAAAATCTACTCCTCTTTTGCAGGCAAACAAGTTGGCAGCCAAGAGGAAAGCTTATGATGACGCTGAAAAGGCAAAGAAGAAGGCCAGAAAATAATCTGTTCCTGCACAGGCTTCTGCACAGGCTTCTTTAACCGTGTTTAGTCAAGTCGGCGTTTTCCCTCATTCTTCCAGGAGTGTTCATCATAGAAAAAGATTCAGTTGTATTCATCTGGACACTTTCAGAAAAACATGACGTTTCGACTTTCATCCAAAAGTCACTATAAAATCTAAATCTGAGTTCTCAGACTAGATCCGCAGATTGAGAATGACTTTTGGATGAAAGTGATGGATGAATGCGTTAAGTAAAGTTGTATTGTGAAATTATGTAACCAGTAAACAGCTTACAAGTTTTAATCCTTTGATTATATTTGATTTTATAAATAAAAAATGTCAATCTCTGCACTGGGGAGTAGAAGAGTCAATCTGGGCTCTTTGTCTGGGATTGGTCCTCACAACATGATGGCGTTGATAAACAAACGTACAAGATTACTCTGATCTGAGTCAAAACAAGCCTGCACACATCAGTTTCTTAATTGAGTCTTAAACAGTGGATGCCTCTCTCCCAATCTGCATTCCCTGTATGCCTACCCAGTCCATTCCTGTCCTGGCACAGCACACCCAGAACAACAAAAGCCACAGTGTCATGTCTGAACATGATGAGTAGGAAGGGCAGCTCAACTTCAGTAATGCTTTGCGCTCTAACAATCCCAAGGCTGCTTTGCTTATGTATTGTTTACTTTATTGCACAAATCCGACTCCTAATTTATGCCTTTTTATTACTAAACAATATGACGGTGTGCTAAAGATTCCTTGAAATGCACCTTGCCCACTTGTTTCACAGTATTTCTTACTCTGCTAATATTTAGTTATTTCGTCCTGTGCACCTAATGCTTGTATACCACTTGTTAATAAAGCATTACAAACGTTGCTGAAGAGTTGTATTAATCAACGGGTACAATTACCATCTTTGTTCTCAAGCCCTCGGCTTTTGTTCTTTTATGCTGTATTCACCCCTCCTATCAGCTTGCAACTTGGACTCCACTGTCTACTCAATAGCCCACTGTGTGTAGACACAGAATGGGAACTATACATTATCTCTCTCCCATCTCTCCCCCTTTTACACTGCTCTGACAAGTGTGTGTCCCTTGATGAGGTCTCTTACGTCACAGGTGGGTGGAGAAGCCTCCCTGCAGTGCTTAATTCAGCTGGCTCTGGTTTTTAGGATTGCAAGAGGAAGGTGGAAGTCTCGCACTTGCACGCTGTGGACTGTAAGAGGAGAAGATGTGCCAGATGAATGGGGTTTGTTACACAGTACATCTGAGACGGCCGGCAGGGGCCTGAACCAGCTCCCGCCTCCATGAAGGATCCTGATCAACTCAAAAGTTTTTGGGGATATATTATTCCTCTCTATCGCAAGATGATACAATCAAATAAGGTTTACTAGTATTAACCTTTTTGGATTTGCTTGAGGTAAGTGCATATTTTCTGTTTACACATATATGCGTAGCAAATGCTTATACAGCTCCGCAAGAATGTTAAATGTTTACTTAACCATAGATCTCATCTGTACAGTAAAGTAACTGCTGTTCTAGTGGATTATACAAGAGAATGAAGGGCAACATTTTTTAGTAAAAAGTTGCGCATATAATTCTATATTACTACTCTCTGTGAGTTTAGTTTTGTTTGTATTTTTAAGGAGGTGGCATCTACATACAGAAATTAAAACACATTTTCAGGTGCACAAAACTCTGTTCTGGACAATTTAGGATTGCCAAAAGGCAATTTTAAATAAACGGTTGTTAAAATCTAAACTTGTACAATAACATTGTGAGATGTTTGGTATGGCGGTAAAGAAAACCTTGAATGTAAAATGCCTGAATTACAGCACCAGTTGAAGCACCAAATGAAACCTGTTGGTTTCATTTGTCAGAATTAGTTATGTACTCTAGTCATTTACTGAAAAGAAAAAAATACTTAATTGAGTTTGTCATATCTTTCCAGGTTGAAGTCATGGGTTGCTGAGTCAGCCCCTGTGGGCTCACCTTACCTCCATCTGTATTACATGTAAGATCACTTTCCACTATGATGAATAATTAATTTAATGAGGCAGGTGAGAAACGCACAAGCACTATCATTTTCAGAACATATAGTTAACAGAGTGGACTTGAAGTAATGTTGATCTAACACATTTTTAAAAATAAAAAAAACTGTTTTAGGTTTTCATTTAATTGACAGAAATATGACGTTGAAAGTAAGGCTCTGGAGGTCTATGTGCAAAGGACTCGTCCTGAGTACTGTTCTGACCTGCTGCCTGCTCCTGCTGTACTGCCTGTCTATGCCACAGATCCACATCAATTTGCCTGAGTAAGAATACTATGTGTTACATTACCTATGCTGAAAAGTATATTTTACATTATCTTTTTATTTTTATTTTAGAGTACCTGTGCCTTATTCCTGTGCCCATCACCCATCTCATCTCAATCACAAAATGACCAGTAATACCTCTGAACAAAGTACAAGTCAGACATGCTCTCCCAAAGTGGACATTATGTTCATGAAGACCCATAAAACGGCCAGCAGCACTTTCCTCAACATACTTTTCCGCTTTGGTGAGAAGCACCGGCTCAAGTTTGCGTTTCCAAATGGCAGAAATGACTTTTTCTACCCTTCCTTTTTTGAGCGGTCCCAAGTCAAAGACTATAGACCTGGAATGTGTTTCAACATAATATGCAATCACATGCGCTTCAATGCACTTGAGGTGTCCAAGGTGCTCCCCATGGACACGTCATACATCACTATATTGAGAGATCCAGCAGAGCTTTTCGAATCAGCTTTCCATTACTTTGGTCGAATAGTACCTTTCACCTGGAAGATACCAGGTGATGATAAGATGATCGAGTTCCTACTCAACCCTGAGCGCTATTTTGATCCTCACGGTTTCAACTCTTTCTACATCAAGAATCTGTTGTTTTTTGACTTTGGATATGATAACACATTAAAAGTGACCGATCAACAAGTAGAAGAAGGAATAAAATCTGTCAGTGACCGTTTTCAGATGGTCATGTTAGTCGAGTACTTCGAAGAGTCTCTCATTTTGCTAAAGGACGCCCTCTGCTGGGACATGGAGGACCTGCTTTTCTTCAAGCTCAATGCACGCAAAGGATCTACTGTGTCCAAACTAACTCCTGAACTCAGGGCAAGAGCTCTTGAGTGGAACGCCATCGACTGGAAGCTTTACCAACACTTCAACAAAACCTTCTGGACTAAAGTGGACACATATGGGCAGCGACGCATGGCCCTGGATGTGGCTGAGCTCAGAAGGAGGAATGAGGAGATGACAGACGCCTGCATTGAGGGCGGTCAGGCTGTGGATGCTGGCAGCATCCATGAGACAGCCATGCAGCCCTGGCAGCCCATAGGAGAGAAATCCATTTTGGGATACAACCTGAAACACAATGTGGACAAGGCATATAGAAAACTCTGTCGAAAAATGTTGACGCCTGAAATTCAGTATTTAACAGAGCTTGGCGTTAATCTGTGGCTCACCAAACTGTGGGGACATGTTCGAGATATCATTAACTGGTGATCAGCTTTGGAGGGAGAAAATCAACTGAACAACCTTGTGATCCACCTAATTTCAGACAGTTTGCAACTAATTAGTAACACATTTTATTTTAAGTGATAATACTGTTTGGTGCTTTTAAGGTTAATGTTTTTTCTTAATATCTATTAATAAACCTGTTACTTTGATTACACAAATCTTACATAATTGATTGATGATGTATATTTTGCTTACCTGATGGTATGTAGTTATTGTTTGTTCTTAATTACCAAAAAACTGCAAATGTTCAAATGTTCAAAATGTCATGAAAGTATTCTTTGACCAAATAAGGGCCTAAAATAGATGTGAGATTATTGAATGTAGACTAACAATGCCACTATGTTGGAATAAACCTGAATAGCATAGAAATATCTTGATATATTTTGTCTTGATGACCCATAATAATGCTCATTTAATATGCCGTGTGGAGGTCGATTGTAATGTGATTCTATCAATACAGTATGCAACCGAGACCACATTTACTTCAGATTTTTCTGATCATTTTTTTCACTGTACTGCAGAGTAGGCTACTTCACTACACGGTGTAAAATATTGTCATTCCGAATTCTTGTAATGTATTATATGATAATAAACTAAGGTAGCTTTGCATTGTTTAATTTTATTATTTTATAGGTCTGTTATCATTGCAATATTGGTTCTGATGATTCAACGGCATCAATCACAAGATTATTAGTTTCTATATAACTAATGAATCCTACCCATTAAATTAAATGGCTGAGGACGGCAAAATCTCTCTAAATGGTTTATGATCCATATAGTGTGAAAATAATAAATATCATATAAGAATTGGATTTTGGATAATTACTGCCATCTAGAGAGCAAACCCACAACTTGCAACAGAATGTGGGAAACGGAAACAGCGGGTACATTTTTTATTTTTTTATTTAATCAGAACGATCGCTATATATAGCTCGAAGTACAATTTATTTATATTATATTTACAACACAGAAATATACCCAATTTTTTTAGTTGTAAATATCAAATAAAATCACATTAGATCCATCAGTAGTTACAGCATCATGTAATAATAAGATGTATAAATCATAGCCACTTAATTTAATTTGGTTTTAACCGGTTTTAACCGATGGTTAACTCGAACAGAAGTATTTTGTGTCAGTGCGGGGCGTGGCTTGTCCAAGTGCGGGGGCGTGGCTTGTCCAAGTGCGGGGGCGTGGCTTGTCCAAGTGCGGGGGCGTGGCAAGGCGACTCCGACGGCAGCGACTGTTGTTATGCTAGTTTAATGCCAGACGCTAATGTTGTTTTTACGAAATTTATATATACTTTGGGATTGGAAATGTTTGTCGGATAGAGCATTTTCTCATTTTAACTTGGATGAATGCGCAAATTCTTTTAGATTTCAACAGCTTGGCTCTTCTGCAGCTCTACACAAGTTAGCCAGTTAGCTAACAGCTAGGAGCAGGAGGTTGGAATTGTTAGTTTAACACATCGGATGGTCAAAAACGTAACCTGCATTAAGTTGCGTGTAGGTGTGTGTGTGTGTGTGTGTGTGTGTGTGTGTGTATAGTCATCAGCTCCTCTGACATTGTTGAGCCATGTTGCAGGGTTGACATTTGTGACAGCTGCGCCCTGGTGATGACTGAATTATTCGGATGCGTGCACTATCCACGATGAGTTGTAAATCAACCAAAGTGGCTCCGAGTGTAGATTTTGACCACAGTTGCTCTGACAGTGTGGAGTATCTGACCCTTAATTTTGGGCCGTTTGAGACTGTCCATCGCTGGAGAAGACTGCCTCCTTGTGATGAGTTTGTGGGTGCCAGGTAAACGTTACAGTCCATTAATAATTATCTGGGCAATTGTTGGTTTTCATTTAACTTGATGTTTCTGTTTAGACGAAGCAAACACACTGTTGTAGCTTACAGAGATGCGATATACGTATTTGGTGGAGACAATGGGTAAGTATCTGGTGCATCAATAGTTTGATTTGAAAAACATAAAAGTAGGGCCTAACTTATTACAACCACATTTAACAATAAAGCTTTTATTGTCATTTAATATTCAATGTCGCATTAAGGTGGAAAAGAATGCAAAGACTTATCGAAATCATACCTTCTGCCAATGACATAGGACTACATGTCCAGCCATTACTAAAACATAATTTGAAATTGTGATACATTATTATTTGCCCAATAGGAAGAATATGCTAAATGACCTACTTCGCTTTGATGTCAAGGACTGTTCTTGGTGCAGGTAAGATCACTTAAGGGCAATTTTTAAGGCAATAATATTACAATAATAGTAATGTTGAGATTCATTATTTACAGAGCTTTTACCACCGGAACCCCACCTGCTCCCAGATATCACCACTCTGCTGTTGTATATGGAAGCAGCATGTTTGTCTTTGGTAACACTCCTTTGTCAGATAAATCTACTTTTATCATTGGCTAAATTGTTGCTTTGTCACAATGATCTTTAAGGGGGCTATACTGGAGACATCTATTCAAATTCAAACTTGAAGAATAAAAATGACCTTTTTGAATACAAGTTTGCCACTGGGCAGTGGACTGAATGGAAAGTGGAGGGAAGGTAAATGGCATTGATCCTTTTGAAAATCATTCAAGAAACGTCAGCAACTTTCAGTAGTTCATTCAATTGTAAATTACTTAACTTGACCACAGATCCAAAGTAAGTACTTGTCTGCTATGTTTTTAGTTTGCCTGTGGCTAGGTCTGCACATGGTGCCACGGTCTACAATGATAAACTCTGGATATTTGCTGGCTATGATGGAAATGCAAGGTACATTTGTTTTGTTTTCTTCTATCCCTACAATTATTTTTTGGATGTGTTCATTGTCTTTTATATTTTTGTGTTGTTAGGTTGAATGACATGTGGACTATAAGTCTTCAGGACAAAGAACATGCCTGCTGGGAAGAGGCCAGTAGAATGTTTTTAGTAATTTCATTAAAAAACTTAAAACTAACACCATTTGATCCTATTATTGATGTTTTCAAACAGATTGATCAGAGTGGTGAAATTCCACCATCTTGCTGCAACTTCCCTGTTGCTGTTTGCCGGGACAAAATGTTTGTGTTTTCTGGTCAGAGTGGAGCCAAAATCACCAATAATCTTTTCCAGTTCGAGTTTAAAGGACACATGTGAGCGGCATTTGGCATGATTTTGGCATGATTTGGCTGATTTACCATGTTTAAATTGTCCTTGTACAAGGTGGACACGTATCCCGACTGAGCACTTACTGCGGGGCTCACCTCCTCCTCCGCAGAGACGCTATGGTCACACTATGGTTGCTTTTGATCGCCATCTCTATGTGTTTGGTGGAGCTGCTGACAACACACTGCCCAATGAACTGCACTGCTACGATGTGGACTCTCAGACCTGGGAAGTCATTCTAGCCAGTATGGACAGTGAGGTGTGTATGTATACCCTGTTATTTTACAGATTAAGACAAACTATTCTTTCTCAGCCTGTGAATCACTGTGCAAAAATATTTAGTATTTATTATTATTTAACAAAAGTCTTGCGTATTGGTTTTCAGATGCCCAGTGGTAGACTGTTTCACGCTGCGGCTGTCATTCATGATGCCATGTATATTTTTGGTGGCACAGTGGACAATAATGTGAGAAGTGGAGAGATGTACCGGTTTCAGGTATGTGTTTTGCAGAGATTTGTTTATGTAAATAGATTTTTCCGAAACTATTTTCAACAACTGGCTTTTTCATGAAATATTTCCTCTATTTTCTCTCATATGCAGTTTTCATGTTACCCCAAGTGTACTTTGCATGAAGATTATTGTAGACTTTGGGAGAATCGCCAATTTTGTGATGTAGAGTTTATCCTTGGAGAGGTAACCCTGTTTAATCGTCACTGATGCAAAAACACATTTACCAGTTTAACATCAAACATTATCTTTGTGTGGTAATTTGCAGCGAGAACAAAGGGTTTTGGGACATATTGCCATAGTGACTGCAAGATGCCAGTGGCTTCGTAAAAAAATTCTACAGGCTCGGGACAGACAGCGCTCAGTTAGTTTAAATGATTAAATACTTTTGAATCTTACCTGAAAAACATTAGTATCAATTTAAAATGTTATGTTGTATACAGAAAAGTAAACAAGACAGTGAAGAAACTGATGAGGCAGTAACCCACGGCCCTAAAGACATCCCTAGTGGCAGCCGGCTGCTCGAGGTTCACATCAGAGAGGCCGAGGCCCAGCCCTTCGAGGTCCTGATGCAGTTTCTTTACACTGATAAAATCCAGTACCCACGCAGAGGTATTCTTCTAGATCTGTTTATGTACATGCTGCTTTTCCAAACAAATTCATCTCCTAGATCTAAATAACTGTTCTTTTCTCTTCCATAAGGTCATGTGCAGGACGTTTTGTTGATTATGGATGTGTACAAGCTCGCCCTCAGTTTTAAGTTATCACGTTTAGAGCAGTTATGTGTACAGTATATCGAGGCCTCTGTTGACCTGCAGAATGTTCTTAGTGTTTGTGAAAATGCTAATAAATTGCAACTTGATCAATTAAAGGTATTATATTTTACTATGGACATTATATTAAACATGGCTCTTAAATCAAAGGCACTAATAATCACATTTTCTGTGCAGGAGCATTGTCTCAATTTTGTGGTGAAAGAATCCCACTTCAACCAGGTGATTATGACAAAGGAATTTGAACATCTATCCACCCCTCTGATAGTGGAAATCGTCCGGCGCAAGCAGCAGCCCCCTCCCCGGGTTTACTCTGACCAGCCAGTGGACATTGGCACATCTCTGGTGCAGGACATGAAGGCTTATTTAGAGGGGGGTGGACTGGAGTTTTGTGACATTATCCTACTGTTGGATGGACACCCGCGGCCTGCCCATAAGGCTATTCTGGCAGCACGATCGAGGTAGGGATGACCAAGTCAAATTAATTAAACAAATCATTACAACTATGAAAGGGTCTCTTTCTTCCCTGAATATTTGGGTAAAATCTTATAAATATGAATAGGACTATGTTTTTGTATGTTGTCGTAATATTCTAATTTGTCTCAACAGCTATTTTGAAGCCATGTTTCGCTCCTTCATGCCTGAGGATGGTCAGGTTAATATATCCATTGGAGAGATGGTTCCAAGTAAACAGGCGTTTGATTCCATGCTGCGCTATATCTACTATGGAGATGTCAATATGCCCCCAGAAGATTCTCTGTATCCTTCTCACTCTGGGAATTCAGTATTCATTTAATTTGTATTTTCACAATTGCCATAAATGCTCCATGGTTTATTAGAATAAAGATTTTGTTTAATAGAAATGTCATTTTGTGATTAGAAATAGCCACAAAGACAAAGTAGTCCTTGACTGAACTAAACAGCTATCTGTTTGCCGCGCCATATTATTACGGGTTTTCAAATAATCGCCTCCAGGCCTACTGCAAGCAAAATCTGGAGATGAACGTGACGGTGGAAAATGTGTTGCAGGTAATTGTTTTTTTAACTTCTTGGTTGACTGTAACCTAATCTTAAGTATGGCACTGGTAGTATTTTGTTGTTTTTCCACTTCAGATTCTGGAGGCGGCTGATAAGACTCAAGCTTTAGACATGAAGAAGCATTGCCTCTACATTATTGTGCACCAGTTCATCAAGGTGGGTGGGATTGTATCTGGAGCTCTTGGGGTTTGCTGCCCACTCGCTGCAGCTGCGATAACCCAATAGTCCGGTCTTCTTTGCGGGATACTGACATTTTTGGAATTGTATTGCTAGGCCGGCTGAACAAGCACCTATTCTCATAACAAAAGCGGTCAAACTGATTATTCCATGTTATATCCCTCTTGGATGTTTTATTTGCTTTTTATTGGGGTATCTTGTGTTTTACTTTATTTTATATTTGACAGGGTACCAATGAAAAGGAGAGATTCTCTCATTTGGTTTCCCCTGTATACATATTTGATCAATAAAAAATAATAACAAAGCTTTCCAATTTTCACCCTTTCTTTTTGTTTAAGAATCACTCCTCTTATTCAGTTGGTTGTTCTGTTTATGGTTTATTTATTTCATTTTCCTCTGCCCTTTCTTAAGGTATCCCAGCTTCCTAACCTACGGTCCCTCAGTCAGCTGCTGCTCTTGGACATCATTGAGTCTCTAGCGACTCATATATCAGACAAACAGTGTGCCGAGATGGGATCTGACATTTAAGATGACTTAGGCAAAATCCAGTAAGCTCTGTTTTTTACAAGTGGCCCTTACTTCAGTCATTCCCTTGTCCTGAACTGCAGTATTTCCCGTTACATTTGACCTTGCATGTTGTCATATTCTGTTTATTGATTACTCTCTGTCCATTACAAATCGTAAACGCATTAATCATGACATGTCTTTTCTTCTGACATGTAAGTGTAAGAATTCAGCTGTATATTGTCTATAAACTAAAGCCATTAGCCTATTAATATTTATATTAACAGATATATTTCCTATGGCTGACCCTTTATGTATTTATGTATTGAATTACATCAATATGCTGTATTAAATGTAGAGCAATCTATTTGCAGCCTTATTAAAGCAATTGTGCATTTAATTCTTGCCTCTTGATTTCCCAATGACATGTTTACTTTTATATGAGCCTCGGAGCAAGGTCAGACAGAAGCAGAGCGGCTTTTGATCCATGATAGTGTGATTCAATGAAAGGTTAGTTATAATTTAATTGTATGTACCTGCTTACAGGAAATGTATTTTAAAAGCAACACATTGCACACTTGTACAGCACTATAAACCTGTAAATTAATTGAGCCTGAATTTAAGGAAGAATAAATTAGGAGTGTGAAGTAATTCAAACTCATTTATTATTAATTCATTGTTATTACAACTTAAAACTACTTAATAGATTAAGAAACTATTACTAATAATGAAGTCTGTTTAATAGACATGCACATCATTCTGTGAGTGAGTTTCATTTCAACACACAGTGCAACACACTATCTGCAAATATTATCTTGAATATTCAAGATTTCACTTTTTCCCATTACCATAATGATTTATTATTTTTTCATAATCGAGGAACCCTTGATTAAAAAACATGAGTGTTAATTTAATATTGATAGAAAAACTATAACTTGAATCGCTGATTCAATGACAGGAGTCTATCAGGTTTATGCACCTGGAAAATGTAAGGTTAATCCTTAACCTTCCATTAAATGAGCCTGTCCTTCAGGAGTTTCAGCTTCCACAAGCCTCAGATCTGTGCATGATAAGCCCAGACAATGGTCCTTGTGAAAGATAAATTCCTTAATTTATTACACAATTTCAAGAAAATCTATGATTTGTCTAGAATTACGTCTAGTTTTTTCCTCTCTAATGTCAGGACATTGAAGTTGAACATGATTGTATCACCTACTCTTTTACAGAAAGTAAGTGTTGGACCCTTGTAAGTACTGAATCTCAAGCACAAAGCACTATTCATTGTGCTGGTACTTGATACCTCAACCCAATTGATTTTCCAATAACCCTGCTTTATTTTAGAATGGTGTTTGAATAGATTTCTCTTGAATATACTATGTTTCATTTCAATATATTACAGAATATCCAATGTAAACTTTACATAAATAGCCACTGGATTCATCCCAGATCAGCATCTAGGCTTCTGTATATTCAGCATTGCCCGACTTGCTCATGTTTCGTTCATTTAGGCTTTTACTTGCATGCTGCACCGAATCCCTTTGGACATATCCAGTTTCATCTAAAAACAGTCTTCCTTGTTCACTGTCCAGATATTTAACACTGAAACAAAACAGTGTGTCTCTTGTCATGGCACAGTCCTGGGCTACGTTCCACTCATCAAGTGCATTTTTGGACTCTTGTGAGTGGGCCGGGCGAGTTGGTCTTGTTACCTTAGTTTTAAGAACTTTTTGGAGCTTCCCACTTTAGTCTCAGGCTTGCATCTTTAGAGTAAAGACTGTATGAGTGTGGCTTCATTCACTTCTGAAGATGGTCTTCCTCACGCCCAAAATAATGCAAAGAACTGCTCTCTTTGTAACTTTTGGAGGCTTTGTCACTTCTTTGATGACCATGTTTATCCCTTTTTGGAAAACGATGAACTCAGACTTAAATGAAATGGAGAACTGGTTCTCTGGATTGTTCCACATGTGTCTCTATACAGAAGAAGTAGGAATTCAATGCAAGGCTTACGAGTCCATTTTAGCCCTGCCTATGGACCTCCAGATCTCCAGAGTTCTCATGTCTTTGTCGATCGGAACAGGTGCCTTTGCAATGGTGACGGCATTTCTCGGTCTGGATGGAGTGGATGCTTTTGCGGGTCAGTTTGGCCTCAAAAGAGGACTGCTTGTCTTTAGCGGGGTTCTAGCTTGGTTCTCTGGCCTCACTACCCTGGCCCCTATATCATTAGTGGCCTATACGACTGTGGTTGAATTTTGGGACGAGGGCTTCCCTGATGTGATGCCCCGCTGGGAGTATGGAGAGGCCATGTTCTCGGGATGGTTTGGCGGGTTTGCTCTGGTCATTGGAGGGACCCTGTTCTTTATTGCTGTGTGCATGGCAGACTTTGACCTAAGAACTGTGCCCGGCAGTCCACTGGTCAATCACAGGACACAGAATTATCTCAAGACTGAGGTGTTATAATTCATGTTTTAACAGTCCATTTTGCTGTATTTAGCTTCTTATTGTTTTAAATGATGCATAATAGTCATGTCATCTATTTTTATGTCCTATTATAAAACAAAAACTTGTTCTTGTCTGTCATTTAAAAACAATTATATATACAAAAGGCACACTGTCATAGCCAAGTTGCATTCCGCTACTCACCTTTTCAGTCTTAAATTTCTTAGATTTGCCTCATTTCTATGCTCCATAATGCTTCGCTCACCTAGATTTTTTTTACATCTGTTGTCTCATCTCATTTGTTAATGCTGTGTTTTTTTTCCCTCATGGAGATGTGGCATGGATTAGCTGTCACTCCAAGATCAGTCAGTTAGATTTGCATGTGCTTCCCTCCCTTTCATTTCACTTGCATATTTTTAGATTATGCAATAAGGAAGAAAAAAAGGCTGACATAATCTCTCAAAAACTAAATTGTCCTCTCACCTTTTGTTTTGTCTGAGAAATACAACTTTTTACGTGATATACTGAGCAAATTTACTCACACTGTTTGAGAGTGGAAATATCTTGGGATGTAATTTTTTCTATGAGACTCTCTGTATACATTTTAATCATGTCCCAATCCCCTGTGAGAAACAATGACTTTCTGCACCACCCATACTGTACAACTGAGTAAATCAATTGCAAAGGAATGCCAATATCTGACTGATTATTTCATATATTCCGCAGTGGTGGAAAATAACAAAAGTAATCCTACTGTACTTATGTATAATCTTTAGGTATCTGCACTTATTTAGCAGTGGATACTTTTTCTTTTACATTACTGCATTCAGAGACAGTACTTTCTACTCCACTACATTAGTTAATTGGAATAAAAAGTATGTTTTGTGTTTAGACCTGCTGCAATGGCTGAAAGGTTTATTTTTAGCATGTTTATGAGGACATCTTGTCAACATTTTTAGAGTAGTTCCAAGTCCAAAATTCTACAGGTGACCAGTTCTTCTGATGACCAATGATCAGCACAATTCACAATAGTTTGATGCTTTAATAGTTCTCTAATGTGTATGAATTACTTTTACTTTTCACTCTTAAAGTTACATTTTAAAGATGTACTTTAATACTTTTACTTAAGTCGATTTTTTTTTTTAATGAAATCTGTATTTTTACTTAAGTAACAAAATAAAGTACTTCTTCCACCGCTGATGTGACGTAATTTACTGTGAATGTCATGGTTTTGTTCTCACTGTCGTCATGTTATGCACATTTGACATAAGTAGCCAGTGGTGGTGCGGGGGGGGGCACATATTAGATGGGGCTTAACAGTTAAGACATGTGGAGTCGAAGCTGACAGGGCGCGCGGGGGGAGGAAACGTAGAAAGAGTTAGTAAAATTACAGAGAGGAGGGGTGAGAGACTAGAGAGAATTCATGCTGTGCAAGCATCACCTCAGCAACTCCATCAATACTGCTCACAGCTGAGGAACTGGCAAAGGTCTTCTGTGCGTCCGTGCTGCATTTGCGAAACACCAGCAACTCCCACGACCGGTCCACCGTGTCCTGCGACTGGACGTGGCACCAAAGAAAGGAGCGCTAAGGAGTCCGGGACTGTCCTATTCTCCGTGAAAGCAGAACCAGCCTCTCGCCTCGGACTGGGACGGGGCTTCAGGGACGTGCTAATGTGCTACTGAGCTCTGCGGGGGATGCTGAACACTTTGACTGTGGTGAACCTGCTCCATGCGCCTTCACAGTGGTAAGACCTTTACGCTATATACAAGGATGGTAACAATGTCTGTAAATGCGTCAAATAAGTTGTTTCGCTCTATATTTCCACTCACAGTACATTGGCAGTAGTGCTGTACTTGAGTTGAAGTAGGCATTTTCTCTGGAGAGCTGTGGCGCTGTTATTGACCCTGATTTAATGCAACACTAGGAGCACTGCAGGGTGCACTCCAACAATGAAGCACCGAGAGTTGGAAAACGAATTACATATGTACTTTCTTTAACCATGGGCTCAGTCATGTTTAAAAATATATAATAAGGCTACTCAAATAACAAATTCTTTATTTTTTATTATTATTTTTTTCAGTATCAAATGACCTTTAGTATAACTTTACTTATTTGTTGTATTGTATTTGAACATTGAAAAGGAAGGGAAAATAATTAAAGTGTGTACATGTGTATTTCATTTGACATACTCCAGCGTCTTACTGGGGATTGTAGACGTAATCCACGCGTCATTCCTTTGTAGTGTGCGACAGTAACCCCTGAAACGGCCATGCTAAACTTTGTCGCGTCAAAAAAATAGCCTTCTGTTAAATCTGTGTAATAAGGCTACAACTGCAACAGCTATTTTTTTTATTTGTCTCTTAATCAACTCAATCAAGGCTAAATATGAAAAAAATATTTAACTATGATCGACACAAGCAACTTCTTTGTTTTAAATGTAAACTGGTATACGAAGTGATTTATATTAAGAGCATGATGGATAGATCATTCTTTATTTCACTGGGTCTGCAATTGTTAACCAAGACGTGTCTGACTTTGCTTTGAGTCACTACTTCTCTTTGTTGTCATTTGACATAGGACTGTGTGTTAGGAGTTTAGAAAACAGTAAGCCTGAATCAAAGCAAAACCACATGGCACCCAACATTCTTGTTTTTCAGTCTCTGTTGACCGGCCAGCTCATCACCAATCAGGGGCCGTGGCTGCTTAATCTCCCCCAACATTCCTGAAACAGGTATTACATTTGGAGAGCAAGTGAGTGAAAGTGACAGCTTGTTTGCCTGCAGGATTATTAGCACTGCTTGGGGACAGGCCCAACAGTAAGACTTGGATCTGCGTCATATTTTGTGAGGACAAATCTTCTTAGCCTACTTTAGTTTGGTACCAAAACTTCTAGTTATCATGGGTTCCCCACTTGGGTGGGCTTTTCTAATGCAACTTTTGACTTTGTTTGTTTGTAATTGTTTATAAAATGTGAGCCATACTGCTTGCCGTTAGATTTAGTATTTAAGAAAAAAATGGCTCAACATCAGTAGTGAGTAAATAAAAGAAAACTATTTATGAATATGTAGTTGCAGAAATAATTAGTAGTAGTAGTGCTCAGAATTCAGGCAAAGCTTTCCACTGAAAGTTTGTCCGCTGGAACTTTGCAGTGCCTATTCGACTCTGTTTTCTGTAGTTCAAGGACATTAAGATGTGCTCAGAATATCAATCAGTCCCTTCAGCTGTTGATCCAATTGGATAATTTGGTGTTTGCACCCTGCCCCATGCACCTACACTGCCCCATGCACCTACACATCCCATGCACCTACACATCCCATGCACCTACACATCCCATGCACCTACACTGCCCCATGCACCTACACATCCCATGTGCCAATGTTGATCGGACACACAGGATTAAGAAACTGTATGTGGTGGTGAAATACTAGAGCTGGCAGCAACACGAGGGCAACATGGCAACAAAACCAGAGGGAATTTGAACCTCAGGGGCCTCCTGCTTTGCCTTTAAGGTGCTCTGTGATGAGAAAGTTAATAGGTGTCAGAGCTGTTAATTTTCAACAACTTCTAATGCAATATGCATGAACAAAAGTGTGGAAACTTTCAAAATTAACACAGTTAGGGCTACTTACTTTTGATAACAGTCAACAAACTTTTTTGGACTTCTAAGATTTTTATGTTAGCTAATACTGTTCTCTTCTGAATCTTGTTGCATAAGATTATACAATAACAGCAGTGATGTAGTAACACCTGTGTTTTACGGCAGGTCAAGTGGAGGAGCTGATATGTGCGATGGCCAGTGTGAACCCGCTGGTGTTAAGACCTCCATCTTTATGCGAGCAATTCTTCACCAGTAGGTGGCGCTGCCCAAGGGTCTGAGCACACCCCACCTCTTTAGGGGTCTCTCCATCCCGAGCCCAACATGGGAGGATGCTTCTCCAAACCTAAATCAGGCAAATGCTTTCCTCTGATATCCAAATGTGTATTTTTTTTTCTCTTACATTTGTTGTTATTACACTATACCTATTTACATCATATTACATTATATTACATTATTGCATTGTTGCATTCCCTGTTACACCAATATTTCAAATTTATTTGGACATTCATGCTGCAAAGCTTTCTCTTTCTTTTCACCTGCAATTACTTTAACCATCATGATTTTCCATTGATTTTAATTAAGACTTGCTCAGCAGGAGAAAATTCCAGCCAGATTTACTCTGTAAGAAGCGGAAGATCAGCACATTTTCCAGTCAAACAGATACAGCCCACTGTGGAAAAGAATTACACAACCAATTTTAATCATCAAAAACGTCAAATTAAAGAAGCACCATTTCAAGCTTTCAAGCTAACGTATTTACCACAAGCAAAAAGCAAATATCAGCGATTATTTTAATATCTCTACTATAATGTGTGTATTGTAGAATGTATGACAGCAGGTGTAGACTGAATCTGCAGCTCTAAATTAGGCACTAGCATTTATATTTATATTGTGACTATTTATGTATATTAGTTTTTATAATTTTATACTGACTTTGAGTATCTAATTTTTATGTGTGCATGAAAATGACAATGAATTGAAAGTGGATTTTCCCTTTGTATGTAACAAATCTCTCAAATGTTGTTAAATGTTTGCGCTAATGTAGTTGAAGTTAAAGTGGAGCTCTCCCTCCTGGACAAAGAGAAGGAGGTGGATGGAATGTCTCCCAACGGCAAAGCCAGTCCGTTTGCTGAATGCAGAGCGAACGGCGCTCTGGGACACGGCTCGGACGATGAATCCACCCCTCTGCCCCTGTACCACAAATCAAAGGACAATGTGGAGGCATCCGTTTGTCATGTCAAAGACTTGGAAAATGGACAGTAAGAACTTCTTCATAAAAAGATTTTCCAACAATTGTTGAATGTTATTTGTATGTTGATGACAGAGGTCACAATACACAAGAAAGAAAAACATGTATCTCTGTCCTTATGCCATCTCTATTGTCACTAGGGATGTCACGATGTTAGTGTTACGATCATTGTGAGAACATTTTACGATTATTCGCAATTATTGAGACCGTGACTAAACAACAGTGAAATCTAAAAAGACTACATTTTGCTTGTAAAATTGTAACGGTTATTATTATTTGGTCCTTACAATTATATTGTGACCTGAATAATCACGATTTTCGATTAACCAAATAATCTTGACATCCCTAATTGTCACATAACACGGATGTGATATAAAACACCTGATTTTTGGTTACTGATTTATTTATTTAACAGGATGCGAGAGGTGGATTTAGGAAGTGGCAGAGCTTTGTTAATCAAAGAACATGGGGAGTTTTCTGCTATGGCCCACAAATGTCCTCATTATGGAGCACCATTGGTAAAAGGTAGTTTATACTGTGAATATTCACCATTATTTTTAAAAAGGTCATCACAAACTTTATCGTCTTATATGATTTAATTTCCCGAAGGTGTGCTCTCAAAAGGACATGTTCGCTGCCCGTGGCATGGTGCATGTTTTAACATTGCTACCGGGGACATGGAAGACTTTCCTGGTCTTGATAGCCTGCCCGTCTTTCAGGTAATCCTTCTCACTTGAATTCTCAGCTTCTTATCTCTCTTACATCTCTTACGTACAAAGTGGTGTGTTCACATGACTCTTGCCTGTGTTTGCTCCAGGTCAGAGTTGAAAAGGACAAGGTTATCATTTGCGCAAATAAGCAGGTAAAGGATGATGAGTGGACCAACATGATGTAAATAAAAACAAATTACATATTAATGAATGGGTATTTATTTAATGAATTGCAGGCACTTCAGTCACAAAAAAGAACTAAGCCTATGGCCCGATGTTCAGCAGTCATAAACTCCAGTACAGGTTTTAGTCATGTGCTCATCATTGGCTCAGGTGAGAAAAAGATAAAATCTCATAAATCTGTTTAGTAAATTATTGACCGCGGTGTGGACATTGGCAGGTCCAGCAGGTGTGGTGTGTGCCGAGACATTGAGGCAGGAGGGCTTCACCGATCGCATCGTAATTTGCACCATGGACAGACACCCTCCCTACGACAGGCCAAAACTGAGTAAGGTTTGTACACAGTCTATTGCCACAGACATACATTAAACGACTAAAATAATGGATTTTTGTTTTTTGATGACTACACTATTATGGGTGCTAAATTATTGCATTATCCTGCAAAAAATAAATTAAATAAAATCTGTAATTAATTGGCGCCCCCTCAGTCCCTAGAGTGCACAGCAGAGCAGCTCAGACTGCGTTCCACAGAGTTCCTACAACAACACGACATTGAACTTTTCACTGAAAAAGAGGTGAGAATCTGAAGCGATCAAAGTAATGCATAATAAGAGACAATATTTCACATTATGTCTGTAATTTAAGGTTGTTGCAATAGATGTTAAAACACGAACAGTGACATTTGACGATGGTGTCAGGATGGAGTACAGGAAACTTTTTATTGCCACTGGAAGCAAGTAAGAAAAACATACCCATAATAAAGTATTATCTAATGAAGTAAGTATGATATGCAGACTTGTGCTTTCAAGACCCAGACCAATGAACTACAAAGGCAAGGAGATCAAGAATGTGTTTCACCTCAGGACTCCAGAAGATGCCAGTAGCATAGCGAGGCTGGCAAATAACAAGAGCGCTGTAATTGTAGGAACGTCATTTATTGGTGAGCTGCAATCCCTATGTTGCTTTGTGACTTTGATCTATATTTTTTAATAATCTGTTTGATTTGTGTTGCCAGGTATGGAAGTAGCTGCTGCTCTCACTGACAAGGCCCACTCTGTCTCTGTCATTGGAATTGAGAATGTTCCCTTCAAAAAAGCTCTTGGGGAGAAAGTAGGGAAAGCCATAATGAAGGTAAAGACAATTTACAACAATTGTTACATGCACATAATATCAACCTTTTAAAACATTTTCATGTCTTGTTTATCTGCTATTGAAGCTATTTGAGGCAAACAGAGTGAAGTTCTACATGCTTAATGAGGTTTCTGAGATGATGGGCCATCATGGACAGGTATTCACAATGTGAGAGAAAAAACATCACCTGTAATGTACAGTATTCTACATAGTTTCAAACCGTAAAATTAAGTGAAAGGTTAACAGTAAGCTGCTTATTGTTGACATTCTTGCTATG
Source organism: Chaenogobius annularis (assembly GCA_015082035.1). NCBI lineage: Eukaryota > Metazoa > Chordata > Actinopteri > Gobiiformes > Gobiidae > Chaenogobius > Chaenogobius annularis. The sequence goes on along the minus strand of BJKM01000169.1, from coordinate 908,174 downwards.
ATATAGTTAAAAGAGGTAGTCCTGAAGAGTGGTAAAGTACTACGGGCAGACGTGTGTGTCATTGGAACAGGTGAGTACAAAATGTGCATTTGGTGATGTGTTTGGTGATTACATCACTTAAATGTGTGGGCCTATGCAGGATGTGTTCCTGCTACAGCCTTCCTGAAGCAGAGTGGGATCCACCTGGACTCTAAAGGCTTTATCACTGTCAATAAGGTACTTTACAAGCTGACTTGCACTTTAAACAATAGTGTCCATCCTGTTTTAATTGTGTGCGCCTTTTGTAGATGATGCAAACAAATGTAGACAGTGTTTTTGCTGGAGGAGATGTGGTAATGTTCCCTTTCCCACTGCGGAACAATAAAAAGGTCAACATCCCACACTGGCAAATGGCCCATGTACATGGTACGTAAGTAAATTATTAAATCAGGCTGTAATCAAAATTTCAAACGGGTTTTTCTCAAATACAGGAAGAATAGCAGCTCTCAGTATGATGGGCAAAACTTCAGAGATCAAAACAGTGCCTTACTTTTGGTCTGCTATGTATGGGAAGACCATTCGCTATGCAGGTAAGCATCTGAGGAATATGAACTAGCTTTATGTCTTATAGTGACTTGTTTGTTGCTGTTGCTGGGCACCATAAGAGTTGTAATTATTAAATGTAGTAACTTCATTGTCATCTTGCTGTGAATGTAGAAATTCCCAGTGGGAAATTACGGGAGCATATTTTTGTTCTTGTGTAAAGGTTTTGGTGATGGCTTTGATGATGTCATTATACAAGGAGACCTCGATGAGCTCAGATTTGTAGCATTTTATACAAGGTATTTTTAATTTACATTTTTTATTGTGTAAAACCTTTGATTTGTGTATTTGGTTCTTTTTATATCCACAGGAGTGAGGAAGTGGTTGCTGTGGCCAGTATGAACTATGATCCCATTGTATCCCGAGTGGCAGAGGTCTTAGGATCTGGAAAGATGATTAAGAAACGTGATGTTGAGTGAGTCTTTAAGTTAAATCTGGTCACACACAATTATTATAGGTTTGTACTTTGAAAATGTTATTTTCCTGTGTTCGAATCCAACAATTTTCTGCATATTATTCCTTCTCTCATCCCCATTTTACGCTACAATATCCTGTCCAATAAAGCCCACAGGCCAATAAACCTTTAAAAGAAATCTGTCCTTACAAACTATGAGGTTTATGTATAAAGTAAAGGGAGTAATTTAAACTTTAACTTACCTTATCTGTTATAGTTTATCAATTAAAATGAACAACACACATTTCATATCCGTGCTGTTTGCAAATGCAAGTTAAAAAGAATTCTATACAAACGTCTTCAGTCTAAGTAATAGGGTTTGACCGTGCACGGGTTAAACATTTGTTGTCGTGTTTTTACTGTTTATGTTTTAAACATAAAATAACAAAAACAAACACTAAATAAAAAAAATGTTCATGTTGCGGAGGGAGGGGGGAGGCATCCTACTACTGACCCCTGTGGGTCATTCAGACCCGAAGATAGCACGAGGTTTAAAGCCTCTGTACACTAGAGTACTTTGTTATGCTGGTTGTCATGCTTCTTTTTTGTATCTCTTGTGTAATTATGCATCACAAGGATGTTAGCACGACTTGGCAAGTATGGACAAAAATTTATATAGTGTATTTTCTATTTCTGTCCTAATAAAACTGATACATACATTGTCTGGCATGTTTTTCAGGACTGGAGACATTTCTTGGTTGATAGATAAAGGCTCTCAATGATTTCACCTCTGACCAACTGAAGATCCAAAGTGGACCATGGGACCCCTCAGTTGGATATTCATGGTGCTGAGACACTGAGCAGCTATCCAGGCCTGGGCACTGAATCACATACAGAAACGTGTGTTTCTTTCTGAGACACATCTCTCAAAAACTTTGATTGTTGAAATGGAAGTAAATGTAGTTGATTAATTCATTGTCATCATCAGTGGTTCCCACCTTTTTTGTCTCAAGTACCACAGTAGCCTCTATATCATGCACCGGTGTTTCTTCAGTAATTATAAGCCTGGTAACAAATATATTATTATTATTATTCTATTTTCTGGTTTTATTGATATTGATGTCCAAAACAACATTAAAGATGTAAAATACACTACAAAGAACATTTTATATTCAAATACTAGACCTTTCTTTTAAAAGTGCACTATATAACTTTTCTGGTGGAAGGTACGCCATCTTTTTGTTTCCATAGAGATGTTACTGCTGTGCCTGAAATATGCCGGACTATGGCATAAAACCTATTTATCTTCATGGAGACATATTTTTTAGCAATAAAAACACCTACAATTGAATAAATTTAAGACAAATATGTTTGATATTGCATTGAAATATTCCAAGCAAAGCTTTTACATTTCCATGGAGACCAGCAGGTGGAAAAGCTGCATAACCAGTCTCGGGGACCAGGGCAGTCAATACGTGGCTATTTTGCACGTTTAAAGTGAAATAATAAGTGCTCGCTGGTTGGGATTCACTGTTTCACATCATTGTTACAATGTTGTGTTTAACATCAAAGCTACTCTTGCAGCATGTTGTTTCATGATACATCTATTTACCTGTACAATTTGTTTATAGGAAACCAGAGCTGGGCATTGGCATTTTTGTACATATGTTTTCTGTATAAAACTGTCATAACTGCACTGCAACTAAATAGGGACACACAGCATGAGCTGGATTTTGGGTTTTTTAAACGTTTGAAACAGCATAGATTGGCATGGTTTTACCCAGATGCATCAACAAATGTGGAAGACAATAGAATGCATACTATAATAACATTTCATAATATGACAATATTGAGGGTACCGACATACCTCTTATTATTGTTGCCTTGCAATTAGATTGCACAAAGGAAATCTGTATGCTTTGGTGATCAATTTATCCATGTATGTTTTTAAATGTATCTTATGAATGCAATACAGATGTCACTAAGGGTAATTGTTGAAAGTTGTCAAACTTTTTTTTTACTAACTCAGGGATCTGAGATGGTGGCTAGAATTGATGGACTAATTATTGTTTCTCAAACATTTTCATACCTGGTACCACCTAAGATGATATTTGGCTTTCCGAGTACCATCAGATCTAAACCTGGACTGTATTAGGTCTAAATTAGGGCTAAATATGGTTGAAAATTAATTAAATAAACCAGGTCTAAAATGAAACTAAACCATGTATATTGTAGTTCTCAACCCAAAAAGGGGATGAAAAATGGAATAGATTTGTATCTGTTAAATAAAACACATTCTGAAACTGCAGAGGACCTGCGTACCACCAGGGGCAGTCTGCGTATCCTCAGTGGTCCAGGTATTGTACCATAGTTTGAGAAACACTGTTCAATACCCTAACCCTAACCTCATGGTCAACAACACCTGAGCCCTGACCAAGAATGAAAACCGAAACTGGATTAAGAACTGTTAAAACAAGTTTTTTTCTAATTGAAAATAAATAACTTTCAACAGTCAATAAGCGTGTGAAGAGTTTGTTCTTGTAAGTATATTTTTACTGCTGCTTCCAAGACATAAAACAAGGTTTTAACAGATTTTATAGGTGTATTCTGTCAAAAAACAACAATGAAGACTAGAATAAATTCAGAGCAAATGCACAAATGACATCTGGAAGAAAAACAACCAAACAAACAGTAGTACAATAATATTGCTACCAGTCACATCATTAAAAAATATCTACATTGAAAGCACCATAAACACCCAAAGACTAAGATAAATAGTGAAGCACTCTGTGTGCTAGAGTTCATTCTCTGTTCTTGAGAAAACTTTCAGAACACTTTAAAAATACATAGACTACAAGACTTTGGATATCACTGATCTTAGTATTAAAACAGCTGCTTTTTCTAAAATATGACAACAAAATAATTGTTCCTATCAAACATCTGTCATTTGCAAACCACTAAAAGAGTATTTGATTTTTCACATTATGAATTTAAAGTTGCATACAGCTCCTAAGGCACTCAAGTTGATAATAGTTTGGAACAATACTTCCCATACTTCAGATCAGAGGTCATATTCTGCTGCACATTGCTGGAGGTACCACTCATACAATTTGCCCTGTGCAAGAGGGGACATTAACATACATTATTCAGCTAAATTTAAAGAGCTTGACTACTGAATGCAATACATTGAATAAAGGTAACAGACCTTCTTGGGTTTGACAATATCCTGGATGAATTCATTGTATTCGACCATAGACCTCTTCTCTTTCTTGGAGAGGGTTTTGTTCCTTTGTCTGAAAATCAAAACCTAATAATTTCATATTCGCTGTTTAGTTTACCTATACTCTAATTTTCTCAACTCCATACCTTGCAAAATGCTTTGCTAAGAAAATCAGGAGGTAGCAGGAAGCCATGAATGAAATCACAAACACAACTTGACCATCTTCTGGTATCCACTCCCATACGAACAGGACTATTCCCTAAAAATGAAATATCACGAAAAGAATGAATCTATGAAAAAACAAAAAAAAAAAAAAACCCACATATAACAAATAAATTAAACTTACAGTTGAAATAGAAAGGGTCTTTGCCAGGCCTTCCCCAGTGAGCTCTTCCAACTGCTCGTTGGAAAATGTATTCACAACAAAACTAAGGATGAACAGCAAAGGGAGGAAGATGCCCAAAGCTCCATATAACAGTGAGTATAAGCGCACACTTTTGTTGTAAGACACATCACACCTGTAAAGACACATTAAACATGATTGAATTGAGAATTATGCAGTAAACGAAACAGCAGGGTTCTGGTGCAAATACTAAGACCATACCTGTCCTTCTCCAGTCTGCTGCTGATAGAGGCAGCGATCAGGTCACAGTCTTTCTCCAATTGGTCCAGCGTCTTCTGTACAGCCTGGTTAATGGCCTTTTCAATCGTCTGACAAACTCCATCAATCTGATTCACACAGCGACTGAGCTGCACAAAACCTCATGATTATGATTGATAATAGATGAATGTATGTTGTTGCATAGAACAACACAAATGTAGAAGAATGATTGGAAAAGTAATTCTGCAGCACAAAGTCTGATCTCAAACAGATTGACCAGTATGGGTTCATTTATCTTTTTTCATAGCCAATGTCGATGTTTTTCTAGTCTAATCATAATAACAGTATAATAAAATATATAAATGTTTCTATAGCGATGATTTTTAAACATACTTCCCTGCAATCTTACAAGACAGCAGTAATGACATTGTGTGCAATGCTTCCTTCTCATGGGCTGAAGTTGGTGCTGCACTTCAGTGTTCAAACAAACTGCCATGTAGCTCCTTCAAGTTTTTCATCCCAAAACTAAAGCCTGAAATATTGGTCAACCAATACATTGGTTTTATCTCTAGTCTCAAAGGTTGCTGTTGTCAAATATGACGATGGTCCAGGGTCAATCACATGTAACAAGATCCTTAATCTGAATGACCTCAGCTTTGTTGATTACATAAAAGTACCTTCTGTGGGTTGGGGATGTATATTGTTGGCATCTCAAAACCACATTTATTGAGACCAGGACGGCGACATAGTTCTTGTACAATTTGCATCATAACCCTCTGGCAAAACAGATATAGTATGTGTGAATGTTTCATTTTAAGTCATCTTGATGTGTTGAAGACTTACAAAGAAACATACCTGTCGGTCAGTTTCTTTTCCAGCCTCGTCTGCCTTGCTGAGGTAAAACAACAGCTTATCCCCACAAGTCTCACTCAACTGCTCTACAATGTTGAGAGTGCGCTTGCATAGAGCCTGACCCATTGGGTCAAAGAATACAAATATCAAGTCAGACTGTTGACCTGCACAAAAAGGACCATGTCCAATAAGACGAAATCTTCAGTATTTCAAGCTAGAATTCAACCATAAACATACCCAACCAGGTGATGGCACTGTTTACATCAAAAGGGTATATCATGTCTCCATCCACCAAACCTGGAGTGTCAATAAATGTTACCAAACTAAATTTCTTCTGTTTTGAGGTAGAAATCTCAGCAGACAGATAGTCCAGGGCACCTTGAACAAACAGGTATGTTTAATAAAGCTGGCCATTTTACTGTTATTTTATTTTAAAACAAAAATAATGGTAACTTTTTGGACAACAATTTTATGAAGTTGATAAAAAAAATGCAAGCAACAGAAGCCACATTTGAAAATAAATACTAAATAAGTAAATAAAAAGCCCTTTAACCTAGATGCCAGTTGTCATGGTTACACACAACAGCTCTTCAACTGGCAGCTTTAGCACGAGCTGTTAGACATAAAGCTAGCCAGTGAAGAACGATTGTGAGGCAACGCACAAAGAGGACATTTTACGTCAAAGAATACAATAAACTTACAAACTGGACAAAATTAGGTCACTGTTTTTGAAAACACAAACTCATCCAAGGATTCCTGTACACTCATGCAAAGATCAGAAGTATGGGACTTAAGTGGATTCATGGAAAGAGCAGGTGCCAACAACAGCAACACAAATCACATCCTTGTACTGCAGTGGGCTCTGCCACTGCCTAGCGTTGCTTTGCATTTGTCCTTTTCATCAAAGAACATGAAAACCTCGGTCTAATAAATTAATCCACAACTGAATATCATCAACACATTACATTACAGCGACAAAAACATATGAGAAATCAATCTTAATTTCTAGCTTAGAACCAACAACTGACAGTCAATGGACAAAACATGGACTCTGGAAAGGTGAAAAGAAAACTAGAGCGGATGGTTGCAATGTTCCTCAAGTAACTGTAACTGAGAAGACAACACGAGCCTGTGCTCAGGGAAAGGGCAAAGCACCAATCATGCTGCACCACTAAAACAGCCACAAGCAAAACTACTCAACAGGTTACTGAAAATAATAAGAAAAATATGTTCCGTTGAGCAACTGTATAAATACATTCGAGAGCAAAAATTACACATTATTTTAAAAGAGTAAAGGGAATTTGATGAGTCATCCTCCATTTCTGAAAAGGGCAAATATATGTCTGACGCAGCAGATTTCCAGAAGCACTTTGGAGTTGTAAATCCAGTTAGTATTCCTGAGTTGATCCGGAGCAGAGCTGTGGGGCGCACACGCCTGTGGAGTGGGCTGTGGTGGCTCTAAAGTCTGTGACATTTCTCAGCAGCTCCTCTTGAATCCTCTGCACTGCCGTCGATGGGGCGTGTGACTCACGGCGTACAGTGAGCTCCAGTTTGCACCCAGTGAACTCTCGCACACCATCAGTGCACGGACATACAGAGCCCCCCCTCTACACTCTCCCTCTCAGGCACACCCTCGCTTTAGCATAAGCACAACCACAGCACAATGTACCTCTGACACCACAGATGTACAACTAATTGCCCTAAAACTATATACAGCTAATTGTTGCTCTTTTGTGACAGGAGCCAGTTATATCTGGAGATAAACTTCTTTGAGGTAAAGGGGAAAAGAGATTGGTTTAACAACTAAAGCTATGACTCAGAGATGAGTATTAGTCATGCAGGTGGGAAACCTTCAATGCAAAATGTAAAAACTCGCATGTTGAACAAAAAACATTTAAATTAATAACCAAAAAAAGTGTGCATGCTCCCTTTGTGATGTTTATTAATAAACACCTTCCAAAGGAGAGATTAGAAGACATATCAGCATTTTAATATGGACATTATAGGAAAAACTTACCTTTGAACTCCAGAAGTGGTCGAAATTGAGGGTATAGATGTAATGTTGCATTTCCCTGCGCAGTATATAAAAGGACCACATGAAACAAAAATAGGTGAAAAACGTTGCAACCTTTCCTTTTTCTACGTAAACTCCTATGTAGCAACTAAATGCCCCATTATAAAGCTCTACCTGTCAGTTCTTCCCCTTGACAATCCTGCACCTCAGATATATTATTCATTTTCATTTCTGAGCATACATTAAAATATAAAAACAAGACCAAATGAATGACTCTGAAAGAAGAAACGGAGCCAATCACCATAACAAGCCCCATTGCACACATCTCTATGATCATTTTTGATCCAGTTACAAAATGTGTTATATCATCAAACTTTATCTATATTCATGATAAACATTATCTCCAAAAGAATAAATAAGCAGAAGAATGGCTGGTCATGACTAGAATACATTAAATCATGTAAACTCGACCTGAAAAAAACAACAACTCTTTATTAGTTAAACACAACAGCTCCCATTGCATCTTTGATCCTTTTGATCATCTGTAAATATCTTTAAACTTCCCTTGGCCAAGTTACTTTAAGTGTCTGCGTTATCATTTTCATTTTGACCATGTCCCGAGTATAATTTTATTACAATGTTCCTATTAGATCTTAAAACCTAATAAAATATGAAAAGTGGTAGAATACTATAATACCTGGGCAATATCTTTAAACATGATCCACATTTTTACATTTGACTTACCGTCAGTGATTCTCTTTTGCGGCCACTTGTAATGAAGGTAAACCCCTGTGTTTCAATAGCAACGCCTGTTTTCTGTATATGCTCCTCCACATACCTGAAACCACATGCATGCATCAAATATATTCAAATATAAGTGCTAAGACACCAAGTCTGTTACCAGTTTATGAAAGAACTCTTCCCGGCGGAGTGATTGCCCATTATCATCACTATGATTTTCTTTCTGGGAGGAAGAAGCCGCACTCCCAGGCTGGTTGCAATTTTCACCAAGCCTTGGAAAACAGACAGAAGTCAAAGGGCTTGTTCATTGTTCTAATCGTCACAGTTATTATTATGATTATTATGATTTTTATGATTTTCTTCTTAGACTTCTGAAGATACGTAGGCTATGTGTAATAAACACCATGTGCATCATTTAAAAAGAAAAAAAAAAGCAAATATAACACAATAGACAGGAACTTCTATGTGGACAGTTGTACAGCCTCAGGGACCCTCCCCTGGACTGTCCTCCCTGACATGACAGACAGCTGTGACACTTGGACCCCCAGAACACTATCAGCGACCGAAACTTTTCCTTTATACAACTCCTGGATGTTAGTTTGTACCGTATTGCGAAATGCGCGTGTTGTTATTGTCAGTGGGCTGGGTTATTTACCGTGCTCGCCGTCCACATACAGACTGTGGCATTCTTTCAGTATTCTCTCACTCGGTGTCGTGATCGCAGACTCCAGAGGATTGGCCACTGAGCGGGGCTTTCTGCCCGACATTATGGAGCCCACGGGCCACTGTGGCTACCTGTGCACTTTATGGTTCTAACTCATGGAGGGGAACGGTTTCACTGTTGCACACATATGCTCTGGGCTGCACAAACATAGCGCCATCTGGTGGTAGCTCTCTGACAGGACATGTATACAAAGTGTGAGGTGGGTGGGACGCTTTCAGTTCATTGTGTGAGATCTTTCTGGTTGTGCATTATTGTAGACACTATAGTTGGCCTATAATTACCTTCAAATCGGTTCCAATCTAAAACATAGACAATGCAATTGAATTATTAGGTTATGTACATCAGAAAAGCCACTTAACAGATGTGAGCTATTATGCAGCAATTTGTTGAATACATTTTGGCTGAGGGGCTGAAGGGGGCTGTGGAGGCAGGGGAGCGCACATCAGAGAAATGTACACTTTTAATTACCTGTAAATCAACCCACAAACCACGGAAATACGGCTAATATATTATAATCCGAGCGCGAGTCCTAATAAGAGCTCTTGCCTCCCAAGAAGATCATGAGTTCGGGGGTCTGCATGTCCTCCCCGTGTTACCGAGGGTCTCCAGCGCACAGACACGTGTTAGGTAAAATGCAACTGTAAAATGCTCCTAGTGAATGAATGTGGAGTGATGGTTTCTGTGTGTGTGTGTGTGTGTGTGTGTGTGTGTGGTGTGTGTGTGTGTGTGCCGTGGATGTGCTGTGTGGGTTGCTGGTGGCCCTCTCCAGGAGGTACCCCGCCTAAGGCCAAAGTCCTGGATAGCCCTGTTACTCGCGACCCCTAGGAAACAAGCAGTAGAAAATGAATGAATGAAAGAATGAGTCTTATTTGATACGTGCACGCAGCGGATAACCGCGATCACACAGGCAACGCACACGTTTTTAAACATGATTCAATGATGTTTTCCTTGAAATATGACCTGAAAAAGGCTCCTAACCTGCTTCGCATGGTGAGTGTGACTGAAAAGAGAGGAACAGACAGTCCTGGATTAGACCAGTCTCTCTGCTGTACAGTTTTATCAGCATTTAGCAATACAGATAGTGTTTTATATTTGGTTTGGCATTGCCAATATATTTTCAAATCTTTGACATATTAAAATTGCTTGGTTGGCAAAATTCTAAATTGAGAGATTAAAAATAATGAGACAAAACTGCAATTGCCTAATTTAAATTCTGTACAACCCATGTGATTTATAATTCACACAAGATTTCAATAAAACGAACTGGACTTAATATCATACAATGCTTTAAAACCACAGCTCAAAATAACCTTCCTGCGCACACAAGGTAAACCTCAAAAGTGATATTTAATGTAAACCACAGGGCTTAGGAAAAGGGGTGCCCTAGTGCTGAACAGCTTGAGAACCACTCGATTTCTGCTGCTGTATCTAGTTTAAACCACTTTGATGGATTTACATTTCTGGCGCTAAACCACTCAAGCATCTGATCATGTGTCCAGAACAGAATGCCCATTGAGGGGGTTTAATTCGTTTTCTTTATTTCTTAGTAGGTCTATTATTTTTCATTTCAAACATTATTATTATTATTTACTGTTTCTAAATGAATGTTTTGTTTTGTTCCGTTGATTAATAGGTTCTTCTGGGGCCAGGACTGTAAACGAGTTTTAAGATTACACAGCGGTTCAATGGAGGTCAAAGAAAGAAATGTACATGTACAAGACGTACATGCTTCCTGCCTGCTTGATCTACTACTCTGTGAATGTCCTCAATATGAATTAGATATATCGCATGTAAAATGAACACATGTTTTATTATTATTTTATTGTTATTTTAACACATGGGTCGAAGTTATAATGCATGACTGTAACACGTAAAACAAAAGTACTTTTGTCGTCTGAACATGTTTCACCGCCAATGGCTGTTATGTAAAAGGCTCGTTTGTATTGTAACCGATTGTTAACTGCAGGAGGCTTATGTGGGTCAGCCTTCTTGCCCAAAGTTGTGCGTGTGGAGCTGTGAGTTCGAGTCTTTCCCCCTCTTGGATCATATGCTGCACCTTTCAAAGGCTTGCTATTATGAGCCCAGTGCTTCATGTGGAACAAGCATTAGGCCCATGAATAGTTAAATTAACCAACATTCAGAGCAGCTCCCACAATGGACAAGAGTGAGGAATCAGATGTGATAAAGAAAGAGGTAAGTTCTATAAAACTGTCAGTATATTTGCAGTTATGTTTTTCCTGTGTTTGTTTGTGATGCAGTCTTTTAAATACATTGTACTCTTAAACTCCATCGATTAAATGATGTCGCCGGCTGTAGACGTATTATCCAGTGTGTAGTGAGAACGTGTTAATGCTTTACATTTTTGGTGGAAAAAGAAGGCAAAAAATGTTTTCTAACAAATTGACCTGTTTTTAAGTTTTACCACAAATTGAAACCCTTTATTGTTTACATGGCGACAACATTATGTACGAACATCACAGGTGAGTGGTGTTTGTGAATGATTTATCAGGGAACTATGAACGAATCAAGTTAGTTTGCGCGTTGCATGCTTTTTTCTATTCTATTTATCTAAAGTACAGTTTTATCTAAAGTACAGTTTTATCTAAAGTACAGTATCTCACTGATCCGCATTGTATTTATATTATCTGTATTGACTGGAGTGTGCCTGTTACATGTCCTGTTGTCTGTCTCCATCAACCTGCCAACGGGACTACAGATGAAACTGAGCTAACTCTGGCACATTTATATGTTGAACTAACACATGTTCATTAATGTGCATTGTCCCATATCAAATCAAATAAAAATAAACCTACTTAAGGGAAAGTCAAATAATTTCAGTTAAATTTAAAGAATGAAGAATCACTTCTAACATTTGTAGTTTTTATCCAAACAATATTAAAAATTAGAATAAAAAAACCTAAGATTATCCTATCCATAAATTGCTGCCTAAAATAAATATCGATGGATCTGCCAATTATAGGCCCATGTTGTAGTGGGGGGAAAAAATCAAAGTTTGGATTTTGGGCTGTGACCAGTACTTTGGATTACTACACCCATCATCATAGAATATTATTGGCTCGATAGATTAAAAAAAAGATATGTTTAATGAGTTTTTAAGCAGTTGTAGTTTCCAAGATAATTGTTAGGGGGCAGCAGAGATCAGCACTTGCCACTTGGAGAAGGCAATGGGCTCAGAGCGCGTGAGGTGCGCCGTTTGACCGCTTCTGTTCTGGACGCGCCTGCGGTGTCTGGACACAGACTCTGACACTTTGTACAATGTTTGTGTTCGAAGTTTGTGACGGAAGCCTACAGACCCATGACACAAGCGGTGCTAGTGGGTCCATTTTTCATCAAAACAAAACAGAGTGCTCGTAGGGGACACTCTTTTTTAACAGAGCAGCGCTGTGTCTGATATGTTCGGTCACAGTCACCATTAAAAGACTTGGAGTCCCCTTAACGCGTTGTCACGGTGAGACAAGGCGGTTCACCAGAGCATATGTTTGTCGTGCCTTCACTAAAAGAGTCAATTGGAAAGTCTTCTTCCAACTTCAAGGAGCTTTGCCGCCTGTGCGAAATAGCCCACAAAAATGCGAAAGGAGAAAGCGGATGAATATCAGCCTTTGTTGGTGAAAGATGTTAAAGATACTTCGCGTAGAAGGGTATGTCGTGTTTTCTTGACAAAATATCGTTTGGGACAGTGAAAAAAATGGTATGTTCTGTGGCTTTGTCGGCAGCTTCCAAACAGATCATTGCTGCTGGCTGCTGGTGCTGCTTGCGTTGGTGGGACGTTTCAATATGGATACAACATTTCTGTCATTAATGCACCAACTATGGTAGGATCATTTTTGGACTATTATCCCAGGTATAGTTGGGGGGGAAACTATTATTATGAATGCATATGTTTTTCACGATATTGTCCCCCTGTCTTAGTATGTGCAAAGGTTTATAAATCAAACATGGATAGAGCGGTACAACACAAACATTTCAGAAGATGTCCTCACGCTGCTGTGGTCTACCATTGTGTCCATCTTCACCCTGGGAGGACTCGTGGGAGCGTCTCTTGGTGGGACTCTGTCTGTAAAGCTGGGCAGGTAGGGTTTATAATCTCCACGTTTAATGTGTTGGTGTCGTATTACCTACTTCATTTTGTGTTCAAGGAAAGGGACATTGCTGACCAACAATGCATTCTCACTGACGGCTGCTTTATTGATGGGCATTAGTCAGTCGACAGGTTTATTTGAATTACTCATCATTGGCCGATTTTTTAGTGGTATAAATGCAGGTAATCTTGAGCGTCTTTCTGTTGTTTTATTGTGAGACGTAACTGTCATTAATTCCATCTTCTTCTGTTTGAAAGGAATTGCCATCTGTGTTCAACCGCTGTATTTGGGAGAAATAGCTCCGACTGCACTTCGCGGGGCAATGGGAATGGGAACCTCAATTTTTATAACTGGAGGGATTCTCACTGGACAAGTCATGGGCCTGAGGTAGATGTCTTATTATTTCACTCCTACACACTATCTTTTGTTTCATATCATTATCACAAAAATGGTTGAATAATATTGGGGTGCTTTCACAGAGAATTCCTGGGCAGAGAGGAGTACTGGCCGCTCCTGCTCTCGACCACTTGCATACCAGCCATAGTTCAGCTAATCCTGCTGCCCTTCTTCCCTGAAAGCCCCCGCTATCTTCTTATTGACAAAGGAGACACTGAGGGGTGCAAGAAAGGTAAACCTGTGATTATGCACCATATATAATGAATTCAATGCACATGACTAGCACCATGAGGCTTAGGAGTGAATCACCACAGACAATGTGGTGTGGATCATGTGATGTTTCAATAACACTGGGATCTCTTAAGACAGAGGACCCCGGGAGCAGGTCAGATGAGAGTGATGTGAGGATAATGATCAGTCATGTGATTTCTCCCACAGCGCTGAAACAGCTCCATGGGGCTGGAGTCTCTGAGACTGAGGGGGAGGACATAGAGAAGGAGAAGCTCAACTCAGCAGGAGTGCGGGCAAAGAAACCCTGGGAGCTCTTCTCTGATCGTAGTGTGCGCTGGCAGCTCCTCACCATCATAGTGCTCAATGTTGCTCAGCAGCTCAACGGCATCAATGCTGTATGTCCTTACGTTCAAGTACCATCAGTGTCCCATATATTGGTTAATGTGTTTTGTCTTTTTGTTACAGATATACTTTTATGCAGACTATGTATTCAGACAGTCTGGCATCCCTGATGATCAAATACGATATGTGACAGTTGGGACTGGGGCTTGTGAATGTCTCACTGCTTTGACATGTGTAGGTTTTCAAACACATTTATAACAAACAGGAAAACATGTTTGTATCGAATGTAGACCATCCCTTCCTTACAATAAAACTTCATGAATTAGCAGTTGAAGTCTTGTGACCTGCTGTGTGTCTCACAGGGAATGCTTATCGAATGTCTGGGAAGAAAAGTGCTCATCATGGGAGGATACTGCCTTATGAGCATCTGCTGCATTTTGTTCACGCTCACGCTCACTTTTCAGGTACTTAACCCCTGAACTTTTTTATTGAAATATATTATCCATGCAAGACTGTTACAGTCTTGTTTCTTTACAGGATGCTGGTCCTGTGGTCCCATACTTGAGTATGGCTTGTGTGTTTGCATTTATCCTCAGTTTTGGTCTCGGACCAGGTAACTAATTAATTATACCATGACTTTGAATACAATGTGTTTTGTTGTACAAGATTAACCCTCAGATTTGTTTCTCAAGGTGGTGTGACCAATATCCTGACAACTGAATTATTCACACAATCCACACGTCCAGCTGCTTACATGATTGCAGGTTCTGTGAACTGGTGCAGTTTCTTTTTTATTGGCTTGATTTTCCCCTTCATAGTGGTGGGTAAACTCTATCAGTCCTGCTATTGACTGCTGATAATACATGTTGAGTTAATGCTCTCTGTTCTTCTTCTACAGCTCGGACTGCAGCAGTATTGTTTCCTTGTATTTGTGGTGGTCTGTTCTGTGGTGGTCACATACATTTTTTTTGTTGTTCCCGAAACCAAGAACAAAACATTTCTTCAAATCCAGAACGAGTTTCAGTCATCAAACAATAAAAAGTCCAACTGTGTCGATGAAGCACTTTTGTCAACACCTATTTAACTGACTAACAACAGGGGAAATTCTTGGAAGAATCCACTAAACAAAAATATCAATGTAACAGTAAACTGCTGTAACTTAACTACATGCTTAATATGATGCTACCAGTGCTTAATTTGCAAACCCAGAGAAAGAAATGTTTACACAAGGCGAAAAAGGTGAAAAGTCTGATATTAGTGTCAAAAGGTCATATCTTGTACATTGTATTTATAATCGTATAATGTACCATTAATTTACTTGGGTTTATTTGACAAGTTAAAAAAAACACAAAAAAGGGTCCTGCTTTCAAACTGTGAGATCGTGGTACATTTTCTCTCATGTTTCGCTTCAAATTAAGCACTGAATGCTAATAAATGTTTTGATACTGATAAATGCACAGTTAAATAAAGTCCAGAACTTCAATACTCAAACTTTTTCATGCAGTCAATGTTACATTTCTGTATTTTTTGGCATGTGATCTGGACAACAAAGGCCTCATTCACATTCGGAGGCAAACTGTAAGCTTTTATTTTTTTGAGAGGTAGTAGGTGATATATAAGTGTAAAATTGTTTCCTGAATCTAGATCTTAAGTCTAAAAATATATGTCTATCATATAATAATTCACCTGCATATGGAAGCCTTTTTATTTGTTTAAAAAAAGTTAAAGCTGCTCAAGGGTTAGGGGTAGACTGTGTATTTTTCAGAGTTACTTTAGGGCGTAAAACCAAGAAAAACCAAAAGCAAAACTGTATACTCGGGGAAAAAAACCATTATGGAATTAACATGTAACAAAATTCAATCGATTTAAATTAATTGAAAGAAACTCTATATAATAATAATAATAATAATAGATCAATAAACACACACACACACATACACACTGAATTGGGATTAGGAAAAAATAATAACATTGCTCATTCACTGTACAGGATTCACACACAGGTGGGATTTAACTGGATACACCTGGGTGAGGGATGAAGAGACACTGCAAAGACAGTTCTATCCAAACACATTGATATTTGTTTGGACGTTTGATCTCTCAGAATGTTCAAAGATGATCAAAGGACAGGCTGGACTAGTCGGACTAATAATGACACAACGCCGATCAAATTGTGTATGAATGACCTTTAAGGGAGTCAGTAGTCTTCACAAGGCAACAACACTGAGCTGAGAAGTGGGTTGCACCAGAGGGAACACTTACTGTACACAGACCAGGGAATAGATGGTCAAACTAGCTTCACGCTCAAACAACCACTAGTGCAAAGTAAAATAAAGCTTTTCCTAAAATAATTGGCAAATTAATACAAATATATATATATATATATATTTGTTTACAAATTCATTGAATACATTGTGTTTAAAACCAAAAATACATTTATTAAATAAATTGCAGTTTAAAAACTCCATTTATAAAAGTGTTTGTTGATTTGTTGATCATCGTTTAAAAAATATTTAAATTTGATCATTTGATAATAATAATAATAAAAATAATAATAAAAAAAATAATAATAATAATAATAATAATAATAATAACAATAATAATAATAATAATAATAATAATATTATAATAATCTGTAGAGCAGCAGAACAGAATATATGTGACATGAAGTACAAACAGCAGGTGGCAGTAACACACGATGTTATCGTCCAGTCAAAGAAGAAGTAGGAAAACATGGCGGCCTAGGCGAGACATGCGTGTTTGTTGACATCTGATTAAAACTACATTTAAACATTGAATTGGTCGATTAACATTCACAGAAAATATGTCACGACTCATTGTTAAAAACCTTCCCAACGGGGTAAGTACATACGGTATTTTGTCGAAGGTAGACTAAATAACTTTGTTGTCCCACTCCAGATTAAAGAGGAGAGGTTCTTATACTATGTGTTCACACAGTAGGAACCTTTTTCAGTTTCTGGTTCTTTTTTTAGTTCCAGTTTGAAGTGGGTGACCGAAATCAATACTTCGATATTTTTGGAGTACCCCGATAACGACAGTCAGACAGTCAAATCAACAGAAACATGTATTTAAACGTATTTGTTGAGGCTCAATTATCAAAATGTGAAATGTCTGTCAAATATATCACAAAGTTCATCACCAAATATCACCAAATATCACCAAATATCACCAAATATCACTGTATATACCCTTATTTTAAAGTTTACAACATTACTTTTTCCATTTTTATTTCTAGTCATCTCTTTTTGAATCTTCAAATCACTATTGCCGATATTACCCGAAAACCTCTAATTCAAGTCCCCATTTGACTTGCAGGGACTGGGGCCACTCTTTTGATGAAACAAACATTTGTAGGGAATTATTTATCATTCATTTTCAGTCTTGGACAAACAATACTGATCTACAAGAGAAATTAATTCAGTAGCTCCTAAAATACAATTAATACGTAATAAATTGTAACTAAAATCCTTAATAACTTAGAAATTCCTTGAAATATTGGATGTTTGAGCTCTTTGTGTATTACAGTTTTATGTGCAGGTTTACAACGCTAAAAAGTAGAATGAACAAAAAAGGAAAAGACAATCTCCACTTAAATAAATCTTTAAATGTTCCACACTATACAGATATTTTTAAATCCAGTTAGAACCACTTTCAGTCTCTGTTGCTGTGTGAACGTGAGCCAGGGGGACTGGGTAGTTCTTCTGACTAAAGAAAGAATGATAGATGATAGGGGGTAGTTCTTGGTATTGTTATTATGTGCAAAAACGTCTTGAACAATGTTCCTGTATCTCTCAGATGAAAGAGGAGAGGTTTCGTACTATGTTTGCTGCTTTTGGCACGCTCACAGACTGTACGCTGAAGTTCACTAAAGATGGCAAGTTTCGAAAGTTTGGCTTCGTGGGGTTCAAATCCGAGGAAGACGCAAACAAGGCGTTGACACATTTTCACAAAAGCTTCATGGACACGTCCAGAGTAACGGTATGGATGCGAGAGGTGCAGATACTCAGTTAATAGTTGCCCTACGATCTTTTAATGCATGTATTAATATGTAGGTGGAAATGTGCAAGTCGTTTGGAGATCCCACAAAACCAAAAGCCTGGAGCAAACACACACACGACCCTGGCCACAACAAAACACCTGTCAACATGGAAACAAAAGAAAAAAGGTGAGATGAAAAATACATATATATATTAATATTTATATATAGTGTTGCATATATTTTACCAATGCTGTATAATTCAGGAGAAGAAAAACAAAACTGTAAATATACTTGAAAATGTAGTAGCCTAATTTCATTATTATAATCTTAATTTTCAGTTTACACATTCTGCATTCTAGTTGTCATTTTTTGTAATCAGGTGCTTAAATTGGACATCCCATTTGAAATATAGCTGCCCATCTGAACCTGTTTGCTTATTATTCGTTTCAATTCAAGGAGGATCAGGGTTTCAAGGAGTTTCTTTCTGTGCATCAAAACCGGAGCCAAGCACCAACATGGGCAAATGATACTGCGCAACAACATACAGAGACTAGCACAAAGACGAAGAGCAAAACGGACTCAAAAAACAAGAAGAAAACTGATTCGGACGATTACCTCAACTTTGACTCAGACGAGGAGGAGCGTGAGGAGGAGGGGGGGGAAGAGGAAGGGCAACTGAGTGAAAATGAAGAAGGTATGTTTGGTGAACGGTGACGACCGAACAACCGAAACATTTTGAGAGGTTTGGTAATATATCGGACTTTTATGTTTCAGATGGTGATAAAGAAGCGCTTAAATCTGGTTTGTCAGACATGGAGTATCTGCGTTCAAAGGTGTCAGGCACAAACGACACAGTGGAAGAAAAGGAAAATGATGATGATGATGATGATGAGGACAGCAACACTTTGGGTGTCACTGACAGCGCGTATGAAAGTAGTGACAGAGAAAATGTGTCAGAGGCCTCAAAGACTCAGAAACAAGGCAAAGTTAAGAAGGCTGTCAAGAGTGAGGTAAGTGACTTTGTAATTAAGCTTACAACTGCTATTTATGCCAATGGGTTCACTTTCTAGAATTTAATTATGTCATATTTTCAGGGCAGGGGTTTATATTATGCTATGAGAGATTTACTGTTTTTGGAAGAAATTTCCAGAAATGTTTATTTATTTAGGTATTTACTTCAATTAGGACAGGGCATGTTAATCAATGTGTCAGCAACTGCTTCAACATAAATATCCCAGAGCACAATAACTGAATTTCATCCGTTGTGTTAAGGCAGGTAAAAAACACTAAACTTTCACACAACAGACTATTTGACATTCAAAACATTAAACATTAAACCTAACAAACAATAGATGCATATAGTATGTCCACAAATCTGAGAAAAAGAGATTATTTTCAGTAAAAGCAGCTGCCCAAAGAGCCCAAAAAAAGATCATCTGTGGGGGCAGGCCTGATTTGTTTTCAACCAAATCTTAAGAACTGTTTTGAAGGTTGAGTAGTTACAGTTTCTGATATGCTCTGGCAGTGTGTTCCATCATTTTGTGCCTCTGATAAACACCACTGTTTGGCTAACCTTGGTTGTGCGCCTAATGTTGAACCATATTTGTCAGGGATTGGCTCCACAAACTTGTCATAGCAATCTTATGACTTAAAGTCCTTTCAACTGACCACAATTATATATTTGAGGTTGAATAATGGCTCCACTTTCGAAAGCAATTGTGTAAAAATATAATTAATAATTGTTTATGATTACTAATGGAGAAGATGTTGAAATTTGTTTGGCACTGTAACTACACTGTAACTATAGGTCAGGTTCACGTGGCATCACAACATTCTTGAATCCCAGGTTTAAAACTGAGCTGGAGCAGGTCAGACCTGATGGAATTTGCCATTTAGCAGTCAAGTGCAGATTTGTTGACCAGGTTTAATACATCTGTAATTACTGGACATACATGAAAGTTCAACGTCTTCGCTATAAACACTGAAAATATTTGTTCACAATAGCTTCAAAAAGTGGTGCCATTATTCAACCCCATGCGATTGTTGTCAGTTAAAAGGACTTAAATAAGATTAATATTGAAAGTTGGTGGAGCCAATTCCAAACAGATATGTATGAGGTTTAACATTTGTGGATCATAATTTTGGATATTTCAGTCAAAAACAGTGGATCTCTCATAGTTTTATCGGCCCCTGATCTCCCGCTGAAATGATGTCTAATAATAAAGTGTAATTACTATATCCTTGTGTTTACTGTAGATGGACCCCACCACCGAGTTCACAGTGAAGCTTAGAGGAGTGCCTTTTAATGTGAAAGAGGTTCGAGCGAGCAGTACTCAGTCAGTAAATTTTTGACCATGTTCTCTTTTAAAAAATTGTTTTTGGTTTTGTTTTTGTAGCAACAAATTCGTGAGTTTATGACCCCACTAAAGCCAGTAGCCATTAGAATTGGAAAGAATGAAAGTGGCAACAGAACAGGTACATTAATTTATTATGTTTATCTTATTATAACACATATCCTGTGCATTCTACTACAGTAATCTACTTCATTTAAATGTGTTGTGTTAATTATGTTTTTAGGCTATGTGTATGTTGATTTACGCTCTGAGGAAGAGGTGCAAAAAGCTTTGAAAAGGAACAAAGATTATATAGGTAAACTATCATCTGAATACACATTTTATAGTGGGTTGTAAGTTTGCTATCATTTTTATTTTAAGGTGGAAGATATATTGAAGTCTTCAGTGTGGACGCCTCTGGTAACAAGGGGAAGAGACGAGAAAAAGAAATTGACAGAAACTTTTCCAGGAAGCTCAAAGAGGATGAAGAAGAGGAAGATGTGTCCGAATCAGGGCGTCTTTTCGTCAGAAATCTTGCTTACACCTGCACAGAAGAAGAGATCAAAGAACTTTTCTCCAAGCATGGTCAGTTGCAACAACATTTAATTAAAATTAAGTTTAAATATCCAAATGATGCCTTTTGCAGGCCCGTTGTCTGAAGTGCTGTTTCCAATTGACACTCTCACCAAGAGGCCAAAAGGATTTGCTTTTGTAACCTACATGATCCCAGAAAATGCTGTCACAGCTTTGGCTCAGTTAGATGGTCATATATTTCAGGTATTAAATTGAATTCATTTTTGGATTTGTCATCTTGGATTAAGTGTCACTTAATCCGTCAAATTGACGTCCAATAGGGTCGAATGCTTCACGTGTTACCCTCAACTATTAAAAAGGAAAAGTCCGACTCCTCAGATGGAGGCCCTGGTTCTTCATCTTATAAACGACAAAAAGATGCTAAAAATAAGACTTCAAGTGCAAGGTGTGTAATGTTATTGTGAATCGGGATTTGGATTCTTTGCATCTCTATTTTCTCTTGAATTAAATGATATGTATTGCTTCTTTAGTTCCCATAACTGGAACACCTTGTTTCTGGGGACAAGTGCTGTGGCTGATGCAATTGCTGAAAAGTACAATACTACGAAAAGCCAAGTTTTGGATCATGTGAGTTAAAATTTAAATTTACCCTGCATTTATTTATTTTGTAATTTATTTCTGTTTTCCTCTCTACTGTTTTCTGTAGGAATCTAAAGGAAGTGTTGCAGTGAGAATGGCTTTGGGGGAAACCCAAATTGTGCAGGAAACTCGTCAATTTTTATTGGATAATAATGTCTGTCTTGACTCCTTTAGTCAGGTAAGTGGTTTTCAGGTCATGGAAAAGTACACAGATTATTATGATTATTATTATTTCATTTTATTTTTTTACATTAATATGCCACCATCCACAGGCTTCTGCTCCAAGAAGTACATCTGAGATCCTTGTAAAAAACCTTCCCTCTGGGGTGACCGTGTCTGAGCTGGAGGAGCTCTTTTCTCCTCATGGCTCATTGGGCCGGGTGCTGCTGCCGCCGTCGGGACTAACCGCTATCATTGAGTTTTTAGAACCTACAGAAGCAAAACGAGCCTTCACTAAACTAGCGTACAGTAAGGTATATAGCCAATGTATGTTCAGGAGCTGTTCTACATTCAACTCCACTAAAATTATTTCTACACCATAGTTTCATCACATTCCTCTTTATTTGGAATGGGCACCTGTGGGAGTGTTTGTGACCAAACCAGAACCAGGTTAAATAATACCAAGTGCAACATTGGCTGCATTTTTGTCATCTGGCGATTGAAGGAAAAAATGAATGTCTATTTCTAGAAAAAGAAAAAGAGGAAGAGAAAAAGGTGGCAGGGGATGCTGATGCTGATGATGATGATGAAGATGAAGATGAAGAAGAAGAAAGTGTTCCTGGTTCTACCCTTTTTATTAAGAATCTTAATTTTAATACTACAGAGGAAACACTCCAAGAGGTTTATATTTACGTTTTTAAAATGTATTTGTCACTAAAGAACACCTTTTTAAATTTTTTGTAATTGATTGCAGAGATTTTCAAAGTGTGGAAAGATTATTTCCTGTACAATTTCGAAGAAGAAGGACAAAACAGGTAAAACTAATGCTTAAAAGATATTTTTTTAAATGTTCTAAAAGAGAACTTGTGTTTTTGCTCCTAAAGGAAAGCTGTTGTCAATGGGCTATGGCTTTGTACAATATCAAACTGCTGAAGCTGCACAGAAGGCCATGAGGCAGCTCCAGGTGAACAGGGTTCTTCATTTACCTTTAATTGTCATTGTTATTTAAACAGCATATTAATTATGTGTTTCATATACATATTGTTTTTTAGCACTTCAATGTTGACGATCACCAGTTAGAATTGAAGATTTCAGAGCGAGCCACAAGGTAAATGTCGTCCAAAACCTCCAGAATACTGTATATGTGTGTGTTGTTAAATAAATAACTCTTCTTGGTGCATTTTAGATTAACCGAAGTGACTCACAAAAAGAAACAAATTGTGAAAAAGCAAACTGGGTCTAAGATACTTGTACGCAACGTGCCCTTTCAAGCCTCTGTGAAGGAAATCCGTGAACTTTTCTGGTATTTTTAAAATGTTTCTTATTCTTGTTCTTATTCATGTTCACCTCGTTTTTATAGTTATACAAATGTATCCAAAATACTTTTCAACTTTACTCTTTTTCATAACTTTGATTGTAGTACATTTGGAGAATTGAAGACGGTACGCCTTCCCAGAAAAGCCACTGGCTCAGGAAATCATCGGGGGTTTGGTTTTGTTGACTTCATTACAAAACAGGATGCCAAGGTGTGTGTCAGATATGATGAAAACATTTCTAACAAATGAATGAATGAAACCTTTCTAATGCTCATCATAATCTATAATGTCTTGTCCATAGAAAGCGTTCGCTGCACTGTGTCATAGCACACATCTTTACGGGAGGCGCCTTGTACTTGAGTGGGCCGATGCTGAAGACACAGTAGAGACACTGAGACGAAAAACTGCACAACATTTTCATGGTTTGTATCTAAAGGCTTTGTGTTTAATTATGTTAGCTTGACCTCATACATATAATGTGCTTTTTCACAGCAGCGCCATCAAAAAAGCAACGGAAATCTGAAGTGCTTGAGGGAATTTTGGAGACAATGGAAACTGATGCCACTGAAGACAATATATAAAAGTCATGATATCAAGTGACCAATTTATTTATATACGTTGTATATGTGATTCAAGAGGTGAAAGTATTCAACATCCATGGGTGAAAATCTAGCACCATTGTCATAGCAATTAACAATTTAAAGCAAAATATTTTGAATGAGGGTCCTCAAGAATCCCCTGTGACCGTGATGCTGAAACCATGAATAGTGGGGCGTTAATGTGAGCTGTTTTTATTTCTGAACACTTGTGTAACTCATACAGTTGTCCTTTACTATAGGCTAATAATATTGATAATAATAATAAAACGTTTTCGGACTAGTTTTATTTTATCTTGAAGTTGCGTCCCCTGGTCACGTGAGTAAGCGGGTCATGTGATTAGAGCGGTTCAACATGGCTTTCAGGAGCGTCAAGTATTTTGGCTCTTTTACGACGCTTAAATTGTCCGTGTTCGTGTTTTGCTTAACACATGTGTCGGTGCGAGCTGAAATTCAAACCCTCATCATTGACAAACAAAGTGAACAACTGTTAGTCGTCGATGGATTTCGTGAAGATTTTGTCGCGTGGGCGAATTTCACCGACCAGATCCAAACAACTGGGTGAGACTTGAAACTATTTCCCCACCCAACTCAAAAAGACAATGATGTCAATGTGTGCCATTAAAGTGTTTGGGCTAAATGATGTATGTGAAAGTAGTAATGTTGTAAATGCTGATAAGTGAGTGGAGTGGGACTATACTACGACACAAAGAGGCTCAATGAGACTCCAGCTCCAGAACAACCAAACATAAGACTCTTGAGACTTTCTTGTGATTTAAAGACAGCAGAACATGGACCTGACCTTCCGATAATGGCACTTGAGGTGGTAATGATTGTGACCACAAATGCAAAACGAGTGCAATCACAGATGAGAAGAATGATTCTTGGTTTTGGGTCCCTCTCATTTTGCCGGGGTCGGGCAAATGTTAAACTGACAAGGGCTGAAACAAGTGAACGAGTAAGTGATCAAAACATCGTCATCTGGACTATACAGACTCCAAAACTTCCACTGTCATGAGATGTTTTATGACTCAAACAAAGCAAGAAAGTCATCCAGTGGTCTTGATTTAAAAAAACAAAAACCGTTTGGTCTGTTGTCTGTATAATCCCTCAGTCGTACTGGTAGGTTCCACAGTGAAAGAAAAATGAACAAACGTTTTAAGAGTGAAGATGTTTTGCCTCTTATCCAAGTAGTTTCTTCAAAATTACTTCAATTGACCGAATAACATTTTGTTTTTCCCATTCTGTAAATATACTCTATCAGGATTTCTTCAAGCACTTCACTTGCTTCCTCTGGGTCAAATTTAGTAAAAACCTCAAACCTTTCGCCATCAAAACAACTAATCAATATAATAATCACTAGAATTATCGATTAGCAAAATAATAGTTGCAGCCCCAATCCAGATCAATATAGTTTGGCTTGATGCTAGACTCTTAGATTCAGATGTATTTCTTAAAATCTTTTGAGCCTTATTTAAATCATACATTAAAACAAAATCAACGTTGTCCAGAACCATAATTTCAACAACTCTGCATAAAAACGAAGCGTTTCAAAAGATAAGCTGAATGTGCAGATGTTTTGTTTCAGGTGGTCTTTCTTGGAGGTCACCACCAACAGTCGGTACAATGACAGCATCCAGGCTTATGCAGCTGGTGCAGTGGAGGCAGCTGTCACTTCTCAGGTCAGCGCTTGAAGTACCGGTGCTTGTAATTCATTTCTCGGATAACTTTAGTTTGTACTAATATGTTCTTCACATCTGTGTTCAGCTCATATACAAACACTGGATGAACACCTTAATGGGCTACTGTGGGCCCTTCAAGGCACAATCCGATTACTGTGAACGTCTGAAATATTATGTCAGTACAAACCTGAAGTGGATTCAAGATCAAATAGAGAAGCAACCAAATTCCTCCTACTGGTATCAGGTGCACAATGTTTAAAGGAAAAAATGTCAAAAGGAAAGAAAGTGCTATGATTACATACAACCATCAACTTTTTTTTCTTTTTTTTTTTTTCTTTTTTTTAAGGTGCGTCTTGCACTTTTGCAGCTTAAAGGTTTGGAAGACAGCTACAATGATGAGCTTTCTTTTCCTTCGGGACCAATATCATTTAATCCTCTCGGATTTCTGTAAGTAAATGTTTCTTGCTTTATTTATCATTAGTTAATACATTTTAATATATGCTCAATTTGTCAATAATTATTCAGGCTCTTTCAAATGGGTGGAGACCTGGAGGACTTGGAGTCTGCTTTGAACAAGTCCACTGAAACTCAGCCTCTTGGATCTGGTTCCTGTTCTGCTTTGATTAAGCTGCTTCCCAATAACAAGGATCTGCTCATATCACACGACACCTGGAACACTTACCAGTCCATGCTACGTATCATAAAGAAGTACATATTTCCCTTCAAAACATCTCCTTTAGGTTGTTTGTCTCTTTTTGTTCTCTCTCATTTTATTTAATTTACTTTTATTAAAAGATTACTTATCGCTTCATACTTTTCTAGGTGATGAACTTATTCCAGGAGGAACACAAGCATTCTCATCGTATCCTGGATCCATTTTTTCCGGGGATGACTTCTACATACTAAGTAGCGGCTTGGTGAGCAGTTTAATTCTTTGTTCATTTGAAAGTAATACTAGTTTCATATTCGGGAAATATTTGGATCTACAGGTCACACTAGAAACGACTATCGGCAATAGTAATCCCGCTCTGTGGGACTTTGTTCGGCCGACTGGAACAGTGATGGAGTGGCTAAGGAATATTGTAGCTAATCGGTTGGCTTCTACTGGCAAGAAGTGGGCTGAAATATTCAGCCAGTACAACAGTGGAACGTAAGATTATCAAAGTCTAGTTATGATAGTACATTTTCAAAACATGTCAAAGGTCAGTAAAGAATCAAGTATTTATCTCCCTCTAGATACAACAATCAGTGGATGATTGTGGATTATAAACACTTCACCCCTGGTAAAACAGACACTGAAGAAGAACTCTTTGTTGTACTGGAGCAGATTCCGTATGTTTTTGCATATTGGATTCAAGTCAGATGATGAGCAAAAAGTAACCAATGTGATTAAAATCATTGTTGTTGCAAGCAGTGAATGGTCTTGTATGAGGATAAAACCCAGGAACTGATGAAGAAAGGTTACTGGGCCAGTTATAATATTCCGTGAGTGAGAGATGTAATTAATAATTAATTATTAAGAGCAATTTTGATCTGACATTACGAACTGAACATTTAGGTGTCATTGCATATTACTTTTTGAAATCTATATCTTTTGAACAGTTTACCCAGAATTACATTTTGCACCTTCGGTGTATAATTTTAATAATAATAATAATAATATTATTATTATTATTATTATATTATTATTATTATTATTATTATTTATTATTATTATTATCTACCACTAGGTACTACACCAAGATATTTAATGCCAGTGGCTGCAATGAGCTTGTTGAAAAGTTTGGACCATGGTTTTCTCTGACAAAAATCCTCGAGCACAAATTTTTCGTAGAAATCAGACAGCAGTGACAGACATTGAATCAATGATCCGCCTCATGAGGTAAACCTTTTGATGTTGTGTTATTGTTAAGTATTTGTCAAAACACAAATTATGTTTGTTTTCTCATATGCATTTTGGAAGGTATAACAACTTCAAAGAAAGACCCACTGTCAGAATGTGCGGGCTGCGATCCCCCGCAAATGCAGAGAATGCCATCTCAGCCCGCTCAGACTTAAACCCTGAAAATGGAACTTATCCTTTTGGTGCTTTAAGACAGAGACAACATGAGGGAACAGACATGAAGGTGTTGCGTTTGTCTTTTTTTTTTCTTTGTCTTTTTTTTTGGCACTAATTTTCTGATTTTGTCTAATACAGTTGACCTCCTATCAAATGTACCGTGACTATGGCATGGTGGCTGTAAGTGGGCCCACATTTGACCAGCTTCCCCCTTTCCAGTGGAGCGCCTCTCCGTATACAGACCTTTTGCACATGGGTCACCCCGATAAGTGGATATTTAGTCCAATAAAAGTAACCTGGAATTCTTAATGTTGTACTGCATTGATTACTTGATAACTTGTGGCATTCATTGACTTATATGGACAAAAGGAGACCCTAAAGGATGCTGCTTATTTACAATATTGTAACTTTAGATATTTTGTGTTGAAAACAAATGAAATAATTCAAGTATTTTTTTGGTTTAAATAAAGAACTGTCTCATAAATATTTTCCTCTCAATGCTCTACTTTATGTATACTTTCTCTGAAATTGCCAGTTACAGCTAAACATTTAACAACAATAAAATGCCTATTTTTATTCATACCAAGGCAGAAAATTAACATAATAAAAAGAGAAGATGCTTTGCACCAGATTTATTGGTTTGTTTCCATCCATGTGCCTTGGCAAGTACACACAAAAGTAACATAACATTACAAATAGTACAAAATTCCAAAATGTTTCAAGTAAACATTAAAATATTAGTGTTATAAGTGCAATAGACTAATGTAGGTTACCGGGAGGTCATAGGTGACTTTATTGTCATTAGATTCTCGACCTGTGCATGCACAAGATGATCATTCAGCACTTAAAGCACCATTCATAGAACCGTAGTTACATATGTAACTATGCTATTTATATATGCTATATAAATTTACACTAAAATGCATGTACAGTATTTTCTTTTTAGAGTTTTGTAATTAAAAATACATTATCTGAATAACACACAGGACATGTACTATATCTGACATTAGTAACTGCCAACCCCCGATGATAGAAGAGAGAGACAAAATGAATACAGGCTACACATACATTTTATTTTATATATAGACAAGCGTAAAAACATAAAATAAGCCGCACAGCATAACTGCTATTGCAGTTCAATTCAATGAAATGTATTTTATTCAAAGGTCTTGACCCCATGACGTAGCTCCAAAAGGAGCTAAAAGTCTTGAATGAAGGAAAGAGACGCGGCTGAACCTTGAACACGGACGCGCCCAGTGCATGTATCACGTGAGCAGCGCGAGTCTTTTCGCCACTGTCGTAAAGTTAATAGTATGGTGACGTTTGTAAGATTAGTTTAAAAAGTTAAATGCTGATGTTTTTACTACATTTTGTACTTTTTTATCCGCTTACCAGAAAGTATACCTCGACAGCTACAGTTTTATTATTCTTGAAAAAACATTCGTTTAGTTTTCCTGGAAAACACACGTAAGACTTCACGAGTTTGACAGCTGTATATAGCTGAATATATATATATATGTGTATGTATATATATATAATAGAGAGAGAGAGAGAGCTTGCCTTATTTATGTTTTAGTGTGTTATAGTTATGTTAGTCTGTTTTATGTGTTGGTTTCTTGTAATGCATTTACAATTCTGTTCCGACCAGGTTATTGTGACCTCTTATGATGGTATTGTGGCAACCCATGACCAACCTGAAAGATTATATTGCAAACAAACCACCTGGAGTGACATTTTTCATTTGCCTGTTGACTCTGGCTCTCTCGTTCACGTTTCTCGGTGTTTACAGCTATACTCACACACTGCCTAATCCAGATGTTGTAAAGGTAAGTCTATACAAACACAACAGACAATTATAAAATACTTGCATTGTGTAATAATGCTTGTCTTCTTTTTACAGGACTGGAACCACCTACTTTCATCTATTGCTCAGTATCACTTGTGTGAGAAAAACAGCACTTTTAAACAACTAATTGAAACTACTAATAAAGAACAAAAACCTCAAAAAGAAGACAAATTGTATTCTACCACTATGGCAGTGTCTGTTTCTCCAGTACAAGCTCGAGTTCCTCTTATTTTATCCTCTAATTCAAAGAAGAGTTCTCAGAGCATCTCCATGCACACCAGTTTCACAGCCAGCCAACTACAGCTTGAAGGTAGAACTGGACATCTTTCTTTTTATAAATTTGAAATGAAGAACTTTGACTTCATTACTTTTGATTTCTCAGGAGATGTAACATTTGATGCAACTATGGATTTTACTGCTAATGAGAGTTACACATGCCTTACCATAAGAGGGCCATCTCTGCTTTCTATAAGTCCGTAAGTGTGCTGCCTCTTTACATTTAGCCCTACATTTTTACTCTTACTGTTATTGTCTATGTGATGTATTGTTTTGAATGAAGATTGCCACCAGCATGCCCCCCAAATGTGATAAACAAACAAGCCATCTATACTGAAGCAAAGAAAGTGACGGCACCCACACAAAAGTGCTATAGTTTACAAGCCATATTTGACCCAACCCTCCAAGTTATGTTGACAAAGGTAAATGTATTTCTTGAGCTATATGGACAAAAACACTTTGCTTAAGTTAATCTTGTTCCAATATTACCTTTTTATTTAGGAAGATCAACTTGTAGCAATACGACATCTTTTGGAAGTAGCTCTTGTTTTACTTGGAGTTTGTTTAATACTTTGTCTATCTGTAAGCCTCACACATTCCCGGAATCCACATACTCGCTGGAAGGAGCAGCATCATGTAATTGGAATTTAATTCATTGTCATGTAAGATTGCAAATTATGGTTAAGTGTATAACAATTACTCATTTTACTTTTTGTCTTGCATGTGCAGGAACCTCTGGTTAACAACTGAATGTCACGTTGATACCAATGCAAGCAACATTGTCTGTTGTGATATTTTGTTGTTGAACGGTCTTAGATAAAATGTATTAGCTGAATGAGTCATATTTTCTCATCGATTCAGAATGGTAATAAAACATAGGCTACATGAGGTTATTTTTTTTAAATATTATGGTTGCAAATGTCATATTTTCTCATCGATTCAGAATGGTAATAAAACATAGGTTACGTGAGGTTATTTTTTTTTAAATATTATGGTTGCAAATGTCATATTTTCTCATCGATTCAGAATGGTAATAAAACATAGGCTACATGAGGTTATTTTTGTTGTTATTTTATGGCTGCATAATACTTTGATTTGGGGACGTTCAAAACACTTCAGGTATGCGCTTGAGTATGTTCTTGTTATTGGTTACTTATGTAAAGCGAGGGCGGGATTTAGGACCAGAGGAAACTCCGCCGTCGGAGTGTGAGGTTTCTTGGGCCTGGCAAACTGTCTCATGTTTGGAAAAGAAAAGCCGAGGTCTTTTTCTCCCAGGACCGGTTCCGAACAGGTGTGAGGCTGCAGCCCAATCCCTGTCCGATGAGAAAGGTCTGAAGAGAAAATGAGTTCCTGGTGCGGTAATGGCAGGCTAACGTTACTGTAGTGTCGCGCTAGCTAACCAGCCACAAACACCGTGCATTACGTGATTTAGGGCGTCCATACTTGGGTCGTTGCGCATAGTCTTCGTCGCAAGCCTAGTAGTGTCTATTTGGAAGTAAATCATCGTTATGGGTGGACTATTCTAGTGGCCCGAGTTAGCATGTAGCTAGCTCGGTAGTGCTAACGTTAATTTTGCCCCATGGCTCTGCTCCGAGAGGTTTAATGTAGCCACACAGGCCTCCCACGTGGTTACACTCACCTGGAGGAGGAGTGGAGGGGCATTCTTCAATGATGTCGTCCTAATGATAACATGAAGGGGGTTGGGATATGGTTCATGGCTGTAAATGTGTCTGTGTTCACAGGCCAAATAAAACTCATTGATTGACCATGGCATACTCAAGCTATAGCTCTCTGAGCAGAGCTCAGCTGACCTTTGAGTACCTTCACACAAATTCGTAAGTATCAGTTTACTACTAATAATCAAGCATGACAATTGTATCTGACAATTGTATTGTGACCTCTTACTTACTGAGGAAAATATGTTTTCAGAACAACCCATGAGTTCCTGTTTGGTGCACTGGCTGAGCTTGTAGATAATTCCAGGTAAAGATGTTTCATTTTGATGAATCAAGTAAATCCAAACATATATAAAAACTAACAATCACTTATTTTTCAGGGATGCTAATGCTACACGAATTGATATCTACACAGGTATTCCATACTCACAATATGCTGACACAAAATATGTCAGTATTCACAAGTATTTCACTAAACATTTTCAGACAAAAGGCCAGAGTTACGGGGTGGCTACATGTTATGTTTCCTTGATGATGGAATTGGGATGGATCCTAGTAAGTTTTTTTCTTTTGTAAATATTGCATTTGCTTTTGTAACTTGAAATTTATGTAGAATCCTCCTTTTTTTCCCCCCCTAG
Source organism: Chaenogobius annularis (assembly GCA_015082035.1). Taxonomy (NCBI): domain Eukaryota; kingdom Metazoa; phylum Chordata; class Actinopteri; order Gobiiformes; family Gobiidae; genus Chaenogobius; species Chaenogobius annularis. The sequence goes on along the minus strand of BJKM01000169.1, from coordinate 876,223 downwards.
ATGAGTCAACACATGTGATTCAGTTTGGAAAGTCAAATAAACGCTCAACAGAATCCAGCCAGATTGGCCAATATGGAAACGGACTGAAATCGTTAGTTCATTGTGTGGTTTTTCTGTCATTTTGAGATTTTACTTTAACATTTGTCTGTTTTTGTTTACCAACAGAGGTTCGATGCGTATTGGGAAAGATTTCATCTTGTTCACAAAAAAGGGCACCACTCTTACGTGTCTATTCTTATCACGGACATTTCATGAAGAGGAAGGCCTGGATGAGGTTGGTATATGTTGAATACTTTAATGCACGTATGAGATATGTGCATAACATATTTTCAAACGAGTCAGATACTGTATGAAATATATTTTTGCCTGACTTATGTATCAATTGTGTTTTTAGGTTATTGTGCCACTGCCTTCATGGGACTTGAAGACAAAAGAGCCTCTGACATCTGATCCAGAGAAGTATGCAATTGAAACGGAGCTGATCTTCAAATACTCCCCGTTTAAAAATGAACAGCAACTCATGGAGCAGTTCAACAAAATAGAAAGTAGCAGCGGTAAATCTACATTTTGTGACATTTATTTTATTTGAATTAGGGGATTTCTACAGTAGGTAAGTGGCACGTATTAACATCTATAATTTATTTGTCCTATTTTTTCAGGAACTCTTGTGATTATCTACAACCTGAAGCTGATGGACAGCAGGGAACCAGAGCTGGACTTTGAGACCGATCATCAGGACATACTTATGTCAGGAACACCAGTTGAAGGAGTGTGAGTGTATTTTTCAAATCACCAAATTTCACAGCTATGGTAAACAATTTTGTCTGCCTTATTCCTTTTAATACATAGATTGTGATTAGGAATTACCCGGTTTTTCAATCATCGCCATTATTTATGGCCACGATAGGTTATTTGTGGGGTTTTTGGAATCTGCGGTTAACTGCAGAAATGCCTCCAGGCATCTGCGAGTCACGGCAGCGTGCGCACACGCGCAGCCCAGCATGTCAACAAGACTGGATAAACGCGCTGAATGACCGGTCCGTTATACACGGTGTGTGTGTGCGTATGCGTGCGCGCATGCCTGATCTGTTTGTAGTTATTGTCTGTCGTATATGTAAACGCTGTTTTATTCTTCACAAATCTGTTTTGTTGTTGGCGTAAGCCCAAAAGTGACTTTCTCAAAGTCTCAAGACCCTCCCCCGAGCGTTACTATGGACCTCATCTCACTAATCAATTATATAATGCTTAAAAGAGCTATAGTGACGGGCCAATAAGCATACATTTATATTATTTAATCCATATGTGGCCATTATATTAAATGTTTACGTTAATATACTGTATTAAAGGGTATGGAGGTGAATTGTTATAAAACCAAATTTTCCTCTCAGGAATAATTGCAAGTTTAAACATAAAAAAATACAATATAAATGTTTTCTTTTTGCTGATAATCGTGACTAATTGTAAAATTGTGATATTTCTCCTCATGATAATCGTGACTCTAAAATTAATATCGTGACATCCCTAATTGTGATTATCTTTATTTTTCAACAGTAAGCCAGAGCGCAGGTCATTCAGGGCATATGCTGCAGTTTTGTATATTGACCCACGCATGAGGATATTTATCCAAGGACATAAAGTCAGGACGAAAAGGCTTTCCTGTTGTCTATATAAACCACGGTAATAATTTTGCATGAATGCTAAAGCTTGAATCTTGAACTAAATGATTCGTTTTTTATTCTTTATTTTATTTTATTTTTTTTATTTCAACCAGACTTTACAAATATTCATCCACTCGGTTCAAAACTCGTGCTGAACAAGAAGTCAAGAAGGCAGATCATCTCGCCAAAATTGGTAGGTGCTAAACTATAACTAAACTATGTTAAACACTTTGATGGTTTGAATAGAAGTGGATTAGAGTTTTCTTGTTTATAGCTGAAGAAAAAGCAAGAGAAGCAGAGAGCAAGCGCATTGCGCTGGAGGCTAAGCATGGGGATGACTTGTCTAAAGATTCACGGGTATTTGACAGAGCAATTTTTTCAGTAAATTATGTTTATTACAAATTATGCTAAAACAGCCACCATTATGTTTTAGGCAATTTTGAGGAAGGTTCAGGATGCCGCTATGATGCTCCGGCGAGATGCAGAGATGAAGAAAAGAGTCCTCGAAACCAAGCAAAAGTATGGTTTAGTTGTTTTTTCAAATGTCTTTTTCATAGATTTTTCTTTTTTTTTTTCTTAAGATTTATTCTGTTTCCTCTCTGTGACTGTTTACCTGTTTTATGTTTTCAGGGCATTAAAGGAGCCTAAAGAGCTGAATTTTATATTTGGCGTCAACATTGACCAGAGGGACTTGGATGGAATGTTTATTTACAACTGCTCCCGTCTCATCAAAATGTATGAAAAGACGGGACCTCAGCTTGAGGGAGGCATGTAAGTACGTTGTAGATGTCAAATGATCTTACTACGAGAGTGTATGCTCATGTAATTATGTGTTTCAGGGCATGTGGGGGTGTTGTTGGAGTAGTTGATGTTCCATATTTAGTTTTGGAGCCCACTCACAACAAACAAGACTTTGCAGATGCAAAAGAATATCGCCACCTTTTGAAGTCTATGGGAGAACACCTGGCTCAGTACTGGAAGGACTCAAATATCGGTGAGCTTTTTAGTGCAAACGGTTAATCTTGTGACAGTTGTCTAAACCAGTACCATATTTGAGAACTAGATGGATAATACATGACTGTTTTAGAATTAAATTACTGCTTGGGCTGCGCAGTTGCAGAGTCCTCTCCTGCCAATAAGGAGATCATGGGTTAGATTCCCGGGCCAGACCAACATCACTTGATTTCCCTGGGTGGAGTTTGCATGTTCTTCCCTTGTTACTGTGGATTCTCTGGCTTTCTCCCACAGTACAAAGACATGCATGTGTTAGGTAAATTGGCAACTCCAAATTTGTCTCTGTCTTAACCCTGCGATGTTCTGGCCCCTGTCCAGGGTGAACCCCAGGATGGGGCAGACTACATCAGCAGATGAGACCAGAAAGCAAGGAGACGTGCATAAAGCGCAGTAGCCCCCAAGTTATTAATGTTTACAGGTGCAATGCTTTGTTAGATGTGTTTGTTCTTTGCAACTCATGACTACAGTATGTTTTGTATAAACAATGACAGCTCAAAAAGGCATAGTGAAATTCTGGGATGAGTTTGGCTACTTGTCTGCCAGCTGGTCTGCGCCTCCTTCTTCAGAGACGAGATACAAGAGACGTCGTGCAATGGAGATACCAGTTACTATTCAGTGTGGTTAGTAACTGCCTGCTTGATCTTTTTAATATATTTGTTATATTTTCATCTCAAGTTATTTGTATCTTTTTTTTTTAGATAAATGTTTAAAGTGGAGGACTCTACCTTTTGAGATGGATGCAGTAGATAAGCGCTACCCAGACAGTTGGGTGTGTCTTATGAACCCAGACAGCGGCCAAGACAGGTTTGGTTTAATGCACTTCTGCACTAATTACTTAAAAGAGACTACAGCTTAAGAGAAACCTCACGACACAATAAATATTAAGCACCTGATTGCGATGTGTTTACAGTGTTTGTTTTTTTCCCAGATGTGATACTCTTGAACAAAAACAGAATTTGCCTTGTGGAATCTTAAAAAAAGACAAACCCTCTGCAGAGGACAAACGGAAAGAACTTGCAGAAAAAATTAAACAGCAACAGGAGAAACTAGATGCCTTACAGGTGTGTAGTTTTTTTTGTCCTTCTTACACACAATAAATGTTTTATATTTGACCATACTGCATTCTTTCTCAGAAAACCAACACGATAAAATCAGCAGCGGATGTTAAGAAACTGCCACTGGAGGTGAGTATCAAACTGTTTAAATAAAATATTTTCAGTGGTCAGTTTATTCATTTTTACTATTCTATTACTACACACCCCGAACTACTATCTATATTTTTTATGATCTAGCCAACTAGGTCATCGGAGAGATCAGTTGCTCGTCCCCGTTCACCGCCTTTGCCTGCTCACCTTAAAAATGCCCCCAGTCTTCCCCCGTCTCGTGCTGCTTCTCAGCGGCCCACTCGTAGCCCCGCTCCTCCTGCTAAACCAGAGCCACCAAAGTCCAGAGCTGCTGCTAAACCTGCTACACCCACTGCAAAGCCTGCGCTGAAAGCTGTTGCAAAAGCAACACCACCGAGTCGGGCCTCAAAGGTCAAGTCAGAGCTTTCGAAAATGACTGGGATATTGTTGTGATGCAGATATTAACAGTTTTGTCCTCGTACAGACCCCTGCCAAAGCGTCACCAGCAGCAGCTTCTGGGCAACGCAAGAGGATAATCGAAGAGGAAGACAGTGAGGAAGAAGAAGAGGAGGAGGAGGAGGAAGAAGATGATGAGGAGGAGGATGACAGTGAAGAGGAGAGTGATGAAGAACCACAAACAAAGAAATCAAAGATGGCGGCTGCAGCTGCTAGCCGTGGCAAAGTAATGGGGAAAACTCTGGCGTCCAAGCGAGGAAAGTTGGATGAGGTGTGTTTTCATCTTATTTTTGTTTTTGTTTTTTCCTGCAAGCTTGTGTGCTGTAATGTGGTGTGAACTTGCTTCCTTTTTATTTTCACTATTCTGATCAGCAAGAAATTCAATGAACTTTATATTTAAATGTGTCCATAAATGAGTAAGCCATTGTCTGAAGGCAAGAATTCGATTATTTTGCTATTGACCCTGCAGGTTAACAAACTCAGCAATTCTGCGGCGAAGAAGGGGTTTTCTACTCCTACCAGACAGGCACTGACTGCAGCAGCATCCTCCCCTAAAACTCTTTCCACACCTGAGCATGGTGCTAGAGCGAAGGTAGCCCTACCTGCTGCCCTCTACCATTTAAATTCAATAAGGGCTCTTATTTGTCTTCTGTTGCAGCGGTTCTCAACCTTTTTCAGTCGCAACCTGCAATATTACAATTGTTGGCATTTGTGACTCCCAAAAGCCAAAACATTTGCTTAATTGCAAAATGAATCTAAAAAATAAATGTAGGTCTAATGTTTGATTTGTATTTTCAGGATATAGGCCTAGAATCTAGGCCTATGTAGATTCTTATTTGTTGGCCGACCAAATTAATGTATCTAGGCCCTAGATACATTAATTTGGTCGGCCAACAAATAAGAATCTACATTTACCATGGCATTTGAAGGGTGTCGAGCCTTGTTCAGCTTTTCCCCATATCTTCTGGGGACCCCCTGAAATAATTTGAGTCACGACCCCCAGGTTGAGAACCACTGTTCTATTTTCCCCTATTGGTGATTTATTGGAATTAACAATTACTAATTAACATCTTAAAGCATGCTTGTCTTTCATTTTAGATTGTTGGGATCATGCATGTTGTGGGAGCATTTAACTTAATGTCTTGTCTTGCAATAATTACTTCAAATTAACTTTTAGCAGGTACCACAGAAAGCCCAAGAAGAACCTGAAGATGACACCAAAAATGCCCAGAAAGGTTCGAATAACTATTGTATAAATTGGAATAATAGATTGCTCCTAAAAGCCTAAACATGTTGTTTCCTGCAGATAAGGGTCTTTTAGTGGAAGTGCGTGTCAATAAAGAATGGTACACGGGTAAAGTTATTGCTGTCGAAACAAATAAACAAACTGTTCGATGGAAGGTTAAGTTTGACTACGTACCTACGTCCACACCAAAAGACAGATGGTAAGAACTGCTTTGACATTTTTGAACAATATGCAACACATTTTTTTTCTTTTCTGTGTGTTTTTTGCAAAGGGTGTTTAAGGGGAGCGATGACGTTCGCTTGATGAAGCCCGCATCTCCAAACTCTCTAACACCAGGCACGCAGCAAGAGACTGAGAAGGGCCCGTCTCCAATGGAGCCAGACACAACGCAACCTGGAACCAGCCGAGAAGTCACAGGCAGCCTGGTCAACATGCTCAGGTGTGCTCTTGGTACTACACATTTGCGACATTTGTACCACCATGATTCAAAATGATGCTTTAAACCTGGCTCTTAATGCCTTAATACTATCACCACATGATTAATTTTGACAATACTCTTCTTTTACTGTACAAGTATTTACTGCCTAGAAAAAGTTCATTTTTTTTATGCAGACATTTCTACTAATACTTTATTATTTTCAGGACAATGCTCCATTATTTTTTCCCTCCCGTTTTCCGAATCCCCAAAGATGAAGTTAACAGCATGACTGCTGAAGAGCTGGTGTCTTTTCCTTTGGTGAGACAATAGTTTGTATATTGTAGATTCTATTCTTCCAGAAGTGAAGTTGATGTGTTTAATGTGCTCTTACCTTGTATTTAAACTGCACAATTCTCCACTTTCCCCTGTTATGCATTTTAGAAAGAATATTTTCAGCAGTATGAATCCGGTCTGCAGTCTCTGTGTAACTCGTATCAGAGCAGAGCAGATGCCAAGGCTAAAGCTGTGGAAGAGAAATGCAGCAATACTGAAAACAAACTGAAAGAAGCAGATGAAAAACTGCAGAAACTGAGAACTAATATTGTTGCACTTCTACAAAAAGTACAAGAGGTAAGACTAGCATTGACTCTAGAGTGACTAAAACACAATTGTAGAGAGTAAATGCTATTATAAATTCTTGAGAACGACAATGTTGATTCTTAAAGGAGAATTTTTATGGAAAACTGACTTATTTTTTAGGGTGATTTGTGCATGTTTGCTTTTCTCCTTTTAATCAGGACACTCCCCCCTCCTCCCATAGCAGACAAAATTCACAATATGTCTTTCTGAAACTACATTTTTATGTATTTGTTTAGAATGACTTCTATTTATGCCAAAAGGGGAATTATTTTTGTTATGGGCATGCAACCGCCCAGTAGACTAAAATAAACACACTCAGTATCACAATAGAATAAATTAGTTTAGATGTTGTTTTTTTTATCAACTAAATCCCCAGTATAATCAGTACATTTACATCTTGACCTATAAAAATATCGTACCCTCATAACATAAGATGGCGGCCATGTCCTGAACATCGTAGCTGACATCAGCTGTTTTTAAAATCACAATTGTCTTGTTATGGAAGAAGAAATGCCAATGAGGTAAATCCTTCAATTACAGATCAACACCTGAGTTTAAAGTTAAGATATGGGTTAATTCAGATTAAGATTTGGCAAATAGTAATTCTGATTAAGATTTGGCTCATTGTAGGTCATTTATGCAAGTCAATATAATGTCATGTAACTGAAAACCATGGAACTGTGCGATTTCGGGAGAAAAAAATATGTAGAGGGGGAAAAGAGTACCGATGCTAGTAACTAAAGACAATGCTGTTTTCTTTCAGGACATAGACATCAACACAGATGATGAGCTTGATGCCTATATTGAAGATCTTCTTACCAAGGGTGATTGAAGAACACTACTAAAACATTATAAAGAAAAGGCACTCTTCTCTGTGTGCGCTTCTTCAAGGACGGCTTCCTGAGAATTCAAATCATTTATCCATTTTTGCCATGAGTTACAGATAGTTTTGTTTTAAACATATTTTGTTCTCCTGTGGTTTTCTGTAGTTTTAACATTTTCTATATATTTGGTTAAAATACATGTTATGTTAATACTATGTTCATTTTAGTGCTGTGTCATTTCCCTAATCATTTTATGTTTTTGTTAAAAAAAAAAAAAGGTATTTGTTTTGTCTGCATCTAATCTTCAACTGTAACTTGCATCTTGATTTGTAACAGGAAGGGCTTGTGCTCTGCTTCTCAAACTTGTATTTTTGTACACTGAAACATGGCTGTATTGATTGAGACCTTGCTCCGTCCTGGAAGCCCAGGCAAGGCTTTTACAAGTGGGTGTAGTATCACCTACCAACAATTATTTACTGGGTTTTATCAGTATCTATATTCCTTTTAGTCTTCTGTTTAAACTAAATTGTTTATTTGTGCGGCAACTGTTTTTGGTTTTGAACTTTTTGGTTCATGAAAGTAACATTTTAAATGTGTGATCTGACTGTTTTGATAATTGTTGCATGCTTTCTGCCAATGTTCAGGAACAGACAAAACTCTGTATTTTTGGAAGACAAAGTTGTAACAATAAAAAAAATGTTTCTGTAAAAGCATTTTTAAAAAATCATAGATTTAAGATTGTTTATCAGAATCAGAAAAAAGTTTTCATTGGTGACTTGCCAGATTATTTAAAAAGTTTGCTGAAAATCAGATCAGATATTCACCGATAGAGATCTTAGTGCAATTTTTGTAAAATAAAAATGTCCTATTACATTGTCAAACTGAGTATGGAAGAAAACCTTGCACCTTCACTTCTTGTCAGTGAAACAAAACATGGACAATATAAAGTAAATGATTTTATGTATTTTATTGAATTCAAAGCACTGTTTAAGGATTATCCACAATGCCGGTGCTCTTGCTTTGCATGATTTTTATCCCATAGTACATGCGTGAATTTAATTTGACTTATTTGTTGATGTTATTGAATATTTATTGGTATTTTATCTGGATATTCTGTGTTTATTTTTATATTGTATTTGACAGGGTACTCACGAAAAAGAGTTTCTCTCTTTGGGTTTCTTCTGTTCAATAAATGAAAAATAAGATGCCGAAACTCGTAAAATGTAGATTGAAGATACGTATTTACTCTTTATGTGTGACTTATTTTGAAAGGGTGTAGTTCCGGATGTAAACATGGCCACATTTCTTCCACGGTTATATTTTTATCGGGGTCATTTTAGGTGGACACTTTCATAAAAGGTAAAGGTAGTTAATTTATTGTTTTACATTTGATCTGGTCTGTGTTTGTTCCTCTACACTAAAGACAACATCTCTGTTGTGGTTAACTATGAACTTTACCCCGCATCAAGCACTTCGCAGGTCTTTTGCGTCATGCGGTTTTGCACTATTTTATGCCGTGGGGTCGAGAGTACGAGGCATACGGTTCCCCGTGGCCCCCTTCAGTCACTCAAACATGCCAGATCAACCAGTGCTGCTCAGACATACAATAAACTGGAGAGGAAGTCTGCTGTGGACAGTCTGCCGTTCTCCAAAGCTAAAATTGGGTGCTTCTTTCAAGAGAGACCCGCGCTAAAGAACCCGTTCCTTGAAGATGCTCTGCTCACTGGATACCTGAGGAGGTTCATGCCGCATGAGGTGAGGTATTACATTTCTGGGTTGTTTCTGCTTATTTGTTTGAGAACTTTGAAACGTTTGTGTCTTCCCAGGCTGTTCTTTCAGATTTGTGTGCATTTGGAGAGAGTGTGGCCAATGAAGTTGATTGCTGGGGCAGAGCGTGCGAAGTGTCCCCTCCACAACTGGTTCAGTATGACCCTTGGGGTCGCAGAGTGGACCTTATCCACACAAGTGCCGCCTGGAAACGAATGAAAGATTTATCTGCACAAGAAGGACTTGTCTCCATTGGTTATGAGAGACATTATGGGGAGTGGAGGTTTGACTGGATCATCATATCTTTAAGGTTGCCCCAAATCACACATGTAACCTCAATCTCTTGTGTTTTAGTCGTGTATATCAAATGAGCAAGTTGTTCCTCTTCTCACCTTCCTCTGGACTCTACACCTGCCCTCTGGCCATGACTGATGGAGCAGCTAAAGTTATTGAGGTGTGTTATATTAAAGCAATTTCAAAGGTTCTTAATTAGTTTCATCACTATCTACTTACTACTAACGGTCTGTTGTTTTTGGTTCACAAGTCCTTAGGTGTTTCTTGGCCAGTTGAAGAAGCTTTTAATCGATTGACCACTCGTAAAGCTGAATATTTTTGGACGTCTGGGCAGTGGATGACTGAGAGACAAGGAGGATCTGATGTGGGTCAGTAATGTTTGTGTGGTTATAGATTGCAAAACACATGTTGCCAATATACGTTAAATGAGGGATTACACCCACCCATCTGTTAAAAGTTTCACCTCGTTTTTATCTGTAGTTTGTATTTGACGTTTCCTGCGTTACCACAGCAAATGGAACGGAAACTGTGGCTGTTCCTCAAACCGATGGTTCATTCAAGATTTATGGTTATAAGTGGTTCACCTCGGCAACAGACGCTGACATGACTCTCACGCTGGCCAGAGTGCAGGACGCCACAGGAGCTGTAATACCGGTACAACGTCCTTTTTATGTGTAAATGGAGGTGGCATAAAAAGTGACTCATGCAGTTACATACATGAGAAGCACTTTCAAGGAATTATGGAGCAACTCGCAATTTGATACAAATTACAATCTGTTGAGATGCTTGAGTATTTTTATTATGAAATTGTAATCACCACACAGTGTTTATACTTCCCGTATGCAGGGTAGTCGAGGACTGTCTTTGTTTTATGCTGAAGTGGGTCGCGATGAGAGTGGTCAGTTGAAAGGCATCGAAGTGCAGAAACTGAAGGACAAACTGGGGACCAGACAGATGCCTACTGCAGAGTTACTGTTGGATGGACTGCCCGCTCATATGGTTAGTAACCAGGAGAACCTCCAGCACCTCCAATCTCTGAGCACACCTTTTTTAACCAAAAATACTAATCGGATTTATTTTTTATGCATCAAAGATTTCTACTGAAGGAAGGGGTGTGGCTTCCATTGCAAACATGCTTACGATAACCCGGATCCACAACAGTTTATCTGCAGCAGGAGCAATGCGAAGGCAAGATGTTCTTTATAACGTTTCTCAATTTCTGCTGTCTTTTTAGGGCTGCAATGAATAATTGTGCCAAGTCTATAAAAATGATTGTATTTCGTTACTTGCACAGACTCTAAAATGCATACAAAAATACCTTTTTATCACAAAGACAACAACATAAAAAAAGTTATTATTTAAAAAGTTAAAATAATAATCATTTCTTAGTTTCATTAATAATACACTTCTATCCAGAAGCCTCCAGTTGCCATGTTTCAACTTTTATTTGGTTGATGATGTATGTTAAAAGTCTCAACGTACAATAGAAATGATCACTGACTAATCGACTACTAAAATAATCAGTTGCAGCCCTAAAATCTTTACTGTTGTTCTTGTCCATTATTTTGGCAGAGTGGTTCAGCTCGCCCGTGACTATGCAACCCGCCGCAAAGCTTTTGGGAAGCTTCTTAAAGACCACCCACTACACATGCAGACACTTGCCAGGATGGAGGTATCATGGACAAAACTACTATGTTCTTCTGTTCCCATGCATTGAACATTTCTTTGTTTTTAGGTGGAGACTCGCGGGGCCTTCCTCTTGGTTATGGATGCCTGTCGTCTTTTGGGCAGAGAGGAAACCGGTATTGCAACAGAACTTGACACACATCTCCTACGTCTTCTCACACCCGTTGTCAAATTGTATACAGGAAAGCAGGTACGTTTCAGACAACAGTAGTAATGACATAGTATTCTCTCCATTGTCTATTTGTGCTCAACATTCTTCTGTTTTAGGCTGTGGCTGTGGTGTCCGAGGGGTTGGAAAGCTTTGGGGGACAGGGCTACATTGAAGATACTGGGTTGCCAGGACTACTTCGAGATGCACAGGTCTTAAACTGTGAACTTTAAACAAACTTGCTGTTCCCTGCATACTGTGTATTGACTAATGTGATCTCCAAGGTGTTGAGTATTTGGGAAGGCACAACAAATGTCCTGTCATTGGACGTTCTCCGCTGTGTGGCAAGAAGCTCAGGCATGGTTCTCCGGGCATATTTTAGCCACACCAAGGTAGTGAGTAGCCAAACTGGTTTAAATGAAATATGCACGATTGAGACGTGTGTCCTTAATTGCTCTTATCCTAGTCCCTTCTTGAAGGTGAGTCTGGAGTTTCTTTCTTGACTCCAGCAGTAAAAGAAACGCAGTGTGCACTCTCTAAACTGGAGTTATTGGTACAGGACGCTTCCCTTAAGGAGCCCAGCTTTCTTGAACTGGCTGCCAGAGATCTAGCATATAGTTTGGCTCGTATCTATGCAGGTAAAACATTAAAATAATCAAAAATGACACTATTTGAATGCTCACAATGTGATTTTTCAATAGGTGCTCTTCTTATTGATCATGCATCTTGGAAAGGCGCATCTCCAGCTGACGCCTACACAGCTCTAAGGTATAAGGCTGCTGTTATTGAGTGTGAAATTGAATTGATAAATAGTCTTATGATCTTTTTTTTTTCCAGGTGGTGTGAGCAGGATTTGTGTCCCGTGGTAACTAACCATGAGAGAGGCTGGTACAACCTTGACTCTCCAATTGATAATGCAGCATTAGTCTACCAGCAAACACACGACGCATTTCAAAATACTTCAACACCATGAAGTCTTCAATGTATATGTTATTATAGAGCCTATTTTGTCTATGTAAATAAAGCATTTGGAATGTTATAGAATACATTTAAATGTCCTAGTATTGGATGTATTGAGTATCGTAAATGCCCATCTTTGGGCTGGCCTGTGAACGCAGCATGTAGACCGTCAGTGGGCGGGGTTCATGGAAGGTACATGATGGACTCGAGCTGACAGTGGAAACGGGCTTGTTTACAGGTTAAGTCGGCGAGAAGTTATGGGTGTATTTTGAATGAATCTATGTAGTTCATGATCGCGCTAAAACACGGGTTGAGGCCAGAATGAGAGCGGCTGCGGGATTAGGCGAGGACACTTTTATGTTTCTGTTTTCATGATTTTCTTCGTGCTGAGGATTTCATTAATTTCAGGGAGGAAATTTTCGACATAAGTTAAAACCAAAAAAAGACTATGGCGTCGCAAACTACGGACGAGGTTGGTGAAAACATGGCAGCTGTTTACTGCGTTTACGATTTTAATGATGCAGTCTCTGTTCTCCAGACTAAAAATTCAGCATTAACACTTAACAATTGCAACAAAATTACATTGTTTATGATATAATAAATGTTTTTTATCTCACTTCCTATCACATGTCACACATGAAATACAGAAGTGGTCCACAACGGATAAACGTTGATATTGTTCTATGTATGACACACACGTAGACAATTTTGTTTTGTTTTTTATTTGTTTTGTTTGTCATTTTCCCATCACATCTTTTACGAGTGGACTAGTTTAGCTACGTACTTTTGTATTATTATTATTATGATTATGATTATTGATACTTTATGATCAAAAGTATTGTGTATCTCAGTTGAAATGCCTGTCTTGTGTCCCTGGTGTAGTGTGATGAAGTGATGCGCCTCAACGCTGCAGAGCGCTGTGGCTTTGTGACGAACACTTCAGATTGTAATTCAGAGGATAGTTTTATCAACTACATCCGCGTGGCCTTCTGTCTGTTCCCCGGCAACCTCACTCCTCTCGCCGTCACCCTCTGCGTAAGTGTTTCTGATTGTTGACTGACACGTGGAGGTGAAAGCATGAGGGTCGGGCTGTGACAAGGGGAACAATTGATCTCATCGCTTTATTAAATCCATATGAAATAAAATGTTATCAGAACAGCTTTTGAGCAAATTGTGTATTTTTCAATGGTATGAAGAGTATTTATTGGCAGAGATTCCTGTTTTATATTCCACAGATGATATGGCTGCTCTTTCTATTTATCATTCTTGGACTCACTGCATCTAAGTTGTAAGTTTAATTTATGTGTTTGTATTTGTTATGTATAATGCCTGTTTCCGTGAGCCACATACATTGATTTGGTAATTACTAGTAGCATAACCTCATTCCCTTTTTTAGTGTCGGCTTCATGCTTTTACTTGTAGTGCACTTTTATGGTCACATGTGAACAGTCATGTGACCAAATGCAGCTGGGATTGTTTCTGTAACTGTTGACTAGTTCAGCTGAAAATGGGAACTGAATTTGATAAATCACTTTCTATCTAACCAATAATTTGATCTACAGTTTCTGTCCTAATCTCTCGGCCATCTCCACCAGTCTGCGCCTCACACACACGGTAGCTGTATCCTTTTTATCATCATCTACGAAATGTATTTTCCCCCGATCACTTTAATGTTGTATACAGTAGTGCCCTTAACAGTAATTGTAGGGTGTGACGTTTTTGGCCCTTGGTAATGGGGCTCCAGACATCTTTAGTGCGATGGCTGCGATCGCTCATCCTCACACAGCTGGACTGGCTGTGGGAGCCTTATTTGGTGAGTGCAGTTGCCTCTTCAATAACACAGCTCTTAAACATGTATGTATACTCTAAATATGGTCATTTCCTTTCTTTATTCTCTGTAGGGGCGGGCATTTTTGTCACTACTGTTGTTGCAGGCAGCGTGGCACTGGTCAAGCCTTTTGTTCTGGCATCACGCCCTTTTCTCCGTGATTTGATCTTTTATATGTCTGCAGTGTTTTGGACTTTTGTTATTTTGTACAGAGGAACCATCACACTTGGAGAAACACTGGGTATTTTTAGTTTCTGTTTTTTAATGAAATGCTCTGTCATGATTTTGCGCTTATAGATTTTCTTTATCCTTAGGTTATCTCAGCCTCTATATTGTGTATGTACTGACCGTCATTATTAGCACTATTATCTACAATCAACAGAAGCGTTCATTGAATTCCACTATTCAAACAGCTCCACAAGTACCAGGTTAGAGGCTGAACAATCTTCTGGTTTAATACATTGTAAAACCACATTTCTGTGTTTCATTAATAGAGTATCAGTCATCCGACACTTCAGATGATGAGATACCACCGTTAAATGCACGGTTTATCCCACATGAATATGGTAGGAACATTTACGTCACAAGCCTATTTTACGCACATTACGGCTGTTAATTACATTTTCATGTCTTTTGTTTTTCAGAGACAGAATACACACCACTTTTGCCATACTCGGAGTCAACAAGTCATATCCTGCTTAGCTCTCTAAATCCCATAGACAGCAGTAAGTGGAGGAGAAAAACAACTAAATGGAGAGTGTTTAAAATATTGAAGGTATTGTTTTAATATGAAAATTAGAACAGAACAATAGAACCTGGTTCAGACAGTGTAATGTTTGTATGCCTCAGACGCCTCTGGAGTTTCTGCTGCTGCTCTGTATCCCTGTGGTGGATCCGGATAAAGATGATAAAAACTGGAAGCGCCCACTCAACTGCCTTCACCTAATCATTGCTCCGGTCATATGCATCTTTGCTTTCCAGTCTGGAGCCTGTAAGTCAAACTGTTCCTAAATCACAGTTCTGGCCTACGTGCCTAAATGTATCGTATGTAATTCACAACCAATTTGAACCATGTAACTTTTCAAGCCACCTGCATGTCTCCATTATTGTTGAGCCTGCAATGTTCCACAATAGAGCATTTAAATTACTAACATGCGGGTCAGATTTGTAGAGGAACTGCCACACTCACAGTAAGAATGCTTATTTTTTAAGGCATTTTCAAACACTAAAAACACCTGTAATTAAAAACACCTGTAGCTATAACATTTCCATGAGACAAACCTGGGGCAGACCTTCACCAAAAAGTTACATAGTGCACCTTTTAAACCTGAAATTCCCAGATGGACACTTCATGATACAAGGACAGTTTCCACTTTGGCTTCTGTTTCTACTCCTGGGTTGTTTCCTGTGTGCTATTGTCTTTTGCACTACGACCAATGACCAGCCTCCACCCTACCATCCTGTAAGCCACCACTGTACAAGCATATTCATTCTTCGCCTCCGTTCATTTGTGATGGTGGAATATACCCTTTTTCTTTCACTAGGTTTTTGCCATCTTAGGATTTGTGACCAGTGCTTTGTTGATCAGCGCCGCAGCCTCTGAAGTGGTCAGTCTTCTGCATATGCTGGGTGTAGTTCTGAGTCTCAGCAACACTGTCCTTGGACTGACTCTTCTTGCCTGGGGTAACAGCATTGGAGGTAATTATTTAAATAGTTTAAATAATTGTATTGATATAACATGCATATATTGCTGGGTTTCAGATGAAATCACAGCGTTATAGGGCTATATTATATACTAAAGATTGTGTAAAACGTATCGCAGACATGACTGTTGTGGACATGGATATTCTTTAAAACAGGTGTTTCAACATTTAGTAAAATTATGTTAAGATGATGTTGAATATCAAAATGAATTGGAATTTCAGGCCCCTAATGTCTGAATATAACTGCCCTTTGAAAAAGTCCCCTTTTCAGGCTCAATGCAGCAGTCAGCAGGTCTTTACAGTGGCTTGCAAAAGTATTCGTACCCCTGGAACTTTTCCATATTTTGTCACGTCACGACTTGGGGTGTTCATGGTTAATAATTACCATCACTAAGCACTTACGGTAACCGAGTGAAGCCATTTTGCCCGATTAACTGACATATTTTGCCTTGTGTTCTAAATTGCGCAACCAGATGGCGCCCATGTGCCCTCATACAATCGTGACTCTCACTCCGAGTGGAAAAAAAGTTAGCTGAAACTCAGTGGATTTATCTCATAAAGACTGAGCTTGCATGACACAGCAGTATTTATGAACTAATATTAATCACACATGGTTTATTTAACATGTATTTCAATTTAGTGAAGAAAACAGACTGGATTATTTTGGTTTTTGCATCAGATAAAAACTATAGATCTTTTTTAAGGTAAGCCACTAACATTAGTGACTTTATGATGTGACTCTTGAATAAAGAGTGCTTTATTCATTATTACTACAACAGTGAGTCAAAACAGCTTTTAAAGGAGCTTTTATTGAGCCGTGTTGTGCGTTTCAAAGACCTGTTGCTGCTCTGCGTTTACTCTTGTAACACAACGTGGTCCAATTATGACTCCTACATAACATTTTTTAAAAAGCACTGCATTGAATACTGACCACGAAGGGCTTCATCTTTCGGTTAAATGCTTTAAATGTGCCTCCCCAGTCACGACCACAAACTTAATTCAATTGTATTAGCATGTTTTGTGAAAGAGCAACCCAAAGTGGTACACCATTGTGAAATGGTAGGAAAATTATAGATTAAAAAACATGCAACGGTATTCAGGCTCTTTTCCCTGAGTGCAACCACTTGCTGTCAGAAGTTTCCTGATGATTGCTGAAAGATTAAATGTTGACCTAATGATTCAATTCAATTCAATTTATTTTTGTAACACCCAAAATCACAACAGTAGTTGCCTCGAGGGGCTACAGTGGAAAAAAACAAAATAAACAATGTTCATAGGGACTTGGAAGTGTCCCAGCATCCTGTGTCCTTAGACAGATGTCCCAAGCTCCCCTGTCCTTGGACCCTCCTTCTACCAAACCTCTTTGGGAAAAAGTAGAAACCTGTAGGAGTTCCACAGTGAAGGAGAGATCCGACTCCCTCGGACGGACAGGCGGACGCCTGTGTGTAATCTAATCTCAGTTTAAATGAGGGCCATAGAAGTTTGAGAAGGTTGAGGAGCAAACTGCATCCAAGGAACACACCAGACAGGTCCGGGATAAAGTTTTGGAGATGTTTAAAGCAGGGTTAGGTAATAAAATGTTTTCCAAAGCTTTGAACATCTCACTCAGCACTGTTCAACCATCATCCAGAAACGGAAAGAGCATGGCACAACTACAAACCTACCAAGACATGGCCATCCACCAAAACTTACATCTGAACAAGGAGAGCTCTGATTAGAGCTGCATGACAGGCCCATGGTAACTCTGGAGGAGCTGTAGAGATCCACAGCTCAGGTGGACAGATAATCTACAGAGAAACTATTAGTCATGCACTACACAAATCTGGCGTTTATGGAAGAGTGGCAAGAAGAAGCCATTGTTTAAAAACGGCCATAAGAAGTCCTGTTTGCAGTTTGTGGGGGACAAATGTGGAGGACTAAGCAAACATGTGGAAGAAGGTGCTCTGGTCTGATCAGACCAAAACTGAACTTTTGGCTTAAAAGCTAAACGCTGTGTGTAGTGGAAAACTAAACACGCCACATGACTCTGAACACACCGTCTCCACCGTCAAACATGGTGGTGCAGCATCATGCTGTGGAGCTGCTTTTCTCCAGCAGGGACAGAAAAGCTTTTGGCATCTGCAAAAGACTTGAGACTGGGGCAGAGATTCACCTTCAGCAGGACGACCCTAAACATAAAGCCAGAGCTACAATGCAATGGTTTAATCGGCCCAGTCAAAGTCCAGACCTAAATCCAGAACTGAGAACCTGTGGCAAGACCTGAAAACTGCTGTTCACAAACGATCTCCATCAAATTTGATTTGAGCTGTTTTCCAAAGAAGAAAGGGCAAAAATGTCAGTCTGCAGGTGAGACAAACCCCGAAAGACTTGCAACTGTAATTGCAGAGAAAGGCGGTTCCATAAAGTATTGACCGCAGAGCCTGAATACTAGCACGCTGCACTTTTCAGTTTATTTAATAAAAAAAAAAAAAAAAAAAAATAAAAAAAAAAAAAAAAAAAAAAAAATGTTTATCTGGAACTCATGTATAATTTTGTATAATCTTCACAATTGTGTGCCACTTTGTGTATCAGCATTTTTAAAAAAAAAAAACAATTTATTAAAGTTTGTGGTCGCGACATGACAAAATGTGGAAAAGGAGTGCAACTACTTTCGCAAGCCACTGTAAGTGCATACTTCGTCAAGGTCTAATTTATTTGTTGTTTGAAAAGTATCACAATACACGTCTCAATATATACATACTATTACATAGAGTATTGCCATGAAGTCTGTCATGATTTAATGCTCTATCAATACTAACGATGGGGGTCAGGAACACGAAGAACTGGTGACCAGTTTACAAATCAACATCAACATTTGTGGATTTTCCTTGTGGTTATTCACAATTCATTGCCCCTCTTCATTTTGGAGGTTGACCATCATATTGTACCCCTTTTCGGAAAGACATTTGCTTCACTTTTTAATGAATTTTTTCCCTGTTGTGTGAAGCACTTTGAATTGCCTTGTGTACGAATTGTGCTCTACAAATAAACTTGCCTTGCCTAGACTGTTTCTCCGACATCACCCTGGCCAAGCAGGGGTATCCACGGATGGCTATATCTGCCTGCTTTGGTGGGATCATTTTCAGTATCCTTATCAATGTGTTTTAAAATATGAAGTTTAAAAGGGAGAATACATTTCATCCTTGACTGGAGCGCAGACATGGTGTTTGGGGTGGGCCTAGGATGTTTGGCACAGACGTTTCAAACGCATGCTGTTGTGCAGGTAATCAAAATCTTTTAATTGCAGGATGTTTATACCTGATGTTGCCGCCTTCATATTAGTTTCTTTTCTCTGAAAGATTGAACCAGAGGGTGATCTGCCGTGGGTCCTTGCAGCGTCCCTGGGTTTGTCTCTGGTTTTTTCATTCATCTTTGTGCCAGTGAGGGACTTCCATGTTGGGAAGCCTTACGGAGTGTTTCTGCTGCTCTTCTATGTCATTTTCCTTACCGTTGCACTTCTTACGGAGTTTCACATTATTCAGTTTGAACACTGAGTGAAGTGATGTCAATGCTTTTTGTTTTTGTAACACACCCTTTCTGAAAACCTGAGAGCCAGTTTGTTTAATCATACAGGGAAAGAGCTTGAACTATATATATGTATAAAAAAAAAAAAAAAGACTTTAATATAAATCAATGAAATGTGTCACTGTCATAAAATAAATTATTTTTGTTGGAAATTTTTAAGAAATTCTTGTACAGTAATATTCTTACAACTACAATGGTTTAATAAAATGTTAATAATTCATATACATAAAGTTTTTAAAATAAAATTGGCAAACATAATTTTTTTTTAGACACAGATAAGTTAAAAGTTTTGAATGCCATGATGAATATTGGTCAAATGGCTGCTTGGGCTTTGGGAGTAGTACAAGACTTACAAGGGTCACACGTCCGTAAAGGCACATAACTGTGGTGCAGTCCTTCAGTGAATACAGTTCTTAGAAAAGACCAAGGGAACTATTTACAGATGTGCACATTGTCCAGCAACAGGCAAATTCAGGGAGACATCATTCTGTTCCGTCTAATGGATTCAGTACCATTTCCCATGAGGCACTAAACTTAGCAGTGTGCAGTGTTACTAGTTTAAAGACTGGAGTGGTTGTGAGCTTAGTTAATGCTGTGCGGTCCAGTTTGTGAATTGAGATGAGGCTCTGGAGAGGGAAACGCATTGGAGACCGGACAATCCAGTTCCTGCTCCCTGTTTTGGTCCAGTTGTGGCAAGATTTCCCTTGAATACTCTGCATACCACTCCTGAATACAAAACAAATGCACAACTGATGACACAACTATTTGTGCACATACAGTACGTTACAGTACGTTTTATGTCTCACCGGCATTTCTTCTTCATACATTTTCATACTCAGGTCGCCCTTTGTTCTAGATCTGCGGCCGAGATAAACTAAAGACGTGTACTGTGAACCAGAAATCAGGGAAACAATGATGCAGATGAAACACAATTAAACACATTTAGGGTCAAAGTGCATAGGACAGGGTTTCATGTTTTTCTAATTATGATATAGTTTAGTGGGATAGAACCTGTGGTAAATCTTTACCATAGTTTTACATCAGTCAAGTGGCAGTTTAAGAAAAAATAGGTGAAATTTACAAGAAGCACGGTAGATGGAGTTCTAAAAAGGAACCCCTCTGACACAATTTTATGACAAAATAAAGATGTTAGGCATTATTATTAAACAACTATTGCACAACTTATATGGACTTTAGCTCTTGTTTACAATATGGTTGCTAGGTAACAGTTGCTTGTGTCCAACCAGGAAGTAACATTATAATACGCACTTTCTCTTGATAGAATATTCATTTCCTTTACCCCATTTCTCTCCATGGCTTGAATGACGCCCTGAAGAGAGCTCAGAGATGAGTGCCCAGGGCACATTTGTTTGTAGAGGTCCAGAGTAACCAAGGCTTCATCACGACTTACTTCCACCTCAAACACAATGCCGTTTTCGTCTAAAAGGGGACACGATAGCAAAGACTAATTTAATATCCAGAACATTTTATTATTAAAAAGGTAAAGTAACTTCAGTTGACCTTCAGGGTTTTCAGGTAAATCACGATTCTTGCGGCTGTAGTTCATACGAAACACAAATGCATCCAAAATGAAAGCCACTATGATCGTCATGACGACCTGTGGAAATAAGAACCATCAAAAACCCTTGACCAGACCAAAAAGTTTGTTTCGTCTGTCTCACCATTGTCACTATGTAAAAAGTCATGAAATAGAGACGACTCCAGTGACTTGTCATGTAGGTGATTCCTTCCTATGAAAGAAAGCACACAAACCAATGACGACACAAGAAACGGTCAAAGAAAGGTTAAATCAAGTGAACTTACCATAGTAATATACCAGTTGTTAACCACAGTGAGTTCAAATAGCGTCACTGAGAAAATACATCATTGATATACTTACAAAACACAACATGTACAGATGTATTCTCTCGTAATAATTACTCACCAAAGCTGCTGAGAATATTGTTGAAATTATTCAGATAATAGTAGCCTTCTTGGAGCTCTGTTTTGTTTCCAACAGTGACATTAACTTGTCTGTAGGAGTCTGCCACAGTGCTACCGCTGAAAGAATGTATTCAACATTTCAGGTGAGCATCTGTGAGGAGCAAATGAGCGATTGAGCGAAAACTTACTTGCAGCAGTTAGGATACACCACACCGGCAAAAAACTCCATCCCCACAATGGCAAAGGAATAATAGAATATGATCAAAGTGAGGCCCAGGCTTGCCATCCGCGGAAAGAGCTCGAACATGGTGTCCAATACATTACGATAACGCTGCTTTATTTTAAACAACCTGCAAACGACACATTGGTCAAATACAAAAATGTAAAAATACAACTAATAGTAACTGAAGAAGATACAACTTAAGCCCACCGGAGCAATTGAAAAGGCCTGAGTATTACGATGAAGTAGAAGGGCTCCATATTAAAAGCCAAGGCAATCAGGCCCAGGAAGGCAAAAACCGTTACTGAGAAATCAAACCTGTGAATGTGATTAAAACTAGTGTTTAGTTCTTCAAAAATTCAAAAGGGAAATAATACTTTGATGCTATTAAACTTACAGATTCCACCCAGAGCTGAAATAAGCCATTGGGCCCAACCCACTTACTTTCAACAACACCTCTACACCATAGACTGAAAGGGGAAGCACACGAGTTTGTCATCTACATGCGTTTTGATGCCATTGGGTACGAGGGAAGAACTCACTTGTGAGAAAGACAATGTAACTCCATGGGACCAATCTAGACGCAGAAAATCCACCTGGAAAATGAAATGGCAGCTGTAATTTATTTTCACTGTGTCACAACTTCGATGAAGTTATTGAAATGGCTAAAACTTACTTTGCAGAGTGTATGTCTCGACTAGAATCCACACTCCATTGATGGCCACCACAACATCTGGAATTGCAAAGAGAAAATTAAAAAGGTTTATAAAAAGGAATTTCTCTCTGATGAGAACCGTTGGGCAGGATCATACTTACACATCGCATATTGAAAGGCCTTTGACTTAACAAGCAGATTGATACCTGCAGAAAAATAAATTATTAAATTAACAATTATAAGCAACAATACAAATATACTATGGACAACAAAATAAAGAAAACCTTTAAAAATGAGAAAGGTTGTGTGTGGAAGATCGTCAAACCAATATTCTCCACTGCGTCGCGCCTAAACAACAAAAACATTTAGGATTTACATTAGTTTAACTAAGCCTGGCATGCAAAACGACAGTGTTTTTACCTTCCACTTAAGACCGGTCACTTCATAGAACTTATAGAAGTCCTGCAAACTGGACAATGAAGGCTGTTAAGATAGAGTATGACATTGTCAATTGTTAGTAGTTACCTGAGCATAGGAGCCTCTGAGGTGTTCAAAGCTTTATATGTAAGGAAACGGTCTCGCGCAGACATCCGTGGTCTGTAGAAACGCATCAGTCCGTCAAATTGTTTTAAAGACACTCCCATTGGCCTCTGAAATGAAAGACATCAGGAGATGAAAATGATTAAAACCTGAGAATTGCCTACTTGGAATATGCAGATTTATTTAAAAAAAAAAAACAATACCTGTCGACTAACTAAAAGTTGAAAGGCATGGTCAATAGCTGAGCGTTTGTGGAGCCATAATGATTTGAACTTCATTTTCTCAACATCATTAAATGTATCAAATACAACTGCCAAAAGCTAAAAAAAGGACAGTTATTTCAATGACTGAAATAATTATAATATAATTAAATGTATGATGCTCACTAGGTTCATGACGAAGTACAGCTCAATGGAGAGATAAACAATAAAAAAAATACAGGACCAGCGATTTTTGGCATATGCTGGCATCATCACATCTGGAAAACTACAAGAAGTTGTACAGTTACTAAAAAAGCAATAAAAAAAACAACTGTTTTTGCATGTGAAATGAAAAACCTGCAGCGCTCTTAAAGCAGACAGCACTGATAGCATGCAATATGTCAAAGGATAACTAAACAGTACTGCATGTGCTCCGGCACTTACTTTGCTGTGGTCAGCAGAACAAACAGACTGACAAGACTGTTCTCCAAAGTGTTGAAGTACTGCGGTGGGAAAAGCAGGAAGTGAGAACACTACAGAACACCAAAGTGTCTAACACATATGCTTAAGTAAAAGAACATACCGGATCAGCAGGGTTAGAGGAGAAGAGACAGAAACCTAATAGGAAACCATAAATGAGTGTTTACGCATACAGACTTTGGTTATTGTGTTAAAAAAAAATCTTACCCAAAATAGCAAAGATAACCATGAAGAATAGTAGCAAGAGAAGGATGTCAATAAAAGGTGGAAGGGACTGGAAAATCTGCCGCAAATTTCTGATCATGTAAGAGATACTTAGTCAGTAACGACACTTTACAGGTAATTTTTCATCCAAAACACAACACAGGTACTAAATATTGCATAGCTGTAAATGGCCACACTAGTTATATTTTAAAACCTCGCGCACCTCGTTTGGTGATGTATTTCATACCTGCGTACAGCGCCACAGTATCGACAGTCCACCAGAAAAATGGGTCGCAGAGCCCGGGTCACCCTCATGTGTGAAGTCTGCCGGATCAGAACCACTATGGCCTCCACAAACTGGAGCATCAGCACACACGTCTGCACAACAGGAAAGTACACACAGTTTAGACAGTAGTGATTGTACAACTACATCGACTAAGGAAGAAAAAAACAAATGATTTATTTATGGATTGTCAAACATAGTCAAAGTATTCATGGCTTTCAGCTTCCTGTTATAGAGGCAACATTTTGAATTCAAAAATTGTTAACTGCTATGGCAACGGTCCCAATTTTTCATCTTTCTGAAACACATGGATAAACTAATTATCATTTATTAGTCATAGTAATGTATATCATTCATATTTAAAAGGCCATTAAGCAGATTTTCTATAATTGGATAGTAATTAAATCACTCGCACACATCCGAGCTAACAGCTGCTCCTCCTACCAGCAAAGTCCTTTTTGGATGAGCAGCCGTTATGTTCAGAGTGAATTGTCAAACCATTTTTGTAATTGACTGAAACCATAACTGTATTCACAATAAAATCTGACTAATTGCACAGGTTTTACACCAACACACACGCACTCAGCAGTAGTACCTTGACCATAGTCCTCTTGTGCCTGATAAAGGTGTGGAAACCCAACCAGCGTAGTTTCATGCACAGTTCAAACGCAACCATGACCAGAGCCAACAGCTCCAGAGTGGCATGCACCTACAAAGAGACACAGTTGTTATGCTTTTGCATTACAACTATCGGAAGAACATTTGATAAGGCAGAAGGAATTGTGTATTGTGTATTTACGCACATAGACATCCAATCGCAGCGAGGGCACGGCCGGAGCCTCACACAGAGACAGGGTCATGAGGAGGAGGCCTGTAACCAGCTCCATCATGTAGAACAGGTGGTTGTGTGCAAAAAGGTACGCAGACAGTGCTTTGGGGTTTCGAGGGTGAGTGAAGAACTTGTCATTGTTCTCCCCTTCCTAAAATCAAGAATACAATACTAAACTATTTGCTTTTACTGTGAAGAAAAAGCTTGTGTATATGACAGATTATGCCACGGTCAGTGAGAATTCCCATGCCAACTGCATTGAACAAGGAGTTCCGGCAACGGTTAAATCACATTCTATATCGCTACACAGTGGGCATCACCATAGCAACGGGTAAACAAATGCTCAACTGCTGAGAGGGGACCATCTTCATGTAAAACACAGAAAGAACTTGTATGTAACTTGTATAACTCAGACATTCACAGAGCGTGAACAGGATTTTCATATTCATGGGTGTGTTTTAATGCATTTCTAAAATCAAAGCAAATTCTTTTGCTTTTTCATCAGATTTCCGCCACATCAAACACTTTGTTGGATTCAAAAATGAAACATGATTTGAGTCACTGTTTTTCGCAATCTAAAAAAAATAAATAATCTGAATTGATCGGAAACACTTGCCGTATTCAATCTGAACACTGTTCAATGCCTGGCTCCTCGTTGTTTAATTATTACTTAGCTACACATTTAACTATTTCTTTTACATTTTGCTAAAAATCATAGTTTTCTGTAGTTTGACAATTTTGGTTAAGTTTATAATTTTACAACTGGTTGGACACAGGCAGTAGATATGACATACGTAGAGGTTTGTATAGTAAACAGTATAGTAAAACTCAAATTTATTGTTAAGTTGACTATTATCTAATTGACTAATATATTTCAGTCAATGTGTTTTTTGCACAACACATTTCACATA
The DNA here is from genome assembly GCA_015082035.1 of Chaenogobius annularis. Taxonomy (NCBI): domain Eukaryota; kingdom Metazoa; phylum Chordata; class Actinopteri; order Gobiiformes; family Gobiidae; genus Chaenogobius; species Chaenogobius annularis. The sequence continues at coordinate 850,628 of BJKM01000169.1, read as the reverse complement.
TTTACCTCAGACCCTACCCACCAAAGAAAGTAATAATCAGGAATCCATCTTTTTGAGTTTTTTCTTTAAAAGACCAATAATTTATCTCAGGGAATTAATCTAAACCTGTCCTATTTATGATACTATTTAACTTATAATATTAATAGGCTCAAGCTGAACTGTATCCTGGCAGGAACCTACTCAATATATTATTTATGAGAAAGAAAGGAAGGCCAATCCTTTGCCCAGTTGCTGCACTAGTTACTGTAAATTCAAATGGTTCCAATATAATCAAGTTCATAAAGAACACTTAATTACAAGGACATAATAAAATATCATGTGAATGCTTCATTGTTTAGATTAATTCGACCTCGCGTTCAGCGCGTACCTGCAGATAGATCGCTGCCTCTTGGTAGTTCATTTCCCAGCTCTGCCGTAAGGTGTCATTTTGGGCTCTGTAGTTTCGGGGCCCTGGTGTTGTTATGACATCGTTGCTCATGACATCGTAGTTGCCTCTTCTTCCTCCATCTAGAAGATAACGTTTACATATTTTTAATGTTAAATGTTTAGAGAGCATGCACATATTCATATGGAAACCATGAACAGAAGCAAGCACTCCTACCAGCGCTGTCTAAGTCTAGTAAAACATAAGAGGAGATCACGACAGGGCCCTCATTGTGGTTCATGTCTTCATAAAAGCTAGCTGTTCCAGTCTGGCCGTACAAGCGCTCCATTTTGAAGATGTTTCAATGTCTGATTGTCTTCTGCGATTTGTGCACCACTGGTTGCAATCCAGCATTGACACCGATTCAGAGGAACAGAGCTTCAAACATTTAACATTCATGCTTTTCAAGAAACTCAGGCCAAACAAAGTATTCACACATTCAGAAAGATGTTACAAATTCAAAGCCTCGAGAATACATAACAAACCAACAATCTGAAGGTCTATCTGGGTACAACTCATTCAAAAGTAAAGATGACAGCAGCCTCTCAGTGAACCCAGTGAAGTACAAATGAGTAGTGCACCACAAAAAGAAAAACAGAAAAAAAAACATCAACCAGTTTTTCAGTCTATTTTTAAGCTCTTCCTGTGCTTTATCTATCACATGATTTGGCTCCTGATCCCGCTTGGAGAGTGTGTCTCAAACTCCATTTGACTGAGTAGACTTGATCATAAAATATTTCCATCCACAGCATTTGTAAAGAAAAAAGTAAAAATAAAGTTCCCGTGCAGCAGTGACCTGGTTGTTGTCCCAACTGAAGCCTACCCAGTGTTTGCTGTGTGCCATTCGAACCATCCATTTGTGTGAGAACAATAACATGTTTAGAGCTCCCGGTCAATAACACAGTCAATACAAGCTCAGTGAAATGCACACAAGCTTTAGGCCACAGAAAAATATCCTTCTGGCATCAGGCAACCACTTTTAAATCCCTCCACATCCTAAATCATTGTCCTTTTGGACCCGCTCTCACAAAGTTCAGTCCAAATTCTCAGTTTGTCCCAGAGCCCAGACTAACCAGCCTGAATAGTGCAACATTTCCTACTCCGACCAGCACTCCCAGATATCCTAAGGAAAAAAAACTCTTCACTTCCTGTCCTCCCCTTGAGTCGTAGAGCTCCCTCATTGACACAGGAGACAGACATTGGTAAAACATAAACTATGGACTGCCCCTGTTCCCCAGGAGGGGTTGCTGAGGCTGCACTTTCTCACATGGGTCATTTTGTCGGAGGAATTCAAAGGGAGCAGGACCTCTGTGTGGATGTATGTGTCAGGCATATCAACACGTGACTTTGGATGTTAAGTTCTGCATATTGGGTTTTGTCACATCTTCAAAAGGCTTAATGTGCATCTGACCGTGGATGGCTAACAGCTACTGATCTTTGCAACAGCCTATGTTTTTAATCAAGTGCACATGATTATACATTGTTTCATTGTAAACCACAATTTTAATCTAAAACCGCTTAGCAATAGAAATTGGTTCATTGACTTCCTGTTCATAACTGCAGAGCTGAAAGGCCCATAGTTGCATTTCAATGTAACAAGCAGAGTATTTTAATGTATGTGTTTTTTTATTGTTGAAAAATGGCTGTGTAGCATTTTTGAACACTACATGAATGACCTGGTGTTGGATTTTTAAAAATAATCACAAGTAAATATAGGGGACCATTGAAAACTGACCAAATGTCGCCGGGACAAAAGAAGATATCTTATTAAACATGCATGGTACAATTTTGCGTAAGCCAATGGTGAGGTAACTGTTGTAACATTGTTCATAAAAGCTCATAACAGTCTGTCTATATAAAATATGGCCCCTATAAAAAAGGAACTATTTACCATATTTCTTGAAGCACTCAAAACGTGCATATTAAACCATACAATACAATAATATTTAATAGATGTTTTTAATGAATTGAACTATTATATTGTTGTTGTTGTTATTATTATTAATAATGCATTCATTTATTTAAATACTTGCCTGCACATAACACGCTTTTAGATCACTTTGATCTTGGTGCCACTTACTCTCTGCGTCCTCACCCTGGTGGTCCTCACTGAGCAGTCCACTGTTGGCCTCGTCCCAGGTCAGGATGAGGGGCACGTCGTCCTCAGGGTCCATTCTGCTCAACTAAAGTGTCCTGTTAGCTGGACAGTGCATGGTTTAGTTTCCTTACTTCACAGAAGCGGCGCATTTTAGTATTTAAAAAAAAAAAATCTAACCAACCAGCTAACTATCAAACATTGCGACGCTGCACAAATGAACAGTGTCAAACAGACTTTAAAAATGAAAAGTTGAGTCGAGTTACTGGCTGTAGACACGGCCTCTCCTCTGTTGTTTGGTCCTGTTGGTGCAGGTTTGTTGCATCTGTCACTGAGGTTTAAACGAGGACAATACTGTGGCGTCCGCAGACCTACCGCCGCTTAACACAAGGTAACAAATATTTCAGTCGAAAAATATAGATGATACAGGCTACAAAAGACCGAAATAAACTCTGAAAGTATATCCAAGTAATCCAGGGTATTTAAACGCGCTTTTAGGGAGGAATGTTTATTGCCAGCGTTTTGCGACACTAAATTACTTAACGGCACAAGATGAGCACGGTCCAAGCTTCAAAATAAAAGTCCAGAAATCTTGTGTCGTATTTACAAACTCGGACTTGGAAAGAATACAATTGTTTAAAAAAATAATAATAAAAAGAGTTGGATGAACACACGGATCCTATATACATATATATATATATATATATGTGTGTGTGTATATATATATATATATATATATATATATATATATATATATATATATATATATATATATATATATATATAAGTCGTGTGTGTGTGTGTGTGTGGTGGTGTATTATATATATAGGTGTTGTGTGTGTGTGTATGTATATATGTATATATATATATATATATAATACATATTGTATATATACTATATATAATAGATCTTACTTTACCTACTACTACCTAAAAAGAAAGAAAAGGGCTTGTTTACTAGAATGACCACACGGTGTCACTAAGGGCCTTCAGCGCACTTAGTGTTTGACTTAGTGAAGGGCAGTGCCAGTTTCTTTTCATTTTCAGGCTAAATAAACCGCTATCACAATCTTGAATTGTTTTAAGGGCTGTGCCTTACCAGTGAACAACAACACCTTTGTGATGGTAGATATTGCCTTATTTTTCAATTTGTTTGGGTCAATTACTCTATAGCCCTCTGTTGTTGTGTCAATGAAGCGACCATTTTTTTTTTCTTCAGAATTTATAAAATACTTAATAACAAACGCAAGAAAAGAAACAAGCCATGAGGAAAACATATGGAGATAAGTCGTCCCATTTTGTCGCAGAGTTGGTCAAATTTTTCCATTTTCAAATTGATCCAAATTTGATCCATTTTCCTTATGTAAATAAATAATGTTGGTCCAATTTTGATTGTTCTGAGCAATTTGATGTTTTTGGTGATGCAAGGAGTATATGCAAGGATATACATTTATGTGTCATAGGCACAATACGAGTTCCTGAAAATGAGTGGGATGGTGGTGTTAAACAATTTCAATCCAGCAACAGGACAGTCAGATAATTATTATATTATTATTCGCTTTGCTTTGTTGTTTCTGTATTGGTTCATTATGAAGCAAAGTCAACTCGGGATCCTTCCCCTTTAGGTATATAAATGTATTGCTTCCTTCAATCGGGAGGGTTATGAGCTTTTTTAACAGACCACGAGCTTTACTAAAGTTGATACAATAGGAAACTAGTAAAAGTGTGTCTTTAGACTTTATATCACTCTGAAGGTGAACCCGTCACTGCATGGGGATTTATAGTTTTTAGTCTTTTGATAGCACTTCGATAATTTCAGTAGTTATGTATTTTTGTTTTGCTTCTCGGATCATGGCGGGTAAGTGTGTCCAAAAAATACTGGTTAAATATGTTTTTTTGTAGAAGGAGTTCAAATGCTGACTGTATTTGGTTCTTGTTTTGGTTTAAAATTACGTTATTCTGCCTATTCTCGTATTTTTAAAAATAGTTTATTTCTGCCTGTTGTATCCTTCCAAGCTAAATAATTTAGTTTAATTTTGAACCGCTTTCATAATATCTTGATTTTGGTGAATAGCTTTTTTTAATTATAATTTCCTGTGAGGCCAGGTCATTAATCTCACCTGCTTGTCTTTTTAATTTCGCTTTACCTTTAGCTTCTGCAGATCCATGTTTTCAGCATGTTTATCTTCCAATTCTGTAAATCGTTAAATTTTTCTGCCTTTGTTTCTTTTTGCCGAAGTGACAGCATTATCCTGCCCCTCAAAGCTGCCTTTGCTGCATCCCAGAGAATGGGATTGTTGTCCATTGTCATTTGTCCTCTACAATACGACTCAATGTCCTTTGTAATCAAATTTTGCAAATTGTGGGTCATTGAAGTAAACAGCATTTAAATCTCACAAGTGTTTTTTTAAAGCCCGAGCCCCAACAGGCGTGGGCCTATTGCTTCTGCAACGCGGAGCGAAGGCCGCGTTTGCAACTGTCCGACCAAAACATGCCGCGCGCAGCGCGCATGTTGGTACACCGTGCCCGTGCGATTGCCGTGGCGTCAACTAAAGTTTTTTTTTCGCCTCCTGGGCAATAACCAGTGAAAAGGCCGATGCCGGAGGCATCCGGTCATGCATACTTTATCCTGCAATAGGACAAAAATAGTCAACAATGAAGTGCGATGGGCGAAGCCCAACCGCACTCATTGTTGACAACCGCAGCGCGAAGCGCCTGCATCCAATGTCGCCCTGGCACAACAGGGTAGACGCCGATGCCGGAGGCATCGGTCATGCATACCTTACTCTGCAAAAGCACCAAAATAGTCAAGCAATGAGTGCATGGGCGCAGCAATCAGCACTCATGTTGTTTTGATATCACTGCATGCATGCGTGTCGTTTAGCTCGCTAGCATACCATTGATATCACTAATGTCACCTAAGTCTCTCATAGGCAACACCACCTATGGGTGCAAGACTCCGTTCACTAATTGATGATTAATTGGAAGCTATGCGGTCCAATTGTTGCATAATATAGACTTCTTAGTCTTTATGACACAAATAGGTCACAATATGCCTGCTGTGGCGAAGCACCACGCACTCATTTGTTTTGACTAACTTCGCTAGCGCGAAAGCTTAGCTGCATTCCTCTCAAACATCTCCATCCAAGACGATCTAAACGGCGGCATGACCCGTTCTGCTTGTAATACCTCAAGAAGACCATGCCCGCAGAATGACAGAATGTTATATACTGTCTCTATATCAGCTAGAATGGCAATGTAACTCACTGGGAGCTGGGTGGGGAATGGACGGCGGGGGGAGGGATGGCGATGTTATCGGAGCGCGTTATACGCTAGTAAATGATGACTTTTCCACTCATCGGTGGCGTGGGAGGCTCTGGAGTTCAAATGATGTAATAATGTTGCTTGCCAGAGTGGCAACGGATATATTGTTTTTGCTCGAAATATTATTATTTTTATTTTTATTATTTATTAGGCCCAGAGCCCCAACAAGGGCGTAGGGCCTATTGCTTCTGAACGGCGGCCGAAGGCCGCGTTGCAACTGTTCGACCAAACATGCGGCGCAGCGCGCATGTCTTGGTACCTCCCGTCGCCCGTGCGATGTGCCGTTGGCGATCACCACTAGTCGCACCCTGGCTAATAACCAGTGAAAAGCCGAGCCAGAGCCATCGGTCATGCATACTTACTTCCTGCAAATAGGACAAAAAATAGTCAACAAATGAGTGCGTGGGCGAAGCCCACGCACTCATTGTTGAACAACCGCAGCGCGAAGCGCGTGCTCCCAATGTCCACCCTGGCACAACAGGGTAAAGCCGATGCCGGAGGCATCGTCATGCTACTTAACTTCACTGCAATAGCACCAAAATGTCAACAATGAGTGCATGGGCAGCAGCCATGCACTCTTGTTGAAACGCAGCGCGAAGCGCTGATCCCAATGTTCCGCCCCTGGCAACACCCAGGGTCAATCGCCGATGCCGAGGCCATCGGTCATTGCATACTTACTTCTGCTATGCACAAATAGTCACAATGATGCTGGGCAAAGCCGCACGCACTCATTTGTTGAACAACACGCAGCGCGAGGGCTGCATTTCCTCAAAACCACTCAACAACAACTCCCGGCAAAATCGTGCTGTACTTCGAGCAGATGCCGCCAGGCCATGCCCTACTTATAACTGCTCAAATGAAATGGGAGTCTATGGGGAGTGGGTGGGGACGCCCGGCGGGAATGGCCGATGACTGAGCGCGTAAGCGGCTCGTAAGATGATTCCACACCTCACGGTGGCGTGGGGAAAGGCTCAGAGCTTTCATAAATGATGTATAATATGTTTGTTGCATACTGGCACGGATATATTGTTTTTGCTCGAAATATTATTATTATTTTTTTATTTTTATTAGGGCCCGAGCCCCAACAGGGCGTGGGGCCCTATTGGCTTCTCAACTGTTGCAACTGTCCGACCAACATGCGCGCGCAGCGCGCATGTTTGGTACCTGCGTCGCGCGCCTCCGTTCGCCCGTGGCCGATTGCCGTGGCATTCACCTAGTCGCCCTGGCAATAACCAGTGAAACGCCGATGCCGGGAGGCATCGGTCATTGCATACTTACTCCTGCAATAGCACAAAAATATCAACAAATGAGTGCGTGGGCGAAGCCCACGCACTCATTGTTGACAACCGCAGCGCGAAGCGCTGCATCCCAATGTCACCATCCCTGGGCAACAACCACTGTAAAACGCCGATTGCCGGAGGCATCGGTCATGCATAACATTACTCCTGCTTATGAACCAAAATAGTCACAATGGAGTGCATGGGCGCAGCCCATGCACTCATTGTTGACAACCGAAGCGCGAAGCGCTGGATCCCAATGTCGCCCTGGCACAAACCAGGGTCAACGCCGATGCCGGAAGGCATCGGTCATGCATACTTACTTTGCTATGACACAAATAGTCAACAATGAGTGCGTGGGCGAAAGCCACGCACTCATTGGTTTGACAACCGCAGCGCGAAGCGTTGCATTCCTCCAAAACCACTCACAACACTCCCGGCATCGTGCTGTACTTCAGAGCCATATGCCGCAGGCATGCCAATACTATAACTGCTCAAATGAATGGAAGTCTATGGGGAGTGGGTGGGAAGGCCGGGGGGGATGGCGACTGACGAGCGCGTAAGCGCTCGTAATGGAATGATTCCATCCTCACGGTGGCGTGGGGAAGGGCCTCGGAGCTTTCAATGATGTATAATATGTTTGTTGCAGTGGCAACGGATATATATGTTTTTTGCTCGAAATATTATTATTTTTTTTTTTTTTAGGCCCGAGCCCCAACAGGGCGTAGGGCCTATTGCTTCTGCAACGCGGCGGAAGGCCGCGTTGCAACTGTCCGATCCAAACATGGCGCGCGCAGCGCGCATGTTTGGTACCCCCCGTCGCCCGTGGCGATTGCGCGTGGCGATCACCTAGTCCGCTCCTGGCAATAACCAGTGAAACGCCGATGCCGGAGGCATCGGTCCATGGATACTTACTCCTGCAATAGCACCAAAAAATAGTCAACAATGAGTGCGTGGGCCGAAGCCCACCGCACTCAATTGTTGACAACCAGCAGCGCGATAGCGCTGGAATCCCAATGTCACCTCTTGGTGGCACACCACTGTAAACGCCGATGGCCGGCGGCATCGCTCATAAGCCATACTTACTGCTGCAATAGCACCAAAATAGTCAACAATGAGTGCAGTGGGAGAAGCCCATGCACTCATTGTTGACAAACCGCAGCGCGAAGCGCTGCATCCCCATGTCCGTCCCTGGCACAACCAGGGTAAACGCCGATGCCGGAGGCGATCGTCATGCATACTTACTTGCCTGCAATAGCACCAAAAATAGTCAAGCAATGAGTGCATGGGCGAAGCCCATGCACTCATTGTTGACAACCGGCAGCGCGAAGCGGCTGCATCCCAATGTCGTCCGTCCTGGCACAACCAGGGTAAAACGCCTGATGCCGGAGGGCATCGGTCATTTGCATACTTATCCTGGCAATAGCAAACCAAATATGTCAACAATGAAAGTGCGTGGGCGAAGCCCACGCACTCATTGTTGACAACACGCAGCGCGAAGCGCTGCATTCCTCCAAACCACTCACAACACTCCCGTACGCCTTGTATCCTGCTGTACCTCAGACCCCATGCCGACAGACATGCCCATACTTTATAACTGCTCAATGAATGAAGTCTATGGGGGTGTGGGACCGGCCGAAACCGAACGGGCGAAGTCGTGGCGAAGCGGGATTGTATGCGGAACACCAAACTGAATAAGCGAGCGCGTAATGCGCTCGTAAATGATGATTCATACGCTAGACCGTCAACGGGCTGGCAGACAGGGGAGGGGAGGCTCAGATGAGCTGCTGTTCAAATTGCTCTCGTTTTGATGCCTATAATATGTTGTTTGCAGTGGGCAACGGATATATTGTTTTTTTTAGCTCGAATCATATTATTATTTTATTATTATTATATTTTTTTTTTTTGTTTCTGACGAACTTTTTTACTGCTCTTTCGAGCTCAAATTTGGACCCCACTGGAACATGCTCAAAAACTCACGCTAAACTTTGCCCAAAAAAGTCACGATCTGGCGAAAAAAATTTTGTTTTTGCCGGCCATTTTTTTTTTAATTCAAAAAAATGGCGCGACAGCCCACCACAGCAAGAGGTCAAATACACTGCGCCATGGGAGACGTTCAACTATTGTCTCGCTAGAGCTACGAAATTCGGGTCACGCATCCTCTTGTTGAATGAACAAACAAACATTATCGTGCCACGCCCCCTGATCAACCAATATGGCCGCCATCTTTGTTTTGAACATGACAACCGCTATTCGCTCATATCGAACTTTAAACGAACTCCTCCTAGGTGCGTTTCACCCAGTGGCTTCTCAAAATGGGCTGTACATCCTCTAGACAAGGGGATCTATCTAAAAGTTATCCAAATCTTTTGGATAAACCCTTAACGGTCTTCGTAGCGGGCGCAGTCGCAAAAAATTGGACTACGCATATTTGGAAATTTAGCAAATTTTTAACATTGCTCCCATTTGCTCAAAACGGGCCCGATGTGACCAAATTTGAATCAAGTTGTTAAACTTTCACGCTTGGACGTGGATAATTGTGAAATCATCGAAATCGACGCGATAGCGCCCCCTACAGACTGAGAAATGCCATTTTCATTTGACTTTAACGAACCTCCTCCTAGGGCATTTCACCCCAGTGGCTTCAAAATTGGTATATATCCTCTAAGACAAAGTGGGGCATCTAAAGTTATCCAAATTTTTGGGATAACTTTTAGCGGTCTACGCGCGGGCGCGGCACGCAAAGTTGAGACAACGCATTTTGAAGTTGAGAAAATTGGAAATTCCTCCCATTTGGGCAAAAAAAGGGCCCGATGTGGACCAAATTTGAAATCAGTTGTTAAACTTTCAAGCTTTGAACCTGTTAATCGTGAAAAAATTTACAATCGGCCCAATAGCGCCTCCTACAGAGTGACATTTAAAGTTAACATGGAACGAGAAAAAATTTAGTTTTACAAAATTTACCAAATTTGGCCCAAAATTCTTCTTTTGGCGTCCCCGTCAAAAAAAGCCAATCAGACTTATGCCATATTTTTTACGGTTTAGCCGTAGCGATGACAGAAACATCCCATGTTACTCCCTAATGGGAAAAAATCGCCAAATTGCCACATTTTTACGCTTCACACCTTTAACGAACTCCTCCTCGGGCGATGGCCCGATCGAGCTCAAATTTGGGGAATATCATCTTCAGGAGTGGGTTATCAAAAGTTATCCAAATTTGTTTATATAGCATTTACGGTGTCTCTACGGCAGCGCTGACAATTTGCCCCACAAATCTCTACATTTCACCATTTACAAAATGGCTCCCATTTGGTCTTTAAGCGTGGCCCTCTACACCTCATAGTTTTTCCAAATGACATGAAATTCTGCACAACACTCTATTTTGCAATAAAGATCAAAAAAGTCCGGGGGGTCAAATGTCATATTTTGTACAGTGTCGCCGTAGCGATGAAACTGCATACCATCACCATGTTGTCCCAATGGCTCCAGTGCCAAGATCTTCTCAAATGACCAAGATTTTTCACTTGACACTTATAACAAACTCCTCCTCAGTGCGTTGACCGCACCAAGCTTAAATTTGGTGGACATCTTTTCTTAGGGCGGGGCATCAAAAGTTTTTATCCACGTTTTACCGACAACCAGCTACGGTGTCTGTGCGGTGAAGCGGCAAAGTCGACTGGCAATTGTGTGTCATAGTAAGGCTTCATGTGTCGCCGTCTGTATTGCTTTTTTGGACAAAACTCAATTACCACCAACGGGCCCAAATATGCCTGGAGCGGAGTGCAGAGTGCGAAGCCGGCGGCGCGCGAGGGCCTATGGATGCCGCTTGCGGCTTTTAATTTATTATTATTTTTTTTTTTTTTTTTGTTCTTACTAACTTTTTTCTGCTTCTTTGAGCTCAAATTGGAACCCCCTGAACATGCCTCAAAAACTCACCAAACTTTACCCAAAAGTCAGATGCACTCGTGCGCGAAAAAATTTTGTTTTTTGGGCGCCATTTTCTTTTTGTCATTCAGAAAATGGCGCGACAGCGCCAACCACAAGAGTCAAACTACACTGCCGCCCATGGAGACGACTCAACTTTGACGTAGAGCTACGAAATTCGAGCACACGCATTCCTCTCGTCGATGACAACACAAACAGTTATCGTGCCACGCCCCCTGACTAACCAATATGGCCGCCATCTTGTTTTGAACATGACAACCGCTATTTCGCTCATATCGAACTTTTAAAGAACTCCTCCTAAGGTGCGTTTCACCCAGTCGCCTTCAAAATCGGGTGTACATCGTCTACACAAGTGGGGCAATCTAAAGTTATCCAAATCTTTTGGATAACTATTTTACCGTCTTCGTGCGGCGCAAGCCGCAAAGATAATGCCACCACATTCCTGTAATTTAGCCAATTTCAAACATTGCTCCCATTTGCGCAAAACCGGGGTCCCCGATGTGGACCAAATTTGGGAAATCAGTTGTGGAACTTTCAAGCTTGGACGTGGATAATTTGTTGAAAAAAATTGCAATCGACCTGCGCAATAGCGCCCCCTACAGAGTGAGCATTTAACATTTTCATAGACTTTTAACGAACTCCTCCTAGGGCATTTCAACCCACTGGCTTCAAAATTGGTATACATCCTCTAGACAAGGTGGGAGCATCTAAAGTTATCCAAATTTTTTGGATAACTTTTCTACGGTCTTTCCTGCGGCGCATGCCCCAAAAGTTGGACAACGCATTTTGAAGTTGACCAAATTTATAAATATTGCTCCCATTTGCGCAAAATTGGCCCGATGTGGACCAAATTTGAATCAGTAGTTCAACTTTCAAGCTTGAACCTGTTAATTCGTGAAAAAATTGAAATCGCCCCAATAGGCGCCCGCCTACAGAGTGACATTTCCCCGTAACATGGAGATAAAAAAATTTAACTTTTACGAAAATGTTCCACATTTGGCCCAAAATTTCTATTTTGGCGTCCCGGTCAAAAAAGCCAATCAGACTTATGCCATATTTTTTTACGGTTTAAGCCGTTAGCGATGACAGAAACATCCACATGTTATCCTAATGGGAAAATCGCCAAATTTGCCACATTTTTACGCTTCACACTTTAACGAACTCCTCCTTGGGCGATGGCCCGATCGAGCTCAAATTTGGGGAATATCATCTTCAGGAGTGGGTTGTCAAAAAGTTATCCAAATTGTTATTAATAAGATTTACGGTGTCTCTACGGCAGCGCTGCACATTTGTCCACAAATCTCAACATTTCACCATTAACAAAATGGCTCCCATTTGGGCTTTAGAGTGGCCTCTACACCATATTAGTTTTTTCCAAATGACATGACATTTTGCACAACACTCTATTTTGGCACAACCATCAAAAAAGTCCAGGGGCCAAAGTCATATTTTGTACAGGTTCGCCGTAGCGATGACTGCAACCTCCCATGTTGTCCCAATGGGTCCAGTGCCAGATCTCTCAAATGACCAAGATTTTTCACTTGACACTTTAACAAACTCCTCCTTGGGCGTCGGCTCTACCAACTTTAAATTTGGTGGACAATCATCTACAGGGGCGGGGCTTAACCAAAGTTATCCAAGTTTTATGGACAAGAGCTGCGGTTTTGTTGCGGTGAAGCAGCAAAGTCGACTGCCAATCGTGTTTCATTTACGCTTAATTTGTCGGCTTCTGTTTTTGCTTTTTTGGACACAGCTCAATACACCAACGGGCCCGAGTAAGAAAAGGACTGAAGGAGGGAGCGGAGTGCGAAGCCCGGGGCGCGCGAGGGCGTTGGATGCCGCTTGCGGCTTTAATTATTATTTTTTTTTTGTTCTACGAACTTTTTTCTGCTCTTTGAGCTCAAATGTGACCCCCTGAACATGCTCAAAAAACTCACCAAACTTTGCCCAAAAGTCAGATCTGGCGAAAAATTTTGTTTTTTGGCGGCCATTTTTTTTTTCATTCAAAAATGGCGCGACAGCGCCACCACAAGAGGTCAAAATACACTGCGCCATGGGAGACCTCAACTTTGTCGTAGAGCTACGAAATTCGGGTCACGCATTCCTCTCGTGATGACAAACAAACAGTTATTGTGGCCACGCCCCCTGACTAACCATATGGCTGCCATCTTGTTTTGAACATGGCAACCGCTATTTCGCTCATATCGAACTTTAACGAACTCCTCCCAGTGCGTTTCACCCACTGGCTTCAAAATCGGTGTACATCGTATACACAAGTGGGGCATCTAAAGTTATCCAAATCTTTTGGATAACTTTTACGGTCTTCGTGCGGCGCAGTCGCAAAATTTGACTACTTATTTGGAAATTTAGCAAATTTTTAACATTGCTCCCATTTGCTCAAAACGGGCCCGATGTGGACCAAATTTGAATCAGTTGTTAAACTTTCACGCTTGGACGTGGTAATTGTGAAATAATCGAAATCGACGGGATAGCGCCCCCTACAGACTGAGAATGCCATTTTCATTGACTTTAACGAACTCCTCCTAGGGCATTTCACCCAGTGGCTTCAAAATTGGTATACATCCTCTAGACAAGTGGGGCATCTAAAGTTATCCAAATTTTTTGGATAACTTTTACGGTCTAACGCGCGGCGCGGCCGCAAAGTTGGACAACGCATTTTGAAAAGTTGAGAAAATTGGAAAATTGCTCCCATTTGGGTAAAAAGGGCCCGATGTGGACCAAATTTGAATCAGTTGTTAAACTTTCCAGCTTGAACCTGTTAATCGTGAAAAAAATTAAATCGCCCCAATAGCGCCTCCTACAGAGTGACATTTAAATTAACATGGAGAGAAAAAATTTAGTTTTACCAAAATTTTCCAAATTTGGCCCAAAATTCTATTTTGGCGTCCCAGTCAAAAAAAGCCAATCAGACTTATGCCATATTTTTGACGGTTTAGCCGTAGCGATGACAGAAACATCCCATGTTATCCTAATGGGAAAATCGCCAAATTGCCAACATTTTTACGCTTCACACTTTAACGAACTCCTCCTCGGGCGATGGCCCGATCAAGCTCAAATTTGGGAATATCATCTTCAGGAGTGGGTTATCAAAAGTTATCCAAATTGTTATTATACCATTTACGGTGTCTCTACGGCAGAGCTGCAAATTTGTCCCACAAATCTCTACATTTCACCATTTACAAAATGGCTCCCATTCGGTCTTTAGCGTGGCCTCTACACCTCATAGTTTTACCAAATGACATGAAATTCTGCACAACACTCTCTTTTGGCATAACGATCAAAAAAGTCCGGGGGGCCAAAGTCATATTTTGTACAGTGTCGCCGTAGCGATGACTGCAACCTCCCATGTTGTCCCAATGGGTCCAGTGCCAGATCTCTCAAATGACCAAGATTTGTCACTTGACACTTTCACAAACTCCTCCTTGGGCGTCGGCTCAACCAACTTCAAATTTGGTGGACATCTTCTTAAGGGGCGGGGCAATCCAAAGTTATCCACGTTTTATGGACAAGAGCTACGGTGTCTGTGCGGTGAAGCGGCAAAGTCGACTGGCAATCGTGTTCATTTGAGCTTAATGTGTCGGCGTCTGTTTTGGTTTTTTGGACAAAACTCAATACACCAACAGGCCCGAATAACAAAAGGACTGAGTAAAATGCAGGGAGCGGAGTGCGAAGCCCGGCGGCGCGCGAGGGCCGTTGGATGCCGCTTGCGGCTTTAATTTTGTTTTTGTTTTTGTTCCAGAGCTACAGTGATGTAAATAGGAGCATGATCTCTTAAATCTACTGTACCTATGTCCGCCTCTGTAATTTTGGACCTGTCTTTGTTGATAATAATAAAAAGTGATCTATTCTAGTATAAATCTTATGTGGGATGGAAAAATGTGTATATTGGCGAACATTAGGATTCATCGCTATCCAGATATCGATCAACCCTATATTATGTATACATTTACGAAATGTATTATTTATAGATTTACCAGTACTTTGTGAGATTGAGACATCGGCTGAACATGTAAATTCCACAAATTCCATTCCCCGCCACAAACAAGGGTTCCCTCAGAGTGGTCTGCAATCAGATCCACAACTTCAGTATGGAAAGTGAAGTCGCTTCCTGGTGGAGCATATACATTCATCAAAGTAAACACACTGCCATGAATAGTACAAACCTGCCATTTTTATCTTTGTGTTCAAAACTCTGATCAAAGGCTATTCTGTTTGAGATCAATGTGGCCAATCCCCTCTTATGTTTGCCCCTGTATGAGGAATAGTGAAGTCTGTTATAACCAAATTTTGTCCATTTTTGATATTATAAGTCGTTTAAATGTTTTCTTTTATAGGTTTATAATATCATTTTTTTTCTTTTCTCATCTTTGTCAATATCTTTGACCGCTTAATTGGACCCAGTATGCCATTAACATCAAAAGATGCATTTCGTAACCTTTCAGATACCATTGTATTAACCATGTTGAAATCATTCTTCTAATTCTACTTTTGTTACAACGCTTTCGGGTTAAACGCAACACACAAACATTGGAACCACAAAAACCGAATACAACAGAACAAACAAAATGCAAAACAAAAAAGGGCTCATTCCAAAAAAGTGCAAAGCGCTCACAGACTGATCCAAAAAGAGATCAGAGGGTGAAAAATGCCCTCCGGTACGGACAACCGCAATTTTCCAACAATTAGCATTTCCCTGTGAATAATGAGCACTTTGACATGGTGTTATGAAGAAACAGTTCACATTCTTCCAACACAACCCTTACAAACATGTGTTTTTGTGGTCCTACATTGGGAAGTACATATATTTTCCCATTCTTCGTCCGTCAGAACAAAATTATCTTCTCTTTCCCATTTATTTTTAATATAGTTATTACAGCTGTCCAGATCATTAATGCATTCATATACTTAAGATATTATTCCCCTTGAAACTTCTGATTTATATGCCTCAATAAAGATTTCAGTCAGAGGGATCATGGTCATTGTTTTGTCACACCTACCTTCCATTGTTTTTGTATTTGTGATTGGCCATGCAGGGGCCATAGGCAAAGATAATTAAGCCCCAGATTTATTGTTTTATTCTTTGTTTAGTTTGTTTGTTTAATTTTTTACTTGGAACTGACAATCAAAGTTATGTTCTATTATACGCTTGAGTGAGACTAATGTGCACAACCCTTGTGTTACTATTGTAAGTCATAAGTTCTAGTCGTTTTTGCGTCAATTGTTAAACTTTCTTTAATTGGCAGGTGTTACTGTGTGATTTCTTTCACTTTAAGCCTCAAAATCACACGTTTTCTCACACCTCTCCACGCTGATGCTTTAACCATGACAGTTCACGCAAGTGCAAGATTGTGTGGTCTTTACAGAAACAACCATGGAGCAGCTTTTTGTAAAACCCAAATTTATTGAGAGATTAAGGTCTTGTCAGGGTGACCTATTGATAACACACACCTTAAAATAATAAGTAATACTATATCTAATGCATCCCTATGGGAGGATACAAACTTCAAGATCTTACAAACTTCAAGATTACTGGCTTTTAGAGACAATGCAAGGGGAAGTAGTTATTAACAGAACTCAGTACAAACACAAACTGTAAGTGCTCGTGGTGTTTTTGCAGAACACAAGCAAGAATGCATGCAAGTGGTGGTGAAGGTGATGACAGCAATGTAACAAGAAAAATGCCTCCATTAATGTAAAAGTCTTCCTCACCTACTGAAAGTGAATGCATAAAAATGTGGCGATTCGGGAAAAGGCAAATCAAGAGGCAATGAAGGGGAAAACAACAACATATAGCTGGGAGCAGAGATGCCGCACTATCCATTTTTGATGAATGTATTAATACTAATGTAACCATCCTCTTACAATAAAAGCATCTAGTGTCAAGTGATGGGTACAGTGTGGGGCTGAAGAGGTTGAAGCTTCACCCTTGTAAACACCAGGCTTTTTAACATGGGATAATAATGGGATAATGCACTCACCAAAATCTAAACCTGTATAGTTCAGGTGATGTCAGGTGATGTCAGCATTGGCATACTTTTAACTTACTTTATGTTCCATCATATCATTTGAATGGAGGTTGAACTATTAATACCTCTCATTATTTTACTTGCTTATTTAATTTATTATTGTGCACGGTATCCTATAGTAGAACACTATTAATGTTATCAAAATGTGTTGAGACCCTTTGTCTCCAACTGTACTCTCACCTGCTAAATCCACATCTGAGCGCACACACAGCGCATCTACACACTTGGATGAACAGGTAGCAAACATTTAGCCATCTATAATTAAAGGTTAAACGAGGTCTAAATAGATACTGAGAGGAAGTCTATGTTTATGCTAATGCCTTGTCAGACAGAGGGGGCAGCGATTCACTGACACCATTTATTAATAATGAGACAAGATGCAGATATTCGCTGGGTAGGCTCCAAACAATGCTGCTTCTGCGAACTGTGTCTCTGACAGGAGGCTGAGTGAGTGGTCTGAACATTGGGCTGCATGTGCATCCAGTGTTTTGGGGGAGTGGAGTGTATGAATAGATTTGTTTGTTTATTGCTGTTTGTGTTTGTCTCACACCGGTGGCCTTGTCTAAGCTGTTTGCAAACAAGCTCAACAAGCCTCTGGAGAGTGAGCCACCAACTGAAAGAGGGCTGGAAGAGGCAGGATATGCTTTTAAGACTGCATGATTCTGCTAAGAATAGTTAAGTAGGACTTGCATTATTAAAACAGTACACATAAAGTTTTAGCAAAAGAAGGTTGAATTCTGTCATTAGGACAAATACATTGTAATAACACAATAAAGTGTGTTTGCTTATTTTACACATTCAAAATAAAATCAATCATGGTAAATAAAACCAAAACTGAATTTACTGTCTTGGCCTGGAGCACAAACAGCTCCAGACACAACATAACAAACATAAGGACATACACATTATAGTGACAGAACACAGATAGTGACCAAATCCAATAGTTAAGTTTTGGTTTATCTTTTACGAAAGTGTTCCTTTCTGTGGCATCTCTCCAGTATTTTCAATGAAGCCATATTGCATGTGCCATTTCCTCTGGTAACTTTGCAGAACTTTACATTTTCTTGATGTTTTGATGTGTCCCAATAATCCCTGTATTTTCCTGATGCTATTGCGTAAAATAATAAATCGAATCATACTTGCTCACTGGTTGAACAGTACACATTGCTGATCAGCCCAAAAGATCCAACACTAAATGAACTATAATGATCCCATAGCCCCCTTTCAAAGGACAATGGGGCCCTTATTGTCTCTAAACTGTGATCAAACAAGCAGAATAAATTCCTGCTATTAGTGATATCATTAGTCTGTGTGTCATGTCTGTACCAAGACACCAAAGCCAAGTTAGTTACTGTTTGCCTTTACATTTTTGAAGGTACCTTTTTTTCCTCTGAGCCCTCTTTCTTTTATCAGTTACTTGTACTCTTTTGTCTTTTTGTCTACCCAAAAGTGTCCTTATTGTGTGTGTGTGTGTGTGTGTGTGTGTGTGTATGTATGTATGTAGTGTGTGTGTGTGTGTGTGTGTGTGTGTGTGTGTGTGCGTGCATGTGTGTAGGATTTGCGTGCCTCTCCGGTCCTCTGGCTGTAATCGGATGGGACATTGGCTCCATGACGGCCCGCTGCCCCCTCCACCACCCACTGAGGGAGCGCCTCTATCCTTATTGCCCTGTCATGTGTGTTGGACTGCCACTCTCCATAACCGGCTGCGAGTAAAGAGCTACCACTAATGTTATTGAAGGGCACTGAGAACTTTGCTGTTTGAGCTTCATGGAAATTTGGATATGTAATGTAACTAGCTACTGGGCCAAATATTCATGCTGTGGAAGCACTGGGACTGGGTGGAGTGATGATCTGACCTAATGGTAATTTGCCTAAATGAAGAGATTCAATGTTTGTAATGCAATTCTGTATTCTAACACATGCTGTCTTTTACTTTTTCCTGCACTGTCATCTTTTTGCCTGCGTGAATGTCAGGTGGAGTTAACCAATCCCGCTGACGTGTTAACTCTTGGAAAAAGAAGGTGACTTGACGTGCATATGACAGGTCTCAACACAATGAACACAATTTCACTAAAGCATGATGATTATATTTAGCAGTTTTGGTGATGTATACAATCTTAATTCCTGGTTAGACATGACCAGCAGATTTTACATAGGTCAAGGTAATTCCACAACTGTTACCTAGCAACCACTCTGTAAACAAGAGCCAAAATTCATATAAAATACACAATAGTTAGGATTTGACACGTAATAATACATGATAACACCATTATTTTGTTAAATAATTGTTAAAACTGTCGCTTATCGAGGATATAAACAGAGGGATTCTGTTTTTGCTCGGCTCCACTTCCTGTAATTTTTTCAAAATTTGTTCACAAACTGTGACTGATGTAAAACTTTGATAAACGTTTAAGAAAAGTACTTCCAACCACCACCAAACTAAGTAATAATTAGAAAAACATGAGAAGCTGTCATTTGCACTTTAAGGTTTACAACAAGAGAAAAATTGTAATCTATAGGTAAAGAAAACAGTGATGTTCTGCGCTACTTATAGCACACTCACTAGACCAACAGGACACCAGTTTTTGTAGTGTCTAAACATGAGACTCGGCCGCAGATAAAGCAGCTCTATCAGGCAGTGGTTACCAATAATCGGCCATCACTGATCAGGTTAGTCTGAGCCCCCTGACCCTGGCCTGGCCTGTCTGCTGTTAGTTTGACCTTTGAACTCTCCCTTTATATTTCAGACGCTGCGCACCCACCACACATAGAAACACACTGTCGTCTTTGGCCTCTTATCCTTGACAGCCCCTGTGCTCATATGAAGATGTACACAGGCGATTTCCGAGCGGTTTCAGCCATAAAGTCTCATTTAGGGGGGAATTAGCCTTGGCCCAAGTCTTGTTATGATACTGTGCTTAACGGCATTAGACCATTCTTCTGGCTTTTAAATAACAGCAGGATGGATAGTGTCATTCAAATAAACCTCTGCAATCCTACTTTCTTGTATTGTAAGTAATGGTCATGAGTTCATTGTTTTACTCCTTTTTTCTATAGTGCTTATTGATTCTAATATATACCAGTCACAGGAACATTAAAACATTACAGTGTTTTGCATCAATAAGCTTTTAAAAGTGACACACTTACATCTTAAAATAGACTAATTTAAGGATTTATTAAATTAGATTTTTATTGGCAAGAGGGTCGCCATACATTAAATAATGGGATTATATGTAGCTGAATAAAATAGTCTGTTCGGTAGCTCTTTCTAAGACATATAGTTCACAAGGTTGTCCAGTCCTGTGTAAATCTGTGACGGGTTTGTTCCTACAGAAGGACCTGCTCCGTCTGTGTTCCCCTGCAGAGACAGAACACCATCAAACCCATAAATGACCAGGACTGTAATCAACTTTAGCAATTACACTCCATCTCAGAGCACTTATTCTACACCAAATGGCAGCTCTAATGGTGGGCGCCACACAAATCTCCCCCATTGACTTGCAACTCAAAATACACAGTTACACAATAGAAAATATCCTCTGAAACTGGATCATTGTCATTTTATTTCTGTATAATTATAACCTCCTTTTGAACTGAGTCCCACATTTTGTTCAGGTCTGCAGGCAAAATGTTGACATTTTAAAATGCCACTCTATCCAGTGCAAGTGATGTTGAAGCACAATTAAATTTTTGATGTCTCTTCTAAAATATGGAGGAGATAGTGCTTGTTTAGGTGATTTTGGCAGATTGTATTGCATTGCTTAGTCTTTGATCTTTGGGTTTCATCAATCAACTGTCTCAGACTGTGTGTGAGAACGTTCTCTGATGGTTTAAGTGCCTTTAAACATATGTATGCTTTGTGTTTAATATTACTTTACCACTCAACTAAAGCTCTTTGTTACATTTACAGCTGAGCTGTGTTACTGTGCATGCAAGTATGGGGCAGTGTCATCCATCTTCAGAGCCGGGGTCCCGCAGTCCCCTCTCTCTCCCCCCTCATGTGATTGTCTGCCAGGTTAAGGAGGAACAGACTCACTGAAGAGTCGGCTGCTTAACCTCTGCCCTTGTGGTGTATGAGAGAGAGGGAAAGCAAATACTTTGACGTATGTTGTTCTCATTTTGACATTTCCTTTAGACAATATATTTTAAACATTTGGAGTTACATGTGCATGTCTTTGGAGCAGGTTGAGGCTAAAACAGAGAGGACAAGCTGCAGGTGTAACAGTGTGTAAATCCCAGTGTATGAGCGTTTCAAACATAAAGGGAGCTGGCTCCCTCTGAGGGCAACAGGTTGTCCATGAGGGGGTCCAGCTGGTCCACAGTGAAGATGGCAAACAACCTGTCAGAGATAAGAGGAGTGGGAAAAGGTATGAGCACATCCCAGAACAGGGCACTCACTGAGGTCTGAGGAGAGAAAATCATCTCTGCACAACACAAGAGCATATACACATTGTTAAAAATGGACTCAGTCCATCCCACAGTGATGAATGGGATTATGGGATTGCACATTTAGGAGTGAAAGCAGGCTACAGCTGTTATCAGCTCCTTCATGAAGATACAAGCATTGAAATGCTCTGCACTTAAAAGAGTTTCCACACACAGTGTATTCGGTGTACTAAAATAAACTCTTACAGAATGTTAATTGTTGTCATAAACAAAGAATCAGCTGACTGAGATTTGAAAACATATCTGAAATTTAATATTGTTAATATAAACGTGTCCATAAAACAGACACCATTTGTAAACCATTTGAGGATAGGAGCAGAAAAAAAACACTGCTTTCCATGAGTCAACTACAAATATTTACATATGTAATGTAATAAATACTAGCAGGAGCAATAACTCTATTAAACATTTTCTCCCAAATATTACATGTTTTTTCTTGACACACAAACTCACAACCACATACTGTATATTTACACATACACACTATTGGATGGTTTAACCAGGACTGCTCTCAGGTTACTGATGGCTGAAAAAACACCATGGTCCTGCATAGAAGGACTGGACAAACAACTCAACGAAAATAAACCCATAAATGTGCACATGCCTGGAGGCGTGATATTTCATATTCACCACACGAGAAATATTTTTATGTAATTTGACAAAAGGACATAAGACATAAGATTCCAAATATTTGATAGAGGCTGATCATTGGCATGATTATATTTTCTAAGTGTGTTTGCTGAGCAATCCTTTCTTGTCAGGGATAATCTTTTTACTGCTGAATAATTCATAAATAAACAGGACTGGATCGACACACGCACACATAAACTATGCTGAACGGCTGATACTAACGGAATCTCTGGAGGAAAAAAGAAGTCTCCTGATTGGTTGATCCTTAGTGAAGAGAGGAGCTGATTGGTCGGTTTAGGGTGACTGAGAGGACAACGGTGACAGCTGTGTGATGCTGAGTTGTGCATTTACCCAGAATGCAGCAGAAACCGTGTTTACAGGTCTTTCAGCCTGTAGCTTGGTCCAAAGTGTTTATCTCTGTGGTGCATTGCCTGCAGCTACTTCTGCTTGTCTCACTGAAATTAACTCGGAGCATTCTTAAACTGATCTGACATGGGCTTAACAAACACACACACTTACACTCACAAAATAAATGCTTTTTTCCATCGCTGAGACAAAGCAAGGAGCGTGATTTGCTCCCCTCAAATGAAATGTCTCCCTCAAGCATTTCCATGAGAGGCCTGATTATTTTGCTCTGTAAATGTGGCTGTCTGACAGTGGGCCACAATTTACATTGTTCACCATAGATAACCTGCGAGTCACTGAGAGGATAAGAGCCAAGATCTGCTCAAGGCCTGGATTAACAGACTCGGAGTGCAAGCCTTAAGAAGACACTATATTAAAATACAGTTAAGGTGTTTAATGTGCACTTTCTAGGAAAGTCTTCCCGAAATATCCATTTGTTAGTCTGTGTCTTCATCTAGGTCTCTTCAAATCTGTGACAGAGGAGCTGAAGTCCAGTTTACAATTCAACAACAAGACAAGAGAAACATCATCATCAAGGACAGTCCAAAATGGGCAGTTGACCAGTCTTTTGGTTTGTCCTTGTGGTTAGGATGCTGCGCTCCACTCAGGGAGCCCACAGCGCATGTGTGTGTGGCTCTCCAGCGTGTGGTACAGAGGCGGGGATGCGTTGGGGGTGTAGCGAGGGTACTCTCTGATTGGGGGACTGATCTGTCGGCTGTGAATGTTTTGGGAGCTCTGAGTTGGTCCAGTCTGGTTTGGGTAGGCCTCATGCGCCATATGCTCCCCCGGATGTGCAGAGCTCTGGTGGGCCACAACACTGAGCCGGGAGCCTTGAGGGTTGGAAATGTAAGGGGGATGGGGAGTGTATGAGTATGGGTCCATGTTGGTCATGGCAGAGGGCACAGGGCAGCTGTAGGACCAGGATGTACAATTGACTTCATCCAGTCTGGTGTCTGAGCCTGCAAACATGCATGCTTGACGCTGGCCCATGTCTGGGGGGTAGGGGGCATCAGTGAGACCCAGGGCTGCATTGTTGTGAAGCCCAGGAGGTGGAGGGAGAGAGTATGAGGATGAGTGACAGTACATATCTGTGCTACTCGGCGAGTCCCCAGTGAAGGCTTTCTTATACGAAGGCCGGTTGTCAGGAGAGCATCTGTCCTCCACTCCTGCAACACACAGAAAAAAAAAGTCCATCAAGCCATCCTTTCTTTTGTTCTGCTGAAAATATAATTAGCTTGTTATAAATATGGCGTACTTTTCCTCTTGGTGCATTGGTATGCCTGTGGTTGTTGCAGGTGTGAGTGCAGTAGGCTGTAGTGAGTGGAGGAAGGGCCAATCATCTCTGGGCTGTGAACACTGAGCCCAGTGTCACAGCTGAACGGGGACCTGATGTCGTTGGACGAGCCCCTCAGGACTCGCGCCTCTGCACTGAAGGGGCTCGCCGCAGGACACGCTTTCTGGCGAACCGTACTGCGGGGAACCACAGGGTAGTCTTTACTGAAACACAAATACATGAACATTGTTAAGGATTTTTTTTTATTAACTGATACGTAAGAGTTACCTTTGAATACATTTTCCATTGATAGAACGGATCAGCATTGTTTTAAAATGATGCATTAGTTTTCAACCAAAGTTTTTGACAAGTGGTGGCCAAATATATTCATATGAACATTTAAGAACATCTTTTATTTCCCTACTTTATTTTGTATTTTTTGTTTCTGATGAGCCTCTGCCCCTTTCAGCTCTAATTTCTCTCTGCGTTCACTGCCCTCCTGATGAACTCTGTGGTATGTAGGGGACAGCAGGCCACATCTCCCTGACTCTCTCTCCGATAGTGACACACACACACACACAGCTCTGAGATAATTCAGCGCTCTAAAAATAAACATCCACCCGTGTGTCACTTCAGATATACTCCTCTCTGCTTTCTCTAGATCAAACTGGCTAAAAACACGGTGCATCTCAGAATGGATTTTTTTTTTACAAGCCTAAATATATAGATAATGTTGATGTTGACAATGTGATTGATACCATTTATTTCACAGCTTCTTTTTCTAACCTATACAGAATGTTCAGGTGACAAAGGCTGTACTCAGAAAGCTGTGTTCACACGCTGGTGTCTTGCACCATATGGGTCCAGTCATAACAGTCTTTACTCCAGGTTACAGAAAAGAGTAAAGAGACAGGACTGTGTTGCTACAAATATCCAGAACTGCACTTACCCCTGTAGCTTGGCCATACGATGTAACTCGTTGTCGTCGCCACCTCTGAAGCCTTTAGCAAATGGATTGTTCTCGATTTTAAGCTGTGTGATCTGACATATAAACATAAAAGATTAAAGATATGAGTTTCACATCAGCACCAGACCATGAAACGCCTGAATGTACTTGTACAGTTACATGTAAAAGCAAATTTAGGACTCAAGGTGCTATAGATTAGCGCATTGGCTCCCGCAGAATGTGGGATTCTGTCTTTGACTGAAACGGCCCTTTAAGACACCCACACCAGTTTGATTTTCTTGTTATAATGTATATAAACAGTCAATCTGTGTTTACAATTGGAGACAGACTAGACAAAGGAATGATAATGTTGCACTAAAAACACAACAAAAATAAAATGTATTCTTGTATTATTACTATACAAAACATGTACGGTATGCACTTTCATGCTCATAATATACATCAAATGAGTTTTGAAGTAGATCTATTTTCATTGATGATGCGATGATCACTATTAAGAGCTAAATTATTGATTGACATTTTAATAGCAGCTATACTGTTCAAATGTATCTTCTTTGTGTTTGATTAAATTATAAAAACAATGTAAAAACGCTAATTTGTTTTGGAATTAGCTATAGTTGTTGCTGTCATGTGAAAACTCAATGTGGCTTAAAGCTTGGCAATCTGTCTTTCCAAACATCAAGGCGACTGGAGCAGCCCAGATCAAGGGACTGAAGCAGGTCATTAGAGCAGGCCCTCTCACAGTCTCCCCCTCCAAAAGCATGCACACTCAGACAGACGACGAAAGGGGTTACTTTTGAACACTGCAATTACTTTTGAACACTGCAATGGCATAGTAAAGACTCAGAAATAAAATATTTAAAGGTTTTGATCAAATTAGATTGTATAGTTTTTTTTTAGAACATAATGGCTAATTTGGGCCTGTATTGGTTTGTTAAAATTCCCTGTAGCTATGGTTTGCATTCTATTTAATATACCTTGTGATTCTGATAGGACGTTACAGCAATGAAGGCCGTCTCAGGAAAGACATGGGTGCAGAAAGCTGTGTTTTTGGAGCCAAAGCCATTGTTCTCATCCGCTTTGACAATGTGGAGGCGAGGCTGGTACTTGTGCATGGAGTTCAGTATGATCTGCAAGAGAAGAGCAGAAAAAATTTCAATAAAACATAATAACATTAATCACACCGCAGACCTATTGACAGAATGCAGAGGATGATAAAATAATGGGACTTAAAATATGATAAATGAAAGCAGATGATGTAGACCTCATTTACGTAAGTCTAATAAAACAACGGGTAAGTGGTCATCATATCATCAAAATAATCTAGACATACTTTGCAATATTGAAGAATTTATCACAATATCGTATTCATTTTTTTTTTAATAGCCTACCAGTATGTCTATTATTTTATCAATGCATTTGAAAGAAACCCAAATAAAATGCAGATATTTCTTTTAGTTGCAGCGTTTTAAGAAAACATTTTGTCCAAGAGAAATTTCTCTAAATTGTTAGATTTCTCTAAATTGTTAGATTTCTCTAAATTGTTAGATTTCTCTAAATTGTTAGATTTCTCTAAATTGTTAGATTTCTCTAAATTGTTAGATTTCTCTAAATTGTTAGATTTCTCTTGTGGTCTTCTCAATAGTTCTCAGTAGTATTTGAGAAGACCACAGCTTATTGAGTCTGTCTGAGCCAGATGCATATGAATTAAATAATTCAAAATGAATAAACACAAATAAATAAATAACGGCTTCAGTCATTATTCTTGTCATAACAGAACGCTGATCATGATCATGTATTTATAAATCTATCATTATGATGGTCATTGCTTTTTAAGTGTACACACCTAGAAGTGAAATGGAAGTTTTGGCTGTGCGTAATGCTTCAGATGCGTCTGCGCGTGGCCTGTGTTATTCTTTTTTACTTCAGTGAAATGTACTGCAGCTCTACTTACATGTCCGAATGGGTCCAGGTGGTTGTTGGTAAGTTTGAGTTTTTGGAAAGACACAAGTTGGCGGCTCCAATGCGATCCTGTGGCTGGAGAGTCTGGGTGGACGTACAGCCTCCCGGGCATTGCAGGCTCGGCCTTTCCCGTTACTGACCTAACAGGAAAAGGTCAGAGGTTATAACGTACTTTGGAATTTGATCTAGGAGGCCTTGTTAATTACACAATTATTCAATTGTATATTGATGTGTAAGTGTACATTCAATCCCAATGCATTACAACATCTATAGGACAACACAAATAAACATGTACATTTTTTAAAAATCGTAGATTTGTGTGTGAAACATTCTCCAATATATTTTATTGGTAGCTTGTAGTAACTTTCCTTTACTGGCCCGTGTTATGAATTGACCTGGTGAAGCGCAGCTCACAACAGGCCTTGATACAAATCTGTAGCCAAGATTTTCCCTGCGCAAAGCTTTTGAAACTACGGCACGTTGAATGGGAGATTTAATCCAGTGTGTGCCGACTGTCCGCCCGGTGAACCCTTCGTACTGTGATTTAACCAGCGGGCAGACACGGGGGAAACACAGGGAAGTAGGCCATCCCAGTCTGCGAGAAGGACCCGACCTTTACACAGCGCGAGTGCAGGCGACGACAGCGCGAGACGAGCGCGTAACACGACACACACACAACCATTTACCAACCCACTCCTGTGAGGCAGTTTGGAGAGAAGTGGAGAGGAAAATAGTCTATTGCATACAGTTAGTCTAATTATTATTATTATTATTATTATTATTGTTATTATTATTTTATTATTATTATTATATTATTATTATTATTATTATATTATTATTATTATTATTATTATTATTATTATTTATGTATATATACACGCCTATAGCCCACAGTCTCAAATATAGAGACATTATGGCTCACTGCTATTTTCTTAAAGCCTAGCGCGAAATGAATCAACAATAGACACTTTTTCCACTATTTCCAC
Organism: Chaenogobius annularis; assembly: GCA_015082035.1. NCBI lineage: Eukaryota > Metazoa > Chordata > Actinopteri > Gobiiformes > Gobiidae > Chaenogobius > Chaenogobius annularis. Next base: position 822,847 of record BJKM01000169.1, on the reverse strand, counting down.
AAAAATCAGGCTGTACTGTTATTAGAATATATCAGAGAATGATGATTGTAGGCCTATGTGTTTGCTAAGTGAAAAGCTGATTGTGCGTAAAAACTAACCACTTGTTATCTGCAAATTTGTAGCGATGATCGTCTCCGGGCACGACGTCCATGAGCAAGATGTACTTGGTCTTTGGGTTAAGTCCCGTGACCTTCACTTTGTAACTTGGGAACATTCGCCTAAACGACAAGCATAAGGCAAGGGGTTCAAGAGGATCTATAACATGTTTTAAACAGGGTACTCATGGATGTTGCCTTCCATGATTTCATACCATGATTTGAGTCTATGACATATCCAGACTTTTTTAGCGTTTACGTACCTTCCTGCCTTAGTGATGATCATTTCTGTTCCAACTTCATCAAACCTTGTCCAAAGATCTCTGTCATGAAGAAAAACTTTAATCCCCTCCATCCCCTGTGGAGAAGAGTAACTTAAATCAATACATTACTGTACGTAGCCTGTCATTAAATGTAACCTTCATCAACCCAATATGAGCTTTTTCAAATGGTACCTGCTGATTGGTGGTGGTCTGGGGTGAGGATGGGGAATTTAAAGAATAGTTGTCATTTTCCTGTTTTCCTGTTTCCTCATTTGGAGACTCCATGCAGTCCGAGTCTGGGCGCTCTGCGAGGCCAAACTGGTCCCCCCCGTTTGCCATGTCCTATATCACAAGTGTAAATATATTTTTATTCACAAAGTAATCCAATTATACTGTTAACACCCATTTTCCACTGAATATATGCTTTTAATTTTTACTCGTTTGTTAATTTGATTCAAAAAATGTAAGATAAACATTTGACCATCATCTGTTTTGGAGCAAATCTTTTGAGTCACAGAGCATCTGAACAAAGCGTGGACGGGTGAGTGCTCCAATTGTATGCTTTGTTAAACACTCTGCACGCGCTTACGTTGCTCCTTTTGCGCACGTTAATAGCCCACTTTATTCTTGAAGACGGAACATGTTTAGGCTGTATCTAAAACATATTGCGTCAATAAATAAAGCAAAATTAAAGTTAATGCAGTTTGCACCATAATGGCTCTGATGGGCTTTTCTGTTTGGCTCCAACTCGTTTCAAAATAGCTGGCTTTATTAAGAAGATCATTTTATGAATCAACTCTTTTAGGTTAGATAAGTACACTAAATAAATAGCGTACTAATAGCATAGCCTAATATATTGTTGTAACAGCTTTAGATTTTGGATTTTTAGTTTGGAAAGATTTTTACCTCAAAGTCACTGCTGCGCTGTCCTCCCAAAAAGCACGCACATCTTGAACTGCATCTTGGATTACGTATCTCCCTTTTCAACTCTTGTGCGTCTGTAAACTCCCATGAGTCGGTAAACAATGTCTGTTGTTGAAGTCTTGGAGCGGTTGTGATGCCCGGTCACCAGGCTGTACTGTTATTAGAATATATCAGAGAATGATGATTGTAGGCCTATGTGTTTGCTAAGTGAAAAGCTGATTGTGCGTAAAACTAACCACTTGTTATCTGCAAATTTGTAGCGATGATCGTCTCCGGGCACGACGTCCATGAGCAAGATGTACTTGGTCTTTGGGTTAAGTCCCGTGACCTTCACTTTGTAACTTGGGAACATTCGCCTAAACGACAAGCATAAGGCAAGGGGTTCAAGAGGATCTATAACATGTTTTAAACAGGGTACTCATGGATGTTGCCTTCCATGATTTCATACCATGATTTGAGTCTATGACATATCCAGACTTTTTTAGCGTTTACGTACCTTCCTGCCTTAGTGATGATCATTTCTGTTCCAACTTCATCAAACCTTGTCCAAAGATCTCTGTCATGAAGAAAAACTTTAATCCCCTCCATCCCCTGTGGAGAAGAGTAACTTAAATCAATACATTACTGTACGTAGCCTGTCATTAAATGTAACCTTCATCAACCCAATATGAGCTTTTTCAAATGGTACCTGCTGATTGGTGGTGGTCTGGGGTGAGGATGGGGAATTTAAAGAATAGTTGTCATTTTCCTGTTTTCCTGTTTCCTCATTTGGAGACTCCATGCAGTCCGAGTCTGGGCGCTCTGCGAGGCCAAACTGGTCCCCCCCGTTTGCCATGTCCTATATCACAAGTGTAAATATATTTTTATTCACAAAGTAATCCAATTATACTGTTAACACCCATTTCCCACTGAATATATGCTTTTAATTTTTACTCGTTTGTTAATTTGATAAAAAATGTAAGATAAACATTTGACCATCATCTGTTTTGGAGCAAATCTTTTGAGTCACAGAGCATCTGAACAAAGCGTGGACGGGTGAGTGCTCCAATTGTCTGCTTTGTTAAACACTCTGCACGCGCTTACGTTGCTCCTTTTGCGCACGTTAATAGCCCACTTTATTCTTGAAGACGGAACATGTTTAGGCTGTATCTAAAACATATTGCGTCAATAAATAAAGCAAAATTAAAGTTAATGCAGTTGCACCATAATGGCTCTGATGGGCTTTTCTGTTTGGCTCCAACTCGTTTCAAAATAGCTGGCTTTATTAAGAAGATCATTTTATGAATCAACTCTTTTAGGTTAGATAAGTACACTAAATAAATAGCTTACTAATAGCGCAGCCTAATATATTGTTGTAACAGCTTTAGATTTGGGTTTAGTTTGGAAGGATTTTTACCTCAAAGTCACTGCTGCGTTGTCCTCCCAAAAAGCACGCACATCTTGAACTGCATCTTGGATTACGTATCTCCCTTTTCAACTCTTTGTGCGTCTGTAAACTCCGCGATGAGTCCGGGTAAACAATGGTCTGTGATTGTTGAAGTCCTTGGAGGCGCTGGTTGTGATGCCCGGTCACGCAATGTGCTCCGCTGCGTCCTCGACAAGTCTTCGATTAAAATGAAGCGCGTTTATTTCCCTTTGATCAGGATTTCCTCTGTTTTGGATTCGAAGCTAGCCGTGGTCGGGACGGCGCTCCTCGCGTCGGTCATTACCAAAGGAGAGCCCTCCCTGTGCACTCCGCGCGCCCAAAGACGTCATTTAGCCAGAGCTGCTACAACTCAGGCTCTCACGGGCCAATCACAGAGGAGCTCACTCACGCGTAAGCATCCACACTTTGAATAGCCATGATTCACTTTTTGACAGCAATGGTTTTCCCTTAATTGCACAGCTATAACTAGCTTGTATGTGGGTTTGTATCACTCACAATAGGACTCGACTCAATCTCGGGCAAAACAGTTCTAAATGATAGAGACGCAATTAGGCTAAAATGTTGGTTTTCTGCTGTTTCTAGTTTTATTATTAATATTGCCATAGAACAGTTAAAAGATCTTGTTAATTGACAATACATCGCGTCTATAGGATGAAAATGTTTCCGGCTGCCACATTTGTGAGCGATTACGATTGATTGGCATGGAGGACAGTACGCGGTTGACGCGAACGCGCATCACATTGAGTGGATTACATCGGATACTGAAGGCATCCCGAGTTGAACGGGTCACCGAGAGGTCACTGAGCCCCCGATAGGCTTCCGTGAATCAACGAGATGCACCCCGAATTATGTGTTTTTGATCTGGGTAAATTGAACTGTCGTAATCAAACACTGCACCAAGGCCCGGTGGTGGACTTGGGGCCTGTGCGTAATGGCTGTCTTACGTCGCACACAACAGCAACGACCCTCGTTTCTCTGCGTAAAATGCATTGAACATACGAAGGAGTTTTGGAAGATATTAAACCATAAAATCATCATGAAAAGCTCATGTGTTCACACACACCGTGCCCCGAGTGCGCTTTGTGGTGCGCGCGTGTTGCATATGACCCTTCATTTTATTCGAAATGACAATAATGTTGTCAGTGTAAATATGTCAGGCGTAATGGATTCTACCAATGCAAGGCTGTCTAATGGTTGTTTTTGTGTAAGCTGTTATGCATGGAATAGACATTTGGGTTTGCCTAAAGGCAAAGGAGAAATGTGCCAAGTATCCATGCATATATCTAATGTTTATTGTTTTCAAATGAGTATTTAAACATTTTAATATTAAACAATGAATTACAAGCCATTTACATTGCAATACAAATCCCAACTCGAAATGTTTTATTTTTATTTAATTCAACTCGAAATGTTTTATTTTATTATTTAATTTTTTTTTTTATAGTATATTATTGTGATAATGTATAATAATGTAATGTCACGTTATTTAAAAAAATGTCTAGGCCTAAATGACCAAAAAAATCTAGATCCAACATAGCTTGTCTCGTAAACACACACGCAAAAGCTCCCTTACCATCCACTTGGACCATTTGGACACGTTAAAGGCTTTATATTCACGTACATTCACAAATAAAAAACAAACAAATGTCAGAGTTGATGCGCAAAGTGTTTATGCCTTAATAACTTCTGGATGGATGGCCTTCCTTTGGAGAAGTGACTCAATACACAGACAGGCCTGAGGCTGCTGAATATAAATGTGTTTGGTTATAGCCCTACAATTCAGCACAACGTTGAAAAAGAAGGAAAAAACAGATAGGCCATAAAAAAGTCAATCACAAAACTTTGTTTTTACATGTCAATGTTTTGAAAACCCGTGTCTGATTTGGACATTTTTGTAACGACAAAACTTTTTTTTTTTTATTTTTTTTTTTAAATTAACTTATTTTCTGACCTAATCATAGCAACAAATAAGTGTGTCTTACTTTTCATAAATGTTTTGGGTCTTTTTTACTGTCTTATGATGGATCATTTTTCAATTAAAATATATTCTGTCTTTATACTATTTTACTATCTATCCAGTCATAGGATATTTCTTAATATTAAATCATGTTTAACCTAGAGCCTTTATTTTAATCCTAAACAAACAAAAACTGACGTTTAAATGAATATGTTTAGAATTATAGCAATGCACATCCAGTCTCTCAGCTCATGAAGAAAAGTTTTGCATTCCCATACCTGGAATGAGGCTGGATGGCTCATTATTGTTCCATTGTGGTTTGGGCTGAGTGGACCCTCTGTTTTGGGTCTGGAGGAAGTGCTGAAGGGGTCCCGGACCTCCTGCACTCAGCGGCTCCGTCTCACACACCTTGAGCCAGCCACAAGCCGCATGTGTGTGTGGCATAACGGGGCAAGGTCAACCCATTTCTCTGCAAACAATCACATCACACAGGGCCAAATACATTCCAACCCCCCCTGCGTGCGTGCCGTGCGTAAGGTGTCCTGATGTTGGAACCTTTCTGGGAGGGGTGTTGGCACCACGCCAAACAAGGCCCCCAGGTCCCTGTGAAAGAGAATCTGCTGTTAATGTGGGCTCATATTTGAATATGGTCTGCATCATGTCAAAATTGTCGAAATCTTGATGAAAGTCGAGCAGCGTCATATTAATGATCTATTCAAAGATGCAGTCAAGTATTACTGTTCTAACTGTAGTACTGTTTCCATTGATTTGATGAGAATTCTGTGCGGCCATAACAAGGAAATTGTTAATTGTTCAGTCTGAGAAATGTGACTGATCTTTTAGGGCTGCAGCTCCCTCTAGTGGCTGCTTAATGTAAACGAGAACAACGCGTCAGTAAAGTTGTTCTTTTAATTACGTTGATTGAGTAATACTTTTTTGGTTGATTTGAATAAATAAAATATAACCACTTTCAACTTTATGGGTCAGAGACATATTCGCAGGTCAAGAGCAGTCTGCAGAGTCAGTCATGTGGGAACATTAACATTTAGGGAAGTGTCTGTCTGCCCTTACAGACTTTGTCACTCACAGGCGTCAAACTGAAGTGTTAAGTGACCTTTTTGTCTCTTCAAACAATAAATGTAATCTTGGAGGCTTTTCATTGCCGATGTTGAATGGAAGGTCACATTCACAGACAAATGAAAAACTGCCCACAAGGTCTAGTTTATCACCTACAGGACCAGAAACACACTGTAAACCAAAAATATATGAAAAAAAATCAAATATCAAGAACATAACTTTAAACACAAACACACACAAACACACACAAACACACACAAACAAACACACACACACACACACACAAACACACACACACACACAATGCTGACACTATCAGGGCTTGTCTCCGCTCACACACACACACACACACACACACACACACAAACACAACACACACACACACACACACACACACACACACACACACACACACACACACACACCAAACACACAACAACACCACACACACACACACACACACACACACACACACACACACACACACACACACACACACACACACACACACACACACACACACACACACACACACACACACACACACACACACACACACACACACACAAAGGGCTGCAAGAAGATGAAATAAAGGCATAAAAATGTATCTTGCAATGTATAAAGGGTTTAATTTTACTGTCTGTTAAAAGTTTTGTAGGATACTTGAACCTCCAACATTTACATTCATGTTTTTGCACATTTTGCTGATGGATAATAAAATGTGAATATTGCATGAGGAATATCAAAAATATATACCCACACATACAGTTTGGTCAATATATATCCCCCCCTAATCTGGACACAGCCGTCATATGCTCACAGTGTCTTTGTTCCTCCTCACATGCTTCAAACTAATGCATGTTCTGCTCAGACACAAACAAAAGCACCGCGCCCTGCAGCAGAAGACAGAGGTCATCACTTTGGAGGCAGTGAGTGCACCTAATGGACCTTTGCACTTGTTGCGTGGACACTTAACCACAGCCCCAAGTGAGCAGCAACGGTGCCCGCAGGTGCTTCAAGGCGACGGCGTGAAGGTCAAATATGTCGACCTCATGTGCGCGACAACAATAGAAAAAAATACAACTTAAAAGGCCTTCTGCTCCAGCGCACTCAAGCACACACGTCCCGCCACATCTGAACTACCACAGAAGGGCACAGTATTGTAAATATTAAAAAAAAATAAAGAACAAAATCATCATAAAGCATTAATAACCATTGATGGCGGTAAATGCACTGTCAACCTCCATTAAAAGTAACAGAAGAAGAAGAAGAAGGAATAGATTCAAGCATTGTACCAGAAGTGATGATATGTTTTTATGGTCCTCTATAAAAAGAAATGTACAGTTTAGGCATAAAACACATTAAAAACAAGCAAAGTGCAACGATTACAATGAAATTTCATAGCAGTGGCACAATTCCCCGATATGCTTCAACTTGAAATCACATTCTCTATTTCCAGCTGAAAAGTACATTCTCAAAAGTACCATCAATTGATTGCCATTTTATGTATTAGTATTAAATCATAGTACTTTTATGGACTGCTATTTAAGTAAAAAAGTATCTTCTTAGGAATGAGTTTTGGTAATAAATACAATTTCAGATTGAATTTTCAATTATTTTTATAAATTAAAGCCTGCTTGGTGTAACAAAAAAGCCAAATGTGAAATTTGTAAATAAATATATAGTAGGCCTTCAATACTGATCCAAAATACATGTTTTGAAACTTTTAAGTACATTGATTGCATAAAAGCTACGTGCAAAGGAAAGTAAGTAAAAGCTTGGGCCTTCATTTCTAAATTGCAAGCTAACATTTTATAAAACAAGTATTCAAGTTTTGAAGAATGTTTAAACACTACATCATAGTTTCACATTTAACTAACACTGTTCTTATTTCTCTTTGCCATGCACCAGCAGTACTCATAACCTCCAGCAGGAGGCCACACGCCAAGGCACTGGGACTTTCTCTCAGTTCTACTTTATGAGCAGGAATCCTTCCTTTTACCAGTCAAATGCCCGCAAGTTGTCTGGATTTATAAGTCCGTGGTGCGAATGCTGTCGTCGTCCAGGTTGAAGGGGAAACAGCTGCTGCTGGGGGGCTGTGGCTGAGAGCGGTGCCTTCGCCTCTCACTGGCCACATCTCCAGAGGCTGCGACCATCCCCAAACCCGCTGAGGACCCTGGAGCCGCACTGGGGCACATGGGCGGGACTGACAGAGAGTTAGAGGATGACGAGGTGGAAGAGGACGTAGATGAAGATGAGAGAGAAGGTACAATGGGTAACGAGTTGAAGGCACTGTCATCCTCCTCTCCATCCAAGATGGAGGGTTCCCCGAGGGGCACAGGGGTCCACGGCTGCCAGCCTGGTGCCACAGAGCGAGACTTTTGAAGCACCGGTCTGCGCTCCACAGCCTGCCCACTGGAGTCTGAATAGACTTTGTGACAACGATACAGGGAGGATGACCGCTGAAAGAAACATCTTCAATTAGACAGACGACGCTAGAAAGATTAAATGGTAAAATCCAATTTATTACCTTAGAAGAGCCTCTAAAATCTTGGATTTTCATGTCAATATCTCTGATCCACCCATGCATTTCTTCAGGAGAGTCTGTCTAATTATACGCAAATAAAATGTATGATGCTGTTTATATGAAAAATAATTGGGCAATTTAGGAACACATTTACAAAACATTGAACATGAATACGTACATGGAAGTATGAGCAGTTTTAGAATATGTTATAAAAATAAAAGCAGAGTTATCCTTTGATTATTAACAAATGCCATTCTGCCTTTAGACAAGCATTCACAAAGACATGCTTCTGTCATATGTATTTTTTGAAATGGTATTTGTTTTTTTTTAGAGTTAGGGATCATATGTTTTTACACAAATGTGCTACTTTAAGATTAATTATTCAAGACACAAGCTGTTGTCCCACGGGAAGACACCGGATGTTATTGTTGGTATAGAAACAGATGGTTGTGTCAGTTACACTTTTAAAAAACATTTCAAGCTCCTTAGAAAAAGGTTTTATGCCACAAATCTGAAGCAGATGATGATAAAAGTACCCCCAAACAAACAGTTGTTGAATTTAATATAATATATTTTGTCTACCTGAATGTAGAAAGTGCGGGAGCCTGTGATGATCTCAAACAGGTTATCTCTGAGTAACAGATCCCTGCCAGACACACGCCAGTGTTACATAATACATCACTGAAATAACTCATGGTAAGCACATGGGGATATTATTTGAGAAAAAAACTGGCCCCAGTGTGACTGCAGTCAGTCACAATTGACTCACCCTGACTTGACCAGACATTCGTGGACTTTCTGAATGTCTCTCAGTGGAACAGACCGAAGAGGCTCCTTGTCCTGCATGCACATTCAGCTCATCATTAAAGAGCACAAAGGACGCACACAACTAGATCAAGGGAAACACAATTTGTCCAGCTCCTCACCGTATCAGATTTGTAGTAACTAATGGCATTATCGTCCAATGTGAAAAAGCGCCTTTTCCAGCTTTTTCTCTATAAAAAGACCATGCTGAAGTGTGACTACAAACTTGGCTTTGATGACAGAATGACCTTGATTAAAGTGCTCACCACATTTCCCTGTTTCACACAGTATCCACACCTCAGCACGCCCGGCTTGCTCCTCTCTCTGTGCTCATCTTCAGCGTCGTTCTAAAATCAGGATATAAGTTTTCACTCATGGTTGTGGACCAGCAAAAGGCTCCCAAACATTGCAAGTACCACTATAGGAGTGTGAACAACGACTCCACCGATGATCTCGGTCTTGTAGGCCTGCTGCTTCCTCCATGTCTGTTTTGGCAGGGGGTCGGTGATAATTGCTGTACCGTCAGGCCGAGTGTGTGCTGATCCAGGCTTTGGAACCTGGAATAAAGTATTTCATATAACATTAAACACAATTGCATGAACAGGTTAGTGCAAATCATAATTTTGTATGACCTGCAGAAGGCTATAATAATCTGTCAAATTACAACAGAATTCATTCATTTATAAGAAGCTACTTTTAATACAAAATTTAAGAAGCCAAAATGGGTAAAAGGCAGCGAGGCCCCACTTGTACAATGGGGAAGTGAAAGCACCAGTGAGCAGCAGTGCTTCCTGTGTCACGCTGCAGGTGAAATGAAGACAAACACCGTCTTAAAACATCTGCTATCAAGAGACATCTGGAAGCCACCCGTCAACAAAGCACAGAACACACAAATTCAATGCAAATGTAATATTTCATCTACCGCACAAAGCAGTCTTCCTGGAAAATAATTTGTTTGAGTTACATCACCCATAAACTTTCCATCAAGTGTGTTGAAGCCAGCTCATGCCCACTCAGGCCGCAGAGGGTTAAGGAAACCACAAACTGCAGCTTCCCCCAGCGAGGTAAAAAGAAATCCCTTACCATTAACCGCCTGCGAGTTCGCCAATACTTTGACTGCATGTAACTTCCTCTTAAGAGCAAACCCTTTTACACAGTTTTCTGCTTGTGTGTGAGAGAGGTGCTCACAGTGATCTTGCTGGCCTTGTTCAGAGCAGCCACCCAGTCTTTCATGTCCGTTTCATCATTGGCTTGAAGGAAATAGCGCCTGGAAACTGCATTTATAACTACGGAAACAGAAATTATTTCATGAATACCACAAACTCACTATATTATATAATGTGTCACATGTGCGAATACTATTACCAGTATTTTGTGTCACTGATTTAATGTTTCTTACCAAAGCAGAACTCAGTCTTGGGTTTCTGCTTGGCTGTGACTTCATTCACCTAAGAATACAGGTCACAGCCATTTATTTGACAGTGTCACAACATCTCGGTTCTCATGTTTCCCTGGTGCCACGCGCCTTAAGGTGAGGAATACAAAGAACTCAACTCAATGTTTAAAGGTGAATGATCTAACTTTTCTGGTGGGGGGTACGCTACTTGCTTTACCAGGAATGGTCCACAGTATGGCATTAAAGCTATCCATCTAGTGTTCATCATCACATGTGCTTTTATTGCTGTAAAAAATACCTTGAAAAACCTGCATTCTTACTGTGGGAGGGGATCTTCACAGATCTGACCTGTAACTTGGCCTGGTGGTGACACCTCCTTGTTTCCATGGAGATTGAGAAGTTTAATGCCATACTGTGGGATAGTCCAGGCAAATGATCATAATGTTTTTATATTTGTCTTACTAGTATGCTTTTTTCTATTGTAAATACTGCTGCACTTTGGTAAGCTTTGGCTGTTTTGATTGATTTGATCTCTATGGAGACAAGCAGGTGGCCCACCTCCCCAGTTACACAGTGCTCCTTTAAAAACAGAAATTCAAAACTTGTATATGGCTCATTTGAAGCAGTTTGAAGGGCTGTAACGAGTGCGTGCTCAGCAAGACACAACCAATTTGAACATTATTAGACCCCTGTTTTTGCAACAAATAATAGCTGAGATTGAAGTCCATTTCCAGAGGTGGGTTGTACTCAGTTACATTTACTTCTCACTTTTTCAAGAAATTGTACTTGTTGGAGTAACTTCCTGGCACTACTTTTTAGTTTTTATTGAAGTAAGAGTACTCTTGCTTCAAAGTGTTGGTTCTTCTTCCCACTGTAAAGTAAAGTGGCAAAAGCTTTAATTTGTCAACATTCACTATTTGAATGTTTGTGTTTCTTGCACCGCTCCTTCAGATATGTTGTTGTTTTTTTTCTTCATTTTTGTACCCTTTTAAAATACCAGATTTTGAGCATGAATTATTGTTTTGTTGTCCTTCCAATAACATTAAACTTCAAATTATAAATCAGATATTATGTCCAGACGATTGCTCTTAAAATGACTCTTTCTTGATTGATAGTTTCCCCAAAACTTTTTTACTCGTACTTGAGTAGTTTCTTGGACGACTACTTTGTACTTTTACTTAAGTAATATTATTTATGTAACTTAACGGATACTTGAGTACAATCGTGTATCCATCTCTGTCCGTGCATTACATTCCACATGCTACTACATTACAAAAATGCAAACTGTATTTACCTTGGAGATGTAGGTTAGTTTTAGGCTGCCCACAACGCTGGCTCCACGGGCTAGATTCTGCAGGTAAACACACACACAAGTATTGGTCCAAAGTCCAAGGTTACTCCGCACCAAATTTGTCATTTCTTTTTCCTGTTATTTTGTACTAGACACCTGGGGGTTGTCCATGTACCAGAGGAGGGCATTTTCTTGAGTGTCCAAGATGAAGTATCTCCTCTGGAAGCGTCCACTGCTCTCCTTCTCCTCTATGTCCAGGAAACCACACACACGGTTGAGTCGGTCCAGATACGGCATGCCTGCTACTGTCACAAGTTACCACATTACAATAAAGTCACATACATTTAGTGTGATGGGCCTGGCTAATCTTGATTTAGTATGCAAATCTATCCAAACACATGTTAGATACTCTATCTCGCACTCAGCTGTTTTTCATGTGATGTGATTGAGGTTTAGCAACAGAAAACCTTGCAGCCCGGAGCCCTTCACCACAGCCAAAAATTATAGAGTGCAGTTCATATCTGCACACACACACATTTCCACTGGGCAGCCAAGGAGAAGCAGAAGGGAGCCAATGGACAGGGTTGGGATGACAAGATACATTCAACACGACGTTAAGTGTCTGTGAATCACGATCCTGCTTAATGACTGAATGATTTGTCAGCAGCAAGACTCAGGTATGTCACCACTATGGCATTCTCTGCGGGGATTTCTTCAACGTTCACATCAGTAAATATATAACGATTCTTTATTTTTGGATTCTGGTAAAGTGTCCAAACCACAAACAGACATTATGCTAAGTTTTGGTTGAAACTTTCCTTTTTTTTTTTTTCGTTTTTGTTTTTTCGTTTCAGGAAACGACTGCAGTATTATTTCTTAATAACTTGGCATCCACGTAAACACTTTGCACCCCATATTACTTGTTTCTGAATGAAGAAAAAAACCATATAAATAGTGTCGTTATAACTTGTAACGACATGAACTTGTAACTGGCTACACAGAACAGTGTCATTGCAAAGGTAATATTGCGCGTGACAGTATTAAACAGATAAACACTGTCTCTCTCATCATCACCTACAGACTAACTGAACAGGACCAACAGACGAGCCACACCTTCAAAAGTCTGAGAAACATCAAGTGTGCATTATTGTGGACGTACCCGCGGTGGAGTCCGCGCGCGCCACTGACAGCCAGCGCCTCGCGAGCTACAGAGCAACAATCCCGCGTGCGGTCAAACCCGTGCTACAACTGTCCCAGAAAGTGTAAGCATTTGATTCGTCCATCACAGAACTTCTCACTCTCTCCTGGTTGCTTGTGTGGTTGGATTGGAGACAAATGTCTTTTTCCGGGTTGCTGGTTTGGTTATTAGACTAAACCAGCCCCGGATGTGATCTATGCGCGCTGCTCAGGCCCTCCTCTCCTCTTCTCCACCTCCTTCTTCTCCACCTCCTTCTCCTCCACGTGCACGACGCGCCTGCCGCCTCTCTGTGGCTTTGTGGAGGATGTCCGCACTACTGTGTGTGCTCATACGTGCAGGCTAAAGCTTTGCTGTCTCTTCATCAATGAAACAAACGACTTTTCAAATTTACAAACAACTGTAACTTTTAAAAGCCTACATCAGCCCCTCACCATCTTGCAATCCAACTTTGTTAAGATCATTATTTTTTTTATTTCTTAATAAAATGGGCCGTGTTCAAATTTCAAGTGGGTTTTCAGTTGCTGTAGATGAATGTAGATGACCAAAATGCTCAAATGCATAGGATCTGTTTCAGAATAAATGAATAACTGATTCCATTTGGCCTGAAAGCCTTTAGCCAAGCCCTAGATTTGGAATCAGTGACAGTGTCATCAGGAATGTTTCTTTGGGGACAGACATTTCATCTGACTGTATCTACATTTGGTTCAAAGTACCACAAAGTTTCAAAACAAAAGTCCTGAAACACATTGTCTTTGTTCTATACATTTGCAACAGTTCAAATGTTCTATCTATAACAAATCACAACACGCAATGTTATGTATTTTTATTGAAACATGTAGCCATGCAATCACCACTCACTAAACATTTGACAGCATCATCACATTTCTATTGTGCAAACCATGAAATAGTCGGTCCCTTCTCTGTGTGATGGCAGGTCAGTAGTAGCTCCTCGTTGTGAAGCGTAGGTGTCAGAAGCAGTGCAGCCCTACATTGGCAAACCACAACGAGGCGCGTAGGTTTGACTCAAACACTTTCAAGTTTACAGCTGGTTTAATGTCATCTGATAGTGATTACTCATAGATTCCAAAAATAATTCATATTTGAGCTGTTTCTAAAATGTTAACACAGTAACATAACAACCCTAATATGTGAAACTAATTTAACTATGCAGTACTGTACAAAAGTTATAATTTGTGGTTGTTTTCCCCCCCTTCCTTTGAACTAGTCTAAATATCAGCGAAGAATCTTTTCATCATGAATCAGGGCCATTGCATCTGCAGTCTATAATGCACTATAAGTTCAAGTTTTGTTTTGTCTCTACATTGATAAATATTCCTTTGTTCACAAGGCTTTTGCACAATGCACAACCAACACAAGGGTTCAGAGGCTGGTGAAGGCGGTACGCAGCAGTGCAGTGGCAATGAGCAGGGCCGGGCTGAAGACTGTGGCCCCTGCACTGTTTCTGTGGGCCCCGTGGCTGTGGCCTTTGTGGGGGCCGTTACAGTTGTCTCCAAAACAACACTCCATTTTGGCTCCTGAGCTGCTGCCATGAGCCTTGTCACAAAAAGCCTTGTATGTGCATGACTTCATCATTGTGTCTATGGAAAAAGAGCAAATGATTTAGAAACAATATTCAGCAAAAAGACACAATGTTGAGTGACAGTTTTGACCCCTCAGGTTTGTATTGAACCAATAAAATGCATTTGTTGAATTGAATTGATCAAAAGCAGATGAGTGGTGATGAATGGAAATAGGTTTGTATCAGAATGTTTGAATAGGATCCAGCAAGAGAAGCTGTCAATTTGCCAACAGCTAATGGGGTAAATAAACAATAAACATTACACACCAAGTACCACCTAATACAATATGTGGCTTTCCGGTCTAAACCAGGTCAATAACAAGATAAGTCCAGGTTGAAATTAGGATATACAATTCCCATGGTTTTATCCAAACTATTCCCCAAAGTAATGCAAAATATGGATTTGAAAACATGTCAATAAGTCAAACACTAGAAGAGAAGAGGTTACACAGTTTGGGAACCACTGGCTTAATACAAGATATGCAACAATTTGCCCAAATAAAAACATTTGTAGAGTGGAGATTTTCTAGGGGATGAATTCAAGCTTATCCCCTAAGGCTTAATTTATAAACCTGTTTCCCCCTAATATCAAAATGACATATAGCAGGATGAATATGCGGGGAAACAAATATATAGTGCAATGTTTTAGTTGTTTCGTTTCTGAAATGCTAGGATACAAGCAGCTGGCCTATATTTGTACAAAATGCAACTGTTATACTCAGTAAAACACGCAGGCGTTTGAATTGCCCATTACTGGTTTCTGGAAAGACATCCGACCTCAAATAATGAGAGCCTTTACTGTCACTCGACTATTATTTGCTCTGTTATTATCTCAAATAAGCATCTTTCCAAGAGAAAATCAAACACATCTGTCTGTGGAAAAACTGTCACGGTCAAATGACTTTTGGACGTGCTCCTCGTGACAGTGCAATGCTGCCCCCTGGCGGTTACTCACTGGGGCCAGAGATGGTGGAGCAGGCGTCAGCGAACTGCGGGCAGGAGGCGGAGCCCTGCTTGTTGCACTCGTCCTCATTGGAGGCCACGCACGTGTGACACTTGAGGGCGTAACCTTGGCAGACAGAACAAGACAGAGCGCCTGAATCGTGACTAAGCGTGAATGTGTAACAATAAGCCATACAACAATACAATTATTTATTTCTCTCTCCCTTTGTTTGCAGCAATTTCACATGCTATATATATATATTTTGAGAAAAAATATGGTTTTGCCTGGCCCACTTAACCTTTATCATAATAACTGGAATTTACGGTCAATTACATAGTGAGACGAAAGTGTTTCCATGTGCTAACTTGTGGTTTACGTTCTGAAAGAAAAGTGTCAGGCAATATTAATGTATTAACAGAAACACAGAGGCATACAAATTAAGACCAGACTGCAAAAGAACACAAGAGAGAATTTTAAATCATTTAAATGCATTGGTTCTTAAAATATACTCACTGTGGCAGGCCAGAGAGATAATGACCACAAAAGAAAGTGCAGTCTTCATGATACGCTTCATGCCAGCTGATCACTGTGTTGTACAAACAAATGGGACAATGCAGGGGCAGTAGTGTCTTAATTCCCATTATAGACTTATCTCTGTAATCTCCATCTGTGCTGCGCAGACAAACGCTTTGGACTTAGCCACACTTATGAGATATCAACACTTCCATCATGCGCCACAGTGAACTCCTTTAGTCTGTGGCAGTAGTTCTCACATTTAAAAAAAAGAAAAAGCTACCACCAAACCTTAACCAGGTCTGTTACAGAACCAGAGGTGGAAAGTAACAAAGTGGAAAGTTCAAAAGTAAATGCATACCTACTCATTTTACTTAAGTACAGTTACTTAAATAAAATGTGTAGGTATCTGTAGTTCACATCAGATACTTGTTACTTTTGCTTGACGACATTTGAGAGCAGATATCTGTACTTTCTACTCCACTACATTGTTGAACTGGACTGAAAAGTAAAGTACTTTTCTCTTGATTTGAGCATGCATCATCCGCAAAAGCTTTTGAGTTAAGTTCTGACAAAAAACATTCAAATAAAATGATCGATTCAGTTGCTTCCTTTGACAAGAACTAAATCTGTGTAAAATTACTTTACTTTTTACACTAATAGTACATTTTTCAACTGCTACATTTACTTCATCTTACTTACAAAGTCAATCTTTTAATGCAATACTTAATTGAGTAAGTCTTTGTCCCTGTATCTGTAACAAACCAGAGAACTTAATCCACCCCGAAAGGGACTAAACCAGAGTTACAAAAGTTCTAAGCAAGGACTCACAGGAGGAGAAAAAAAGAGGAGAAAATGTACTCCTAATTAAATTCACACTAGATCTAAAGAGGTGTCTGCATTTGAGAACAACTGCATCTCTGAATCAATGAGTATCATCAATGGGGACAAAAAAGTCCACTGGTAGCCGTGACAAACTTGTGAAGTTTTATTAAATCAAAATGTACATAATTTACACAGCAACAAACATCAACTTCAAAATATAGATAATATAAAGAGAAAGTGCAGATTGAGCAGCTTGGTATTAAATCAAGCTGAAATCTCTCAAGAACTGTTGTGCATTTGGGTACAGAGGAGTGACAAAGCTCCGACTCCTCTACAGACACTCAAATGCATCATAAAGTCAAAATAACACCACTACAATGATTAGTGCAACAATTGAAAACATGTAGCCATGGAAACAAACAGCACAAGATGGACAATATTATAATCTCACTGGTTATGTGAGTTTGCATGCCTCAGGCTCAGATGACACTGTTTTTTTGTTTTGTTCAGAGCAATATAAACAGTTAGCATCATATTATATTATACAACTCTAGCTTGAAGAGCATTTGACAGGTTCTTGTGATTTTATTTATTTGTTACTATGACTTTGTTGGGTGGGACAGCCAAGTTGCAGTTTGTGAAGAAAAATAAAAGCGGAAAATGACAGGAACATCAAAATAGTAAAACTGGGGAAAAATAGGCAACATTTTAAGTAAAATCTTAAATATATTGATGAAATGTGTAGTCTAACCTGTCATATGCACTTTGAACTCATTCACATATTGTTAAGTGTTTCCATACAATTCTCACTGACTAACAATTGTGCAATATTAAAATGCATTGTACGTTCGCATTACACGATGAACCAAAGAGTCTCTGACCTGCAGGTCTGGCACAGGTTAAAAAGCCCTGATTGTCTCCATCTTACTCAGTCTATTTTCCCCATTTTAGCAATGAGCTCGTCACAAATCTTAGTGAGTTCCTCCATCTCCTGGTTCTGTGTTTGAAAAAAGGACAAAGAATAGATTACGACATAACCCTCATTTGGAAAACAGTATGTTGTTGTTGAAAAGATGACGCTGACCTTCTGCTGTAAGGCCTGCTCCAGAGACTCCACCCTCATCTGCTCTTTCCTCAGGCCGGCAGTGAGCGCCACGTTTTCAGAGCTCAACTTGGTCCGCACCTGAGCGATCTCTTCATTGGCCCTGGAGGAGCAAGTAATATAGATTATTTTTTTCATTTTCAGGCCAAAACCTTTCATCATGAATCATTTGCATCACATACTTGTCTAACTTTTCCTCCGCGTGAAGTTTGAGAGTCTGATATCGGTGCTCCTCTTGTTTGACTCGGGCCAGATACTCTTGAGCACACTTCTTCAACACTTCTTCATTCTGTTCGAATAAACAAAAACAACAGCTTTCATTTAAAATAGTGCTATCTTATGTATTTTAAGGCTTGCGGGGGGAAATGTGTGGCCAAAATATTTCACGGCAAATTGTATTCTTATGGAAAGTGATGAGGAATTAGGAATTATCATTATCCATGACCAACTTAATGCTAAAAGAAGAGTGGCAAATCCATGGTAAAATCCAAACCTCAAACTGTATTCAAGTGTTCAAATGAAATGTAAAATATTCTGTGCAACAAAAATATGAGAAGGCAAAATAGCTGCTGTTATTTAAATTTAATATGATTTTCATTTAATGTTATTTAAATAAGTTGCATGTAATAGCTGTGTTTACGACTGAAATGTTGGAACTGTAAATGTTTTTTTTGTGTGTAGAGGGGGCAGATAATATAAGTTTACACTTCATTCACAATATTCAATGTGAAAATTCAAAATAAATGAAAGAAATCTTTAAATAAAGAGTAAATGATTAAAACAAGTCAGGTGAAGCTACATGGACTCATCCGTGCTATATCTGCTAAGAAAGTTGATTTGCAGTTCTTTGGGGAGTACGTCACACTGCCAAAAAGATCTGTAGGAGGAAATTGTTTAGGGTCATTGTTTACTTAAGAGAAAACAGCTTGACCTTGACCTTAAATGTAAAACTCTGCGACCACTGACCTTAATCACGAAATGCCTTACCATCTTATTCTAGCCTAATCCTCCTTAAGATGTTTTCTCACTTCTTATGCTATTACTCATATATTTTCATGGGAACGTCTTACTTTCTTGAAACCCTCCAGTGTGCTTTTCATGTTTTCATAGCGCCGAAACACATCGGAGAGAGAGCGCTCCACAGAGTTCAGGTCAGCCAGGGCCGTGTCCCGCTCCATCGTCACGGCGTGCAAATCCTTCTGGGAGGTCATTTTACTCCGCTGCTCATCCTCTGAGAGACAACCGCCATCGTTTAGAGACATTTAGCAAGCACTATATTTAATGACAGCTTTATTTTGATTTGCTTACCGATCATTTGAGCTATTGTCTTTTCATATTCTGCAACGATTTTCCTACAAAAAGAAAATAAATGGTGATAACTCGACTCATGCATTAACAAAAGGTGCAAAGGGATCCAAAACTTACCTCATCTCAGAGACTTCTTGTCTGCTCTCTTCAAATCTGTGCTTCCAGCTGTTCACTTCTACCTCTTTAGTGATGATCTAGTGGAGAGTAGACATTTGTGTTTTGATGCGTTTGGATAAACTTCATTCACATGTTACTCAATGAAGAACATCATAATAATCACCACTTTAACCCTGCTGAATGTGGACTATAGCAGACCGTGACAACTGGAGGCTGTTGAAGACATCTGTGCTGAGTGTTGTGTGAATCTGTGTCATTTTGCCATGTGTTTGTCTGGATTTTAATGTTACTGGACTGCTCTGGTCAAACTAATTTACCCGCAGGCACTAATAAAAAAAACCTTTAACATTAATGTTTTTTTATACTGTATATGTTTTTACCTCTTCCCTAATAAGAGTGAGAACGGCCTGCTTCTCTTCTTCACTGATGCAAATGGAGTCGAGCACTTGACTTCCCGTTTTCTGCATGGTACTTCCTGTTCCCCTGTTCTTCATGTGGTCAGTGTCATCGCGCTGTGGACAGACAATGATCATTTACACAACAAAAGGCAATAATCCCTCAAAAAAACAACTCCGCATCCTCTTCTTTTATTAGTGTGATGTTGCTAAATAAAAAAACATGCAACATTAATTGGCAGGATTACTTTGGCTCATTCCACTTCTAAACTTTCTTTCTTTGTTCATGGCTTTCATGGCGTCCTTTCTCGGATTATGGCATTCACAGTGTAATCCCACCATTAATCCGTTTGGACTACAAATGGAAATTAGCACATGAGCTACAACCTGAGCTACATCTCTCCTGTTAAGGTTAATGTATATTGTGCACTGTCCCTGTCTTATTAAATACATAAACTGTTGCTGTTACTGTTAGGGAAAGAACATGGTAGTTGGTGAAATGACCTGCAGTGTGTAATAAACATTAGAATATCCTTACAGACGACTTTGTAACATTAAACTAATCGATAATCCTGCCCGCAGAATGAATGAATCAAGGAAATACTTGATATGAAATGCTGCGCAGGGGTGGAGTCGTAACATGTAACACCTTCAGTATGTATGCATGTAAATTAAGACACAAAAATACTGTCTAAACATTTCCAAGTGCACCATCTTGTGGCCATCTGCTATATCTATTTGACAGTCAAAATACGGAAGAAAAGCCATTACTTACCACAGAGCAGCAGTCAGACTCTACAGATTTCACACAACAATCTTCAACTGTAATAAAAAACATAATTAGAACAGTTTATCGTTTTCATTTCCATGATAAAAAAACCCAGATTCATAATAAATAGAACACGTCATAAAGTATTTGTACAGTATTTAGAATGGAAAATCAACCACTCACTGATCTGGTCCTGGTCTGATTTAACAACAACCGTCACGGCCAACTTTTCTTCATCAGTGGCATGTTTTCTGTGAGGCTCCTCCTGGACTTTGAGGTTCTGCTTCATTTTGCAGGAGTTTCTGTGAAGTGAGATCAGAGGACAAAAGGGTCAGGGCGAACTTCTGCACATCACTGTCTGGTTGCAAAGATGCGCCAGTGTGTGAGTGTTACAGCAGCGACGAGGCCGAGCAGCATAAGCAAACTCACAATCAGATTTTTGCCCTGTATGTGAAATGAGCTCAATTTAAACTAAACCTAACCAAAATGGACACCGACATTAAATAAAAAGATGAGAGGAGAAGTCTGTATTAACTTTCTGTTTGATTATTTACACTTGACTATTTACACAATAGTTGCAATGATGAGGACCCACATTGCTCAAGCAGCTGGCAAGAACTACTTACAACAAAAGACAGAGGAAATGGACTTGCTCAGCAGTCCTGATGCCACATTTAGAGAAGGGAAACACAATGACATGTCTGAGGGGTTGATACAGCATCATATATATAAAGACAATGTTCAGACAGACAAACATAATATTATAATACGCTTAAGTCACTTCACCTACTTACCCACTATTCTGTCCATATTCTGCACTGTACGCAACCAAGGTCATAGCCACTTAATGCGTCTGTCTATTTTTTTCAAGTCATTGATTTTGTTTTTATTGCATGTTTCTATGCTCCTGCTGTTCTTGAACTGTGCGTAGCTGTAATTTCCCCATTGTGAGACAAATAAAGCTTCTCTTTGTCTTATTTTACATGATGCAGGACAATAATTCGCCACCAGAGGGCATTATTTGTAACAATAAACTTTGTGATAATAGAAGTTTAACTTCTTTAACTGGGTACAACTAAACTAAAACATACATAACAATGATTACCAAACACTCTGAAAACAGAAGTAATATCATCGTAATAAGCTTGCAAAAATCCCCCACAGTGCTACAAAACAGTTAGATTAAAAAGTGGTAATTGCTCAGTGGTGAGTCATCTCAGCTTGGTTGCAGTGAATGTTTGGAAACAGAACGGAGATGACTGTAGTGGGAGTCATTTAGCACCAGTAAAATCTACTCACGTGATCAATGTGGCTTTAGGTCCATTCAGGCTACAGCTCAGTTTATCAGAGTTCATGTTGCCATTAAGTAAGTCACTGTCCACACAACTGTCACGGCCGGAAATGAGGTTTGAGTCTGGACTTGAGTCTGAGGTGATGGGCGCTTCATCGTCCACCTCTGCAGGGTCTGGTTTGGAGTGGACAGAGAGGGAGGGGGGACGTGTGGTCGGAGAGCGGGAAGAAGGGCAGGGTTGGGAGCCAAGCGTCAAATTGAGGTTTTGGTCCAACCCAAAGCGGCTTCCCGGGACGGCGCTGAAGGTGGGGCTTGTGAGGTCAGCGGTGGAATCATCTTCAGGTGACGACGGAGAAATGTCCTGGTTGGAGTTCTGGTCCAGAAAGTGGTTTGAGACATCAGATGGGGCTGTGTAAAACGAAAACACATCATTATGTAACGCAAAAACCAAGAGCTGTAATTTTGTCAGTGCTTTTACAATTTAGAATCTGACTCTTGTTTCTGATTATTTTCGGAATGTCACTTCTTAGTGTCACACCCACATTGTATAAAAATAAATTCAAAAAATAACCAAAGCAAAAAAGCAAGTAATTAAATCAAGAAATAAAGTTCTAAAACTAGAATCAATGTGTGTAGATAGTAATTTGAACAAGCATTGATACAAGAAGAACAGCTTGGGAACTTTCCTAAATAATTTATCATTTTACTTGGGCAAGCAGCATCATTTCAACGATTATTCTTTATAGTAGATTAGTCACGGTTATTTGATTAAATGTTGCAGCGCCAATCATGATTACACACTAATCAACTTGAAGTGTGTACAAGCAAAACTTGAAAATGTCAGTTGTTATTGTTATGTAAAATTATGAACTTTAACATATGGCAAACAAAATTTGAGTGAAATGTGTAATCTAACCTGCTTTATGCACTTTAAGGCAATTTTACATTTTGCAAGAAAAACACTGACAGGTCATGATGAATGATGAATGAATTATTAAAAAAGTGTCAAAATGAAAGGCTACAGAGCTGTAAATTCACATGTTCAAACAGGAGTGGGAAGAAGTTTAATTTATTTAATCCCCTCCCTAATTTTAACCAAAACATTTTAGCTTCCGGTTGTGTGTAAATAATATATTCAATAAATTACCCGAAAAACATACCCAACTAAACACTTTTCATTGTTTTCATAGTTCCATTTCTTTATATTTTCTCTTACATTTCATCATGCTGAACATTGATTCAAATCTAGGCTCAAGTAATTTCATAATTTGACACCAGATACAGAGAGATGATCAACTGTCAAGTGACATTTGACACATGCTACAAAAACAGTAGCTTTGTTAGACGCACACAATAAACTTGACTGGTCCAACTCTGCTAACACAACACACCTGTGCTACGAACGGAGTTACTGATGTTTCACCTTGGCCGACAACAGCTTCCCACAGACAAAAAGCTAATGTGTTACTTATTACTTCATGCTCTGGTGTAGCTACAGATTCTGGACAAAACGTGGGTACTTTCTTGAGTCCACGCCCGTAGACAAGAGGACCAGATGTGGAGGAGCCCCACCCAAAAAGTGCACACACACACGCACGCACGCACACACACACACACACACACACACCAGCTCGCGGCCAAGCAACCAAAACAGCAGCTCAGTTTCACAATGTGGTGAGAAAGAGGAAAAGTAGATGAAGGGGAAGTGACAGACAGATACAAACAAACCTTTATCTGCTGCTTCAGAGACACAGTCGGCCATAGCATGTGGTCGGTCTCATGAAAATAGGGTGATCCCCGTCAGCTATGTAAGACTAATTATAGAGGAAAAACTCTCCCCACCTTGTTTTCTACACAGTCAGGCATCTTAAAATGTACAAAGACTGCTGTTAGACGCATTAGACTGAATAGTAAAATAACAAACCTTCTTAGGTCAGAATTAATATTTAAATGGTGATGGCAGAGCAATTGGACCAAAAGGGTGTAGGCTATATGAGTACATTTTTAAGATTATGATGGCATATTATGTCTTTGCTCAGACTAAAAACAACTGATTGTCTTTCTATTCTACTCTATGGATGTGCAGTAAATCAAAACCTGGAGCAAAGTCACTGACTTATCCACAATGGTCTTTCAAACACAAATCACAAAACTTTACTAAACAATCGTCATTGATCTCTAGTCTGTACTCCCTCTTCAGTTTAACCTTTGACAGTATTACATTTTTACATTTAAAGGGCAATATTATGCATTATTTCTATTGTTATTAGTCTTCAAACATGCTCTTCAGTGCCTGTAGTTTGGCACCTCATGTTTTAGAACTAAAAAATAAAATTATGTTTATAACTATAATCCCTGCTGTTTCCTCCAGGACCATCTACTGGCTGCAGAGGGAATTACACACAGTTAAAGATTTTTCAATGCCCATTTCAAGATGGCCTCTCACTTCCTGGTCGCAGCATGCGGTTATTCTGATCGTGATTAGACAGGAGAACTTCACTGAACCAGTCTGGTGATGATTTATGGACAACAGAGAAGATTCTCAGAGCCACGTCACAGATTGAGAAAATATTGCAGAGTTTCAGAGAGCATGTTTTAGATGTTCGGAGGAGAGAGGATTTTCTAACCAGGATTCATCAAACTAGTGTGAAAGAAGTTAAATGCTACTCCAGGTTTTTTTTTAATGAGATAACAATATTAGAAGATGGTTAAAAGCTCATAAAAGTCAATTTTGCATTAGAAATGGACTTTTTGCATATTATGCAAAAAGTCAATTCACCACATTGGAGTGAATGAATGATTTAAATTATGACCCAAATATTTTTGTATCTAAATATTTTACATTTTCTTCATGTCAAAGACTCCATATAATCAAGGAAAATGTGATATTCCCTAAATCTACTTGCGCTAACTACCGGTTCAAGGCAGACCATTTCCTTTCTGCATTAATAAAACAGAGAATGTTTTGAACTCGGTCTATTCAGGCTGTGTTGTTCCCATGGTAACTGAGTGAAACCAACGTCGCTGTGAAAGCAACAGTGTTGAAGGAGTGAAGAAAAGAGGCGCTGAGGCTGGCAGCGCTCCGCTCAGGCAGATTTAGAGGTTACATTCAAATATAAACACCATCTAGTTATGTAATCACACCCATGTGTCGACAAATGAATCATGAAACTATTCAACAGTCTGGTGAGCTTGATAGAAGACAACTAAATTAAATTGTCACTGTGATCTTTTGCACAGTCTTACTTATGTGGTTTGAGTTGTCCAATTGTCCCAGCAGCTTGGCCACTCCGGGGGACTCGGCTTCTGGAGTGTCAAATGCCCCTTCTGAATCTGAACTGTGGAAAGAACAGAAATGCAATCAGGACAATAACTTTTAACAACATGTGCACTATATTCAGGTGTAAAGCAACTATTTTAAGTCATATGTGTTCGAGAGTTCAAAGCAGGCTCAAAATAGACAATGTGCTTTTATTATAAAGGAAGGAGGGGGAGGAAATGTTGTTGCTCTCCACCTGCTTCCTTTGCTTCTAAAAAGCGCACACACTTTGCTTCTGTTTTTAGGACGTGGGCTTCCCTTGCATGAATTTCTTGGAGACTTAAAGCTGGGGTACCTGATTTTCACACTGTATTCAAATATGTGAAAATAGTTCCTAGCTTTCACAAACCCTTTGGCAGATTGTTCTTATTCACATGCACTGATTTTGAAGGCTCATGCACGGCTTTAGAACAGCTTTTTTCAGACAGCGAAGTGAAACGGGGGTGGTTTGCCCAAGCACAGCCAATCAGAGTGTTGCTTTCAGCTCTTGCTTCCAGGTTGACACAAAATAAGATGCTTTATTATCAGCCGCAGACAACGTGCAGTGGTTGAATTTTGTTACATTGTGCTGCTCTTACAAGAAGGAAAAGACAAAATATACTCATTTACAACAAAAAAGGTCGGGTACCCCAGTTTTAGGCAATATATCAATCTTGAACATCTTAAGTCACATAGTTAGGGGGTATAGTGTGAACCCTTCTCAGGGAGAACAAGTTTACACAAGACTGTAGAAGGGATTTATGCCCCAAAGTCCCACTGCAGTGTTCGGTCTGTCAAGTCTCTGAGCTCTGATTTATTTTTGGGTGCTGGGGCCACACACTAACAATAGAGGCAAAAAGGGGGAAAGTGAAAGTTGGTAGTCGATGTTTGCTTGTTCTTAGTAGACTCAATGCAAATCAAAATATCTTCTGCTGTTTAATGGAAAAACACCACACACAAAAAAGCTTTTGTCACAAAGTGCTGCTCAAACATTCTCACATCAAATTAATCCTAATCTACATATCTAGGCTCACACTGAAATGTATCCCAATGATGGCCCCAAACCCCAGCAATCCTTTGTGGTTACTTAGATACTGTACAGGGGCAAAAAAGCATTAGAAAACAAGGCTTGTTCCCTTCCTCCAAATGTTTATAAACTTGACTGTTTCCACATAATGTCACTCTTTAAAATAACTCAATAAAACATACACCAATACAATCACGTGATCTATAACGTTTTGGTCAAGGAAACAGGGAACTTGTTAAGTTTCCATATTATGACTAAGTAGTTGTTTTTCACAGTTTGACCTCGCAGATGAAACACGGGGAAAGGGAAAGAATTTAAGCGTTGATCACTTTATGTCTAATGCACCACCACCTGTCAGTATGACTCAGGGGAACTGCTCTCATGAAACATCACAGCCCGCATGCACAGCTACTGCCACACGCACACACACGCACACACACACACACACACACACACACAAATGCGCTGTCCTTACTTGTCCCCTCCTTCATCTTTAGCCTCCTCGCCTGTTCCTCCTGTCACCGCTGACCATGTCCATTTTGCCCACTGGACCGGAGACAACCAGGACATCCCAGCAGCACCAAAATAATGCGTTCACCACAGCGGTACAGCAGCCAACTTCCTTCAGAAACGATGCAACATAAGAGTGCGTCAAGTCCAGATTGGCCTCTTCTTGCAAATGTCAGCAGTTCCTATCTCTATTTACAGCTTGTACAATCCAATTCCTCTGTGGTTTTCCAATCCAGTTTTCTGTTGTCAGTCGAGAAGAGACGTTTTGCGACTGCTTTGCTTTGACTCAGAGGCAGATTACCAGAGCATCTGTAGTCACTCCCTCCCTCTCGTTCTCTCTCTCTCTCTCTCTCTCTCTCTGCACTCTTTCGTCTGGCTCTGTGATCAGCTGGCACGCAGACACACTCCCACACACACTTCCTCCCAAACTGGGTTCAATTTCACAAGTTAGACCTACGCAGCTGAAAGTTTAGGGTTTTTGCTGTAGGAGAGACACGTTTTTCCACATCAGAGTAAAAGAAAAGCTTAAACAATTGGTGTTTTGAGAAGCAGGAAAGGAAGAGGAAATGTTAAGCAATGTATTTAGAAGAATGTGAGGTGTGTGTGGCCAGCACTACCAAATGAGGGGTGTGCCTCTGGGTTAGCTACCGTTATCTATCTTGAATCAATATAACCTCACCAACCTTCTTTTGGCTAGACATGTGAAACTGAAAACTGCATTGTAGGAAACTGACTCTGAAAGGCAAATTCTGTGTGGCATTATTTCAAAGTAACATGATCCTTTTAATCATGTTTGTTTTGTCCATTGATGGAACAGAAAGCCAAGATTAAATCAAAGTCATCACCCACAATGGTAAAATCTGGGATAATGTGAGACATAAGTAGGGCGACACAACAAAGAAAATAATCCCTATAGTTTATAAATGTATTATAATATACTGTATATGCACAATGGTTTTCAATATCAATTCCCTGAAGATGAACTAAAAAGAATTTGCCGTTTGACATTAAAAATGTGTCAGATTTCATCCCCCAAACCACACCTTTTTTCTAACAGTAGACCTCTCTCGCTCTCTCCTTAAAAAGCAAATTGACAGAATCTCAATAAAAAATCAATTAATGGCACCACCCTAGAGCAAAGCTATACACAACATTGACTATTTACCAAAATATCCAGGTCAAACCAATACTACCTAGATTCAGTGTTGTTAGTGCAGTGACAAACCTGAAAATGTATTTGGATAAAAGCTCCAAACTCCTCTCGCTCAAATGCCTCGGAGGCTGTTCATCAGTGCTTATGTAACTCCAAGTCCACGCGCTCACGTTTATTCTTCTTTTCCTTTTCACTGAGATACACATGCAGAATCTAGGCCATGTGTGGGAACGAACCCCTGAACCATGACTAATCCAATACAGAGGAAATATGGTTTGCCACACAAAAAGGTGAACTGGAAACAACGTGAGAAGGAGCCAAGTTGTTTTAATTTTGTTTCCCCTCATCAATTGCTCTTGAGGGTTTACTGATGTTTAACGATCGCACATGAAAGACAAGCTAAAAGCCCCTGTGGACCTCAGACTCAACCGCCTTTGCGAGAAAAGGCTCAGTAAATAATGCCACACACTGATGAACACATTGAAAGAGGCACAATCTTGCATAAACTGGAGCAATTACAACCCTGGCCGACTGAAAACAGCAATTATAATTGCGGGGCAAGATGATACCGGATAATGAGAACGGCACCAATTTGGCTGCAGAGATGAAAGAACAAGAGGAGATGTTTAGGTTTGGGGCTGAACCATGAGCTTCTGAGACATTCCTGTCATTGCCTGCTTTGTTTGCTGTTAGTCTTATCGGTGTAGACAAGAAGTCAAACCTGTCTTCATCTTAGCTTGAGGTAGGAAGAGTCTTATGTAATATTATCTCTACTACAGCCCAGAGAGACAGTGGCAAACCTCACCAATTACGTACATCTATAGTCTACTGCACATATGAACAAATATAGCTATTAAAAGTGTAGATAGAGTTCAAGGATAGAAGGAAAAACAGGATTAACTCTCGTAATCATAATTTGTGCTATTGCTGTTTAGCCCTCAAAGAATGCTCACCCTTAATCACCAATTACACTCTGACTGATGGCAGCATATGCGTCTGTGATCTAAAAATAGATCAGTTATGACAACAGCTGGGATGCATACACTTACATCAAAATCTCAAATTTCATGCTTTATATTCGTTGGCACAAAGACCAGAAGCAGTTCATGGCTTTTTTGAGAGCATAAAATCACCACTATTGTTCCATGCCTACAAAGCTATGTCACTCTGGTGTTGTTGTTGTCTCTCAGTAAATGCTGAATCACTGAATTGCTTACTAGTGCCATCTAGTGACTGTGCATTCAATGGGGGAAAAGCATGAGTTTAAACTAGAATATCATATTCTTCACCCTTCATGGTAAGAAAACAATGATTGATTGAACTAGACATGAAAGGTAGACTTCCCTTACGTAAGTGTTCAGACATAGGGTGGTCAAATGTATCAAAGTAATCAATACTAAAGCTAGTATCAAAACTAGATACTCATTTGAGCTAATATCAATACTAAAAAATGACATGAACAGGACAAGATTTTACAGTTTAAACAGTTTTTTAAGGATCTTGAGCTTTATAAGAACTATTAGTAAGACCACATGCTAACATAAATAGAAGTACCATTATTTGTGTTGAAAATGACATTGCATTTTAAATAAAAGATCATTATGGTATTCTGGAGAAACGGTCTGCCTGGAGAAACGGTCTCTACTCCATATGAACGGTTCTTCATCCGCCTCGAAGAATTGGTTCTCCTCCTGAGTGGGTCCGGCTCCACCGTCTATCTGCAAATTGAGGCGTGTCCGCCTGTCCGTCCGAGGGAATCGGATCTCTCCTTCACTTTGGAACTCCAGGTTTCTACTTTTTCCCAAAGAGGTTTGGTAGTTCTTCCTGGCCGAGAAGGAGGGTCTAAGGACAGGGGAGCTTGGGACATCTGTCTAAGGACACAGGATGCTGGGACATTACCAAGTCCTATGAACACTGTTAATTCTGTTTTTATTCTGTTTTCTCCACTGTAGCCCCTCGAGGCAACTACTGTTGTGATTTTGGGCGTTACAAAATAAACTGAATTGAATCAAAATGAGATATTGAGCCTATGAGTAATATCAGCTACAAGATTTTTTTCAAACAGTTGGCTTTGAAGATATGCAAAATTAAATATGTTGCCAACTGGTCCAAGAGCAAATGAGCTTTGAGAGAATAAAGTGACATTCCTGTCTGTTTGTGGTAGCCGTAAAAAATGTTTTGGAACAACAAATCAACCCAAACCCATGCCAGCGCCAGGTACATTATGGCCTAAGGGAGCGTTAACGTCCCTTCATTTCCTGCACAAATTGACAACTGATTATGAAATTGATCGAAAAATAAAAAGTCAAACAATTAATGATACGAGATTTTCATAAACACAATGAATAAAAATCTTGTCTGATTGTTGTCAATAAAATATAAAACTCTGTTGTGAAATTATGCTTTTGTTAACAATCATCCTTAATGTGGTTAGTAAAAAGGCAGTTAAAAAGAATTAGAAATATTTAGAAAATTCAACTATGACTATAAATTCCGCGTGGCTGTCTTATATAAGTACAACCAGAGTAATATGAAGGGAAAGATGAATGAGAGCTGAAAATGGGATGGTCAGTGAAAGCCTCAGCTCTTCTTTACACAGGAATGACAATAAAATAAGCGAGTAGCCTCATCACCATAGAGACAAGACCGGTTCAACGAGCTGCTATTTATAGAGGATTGCAAATATCCAGTTGAATGTGATTGGCAGAAAAAAATAACTGCTACAACCTACTGTATAAATATAACAGACAGTTTGTCTACAAGTTGTAACATGCACTTAATGCGAGATGTATGACCTGACTCACTCTCATTTCATTAGCCCTGCTCGTTTGCAACTTCGACCTCCTCTTGGATCTGAAATGTAGAACAGTAAAGCAAGTCCAATCATGTTTATTACATTCTACCTGTCTAACAAGCTCGTCCTTTATACATTGTGCATCTGCCTCTTTTCTCTCAAGCACAGTTTACCTCCGGCAAACAAAATGAACATGTAGGTAATGCTGTTTGAGTGCTTACATGCTGCTGTTCTTCCGAGGAGTGCCTTTCCCTTGCAGACTGCTGTGCGACCCACCCATGGTACACCGGCTGTGTTGAAGCTTCAGATTTAACCCAGATGCTCATGGATTTGGTTGTTTTCTTTACTCCAAGGTGCACCTCAGTCTCTCTTCGGGACGTCCGGGCTCAGGCTAGTAACCTCATCTGGCTCTGCTTCTCACGACTGACATTATCTAACCACTCTTGTGTCCGCTCCCTTGCCTTTCTAGTGATTTTGTTGACAGTGTAAAGAGTAGCCTTCCAGACTTGAATTGTCTTCTGAGCAGTCCCGCCTCTTCTCATCCTCCATCAGCTCTCATTTACTTGCACAGCAGCTTACAGTCTCTTGTCTGCACTGCCACCGCCTTCCGAAAGAGAAGGCATGCATTCCACCGAAGAGTGGTCTTCCACTGAACAGTGGTATGCATGCAAAAAGTTTGTTGAAACACTTGGTGGGGGTTCATTAATGTGTCATGTGCGTATTGTAATGTGGGTCAGACTATTGTTCCAGTGAAAGAGTCTCATCTATTGTGTTTCACATGAATACAAAATCTGACGCTGAAAGGGAGGTTGCGGGGGTCGCGATGGAGAGACTTTACCTGCTGTGACCAAAAGCCCAGATGTGGGTAGTACTGTTACACTGCCTCATTAACATTTACTTGAGTAACGTGTAACTTTTAGAAACATGTTTGAGTCTCAGGGTAGTTTTTGGACACCACACATTTACTTTTACTCGAGTAATATTTTGTATCAAAGTAGAACTCTTACTTGGGTAGAAGTTTAGGTTCCTCTTCCCACTGTGAGTAAATCTGCAAGTTGTCTCTATCCAGATTGTGTGCATATTGTTTTGTGTTTCCAATTACATTCACTTCAAACTATAAATGACACGTTACGTCCATAGAGTTAGTTACTTGAGTCGTTTCCCCAAGTACTTAAAAAACAAAAACTCTTGACTGATTTTTGTTTGGCAAACATATATTTGGTCAGTAACATGTGAGAAGAGACAGACTAATATATTTTTCGTTCTGCTGCTGCCTGCACGTCTATTTCTCCTTTTTAGACACGAGTATTCTCCGTGTTCCCGCATACCTCAGAGCCGGAACAGATCTTCCATTTGCCAACATACCCCTTCCATCAATCCATGAACTCACACAAAACCACAAACAGCGACACATCCGCCTTCCTTCTCCATCCTGAGCCCTTCTATGAGATGAACACATAGACATTTCAGAAACAAGGATTATAGTCAGAAACGTTTTAATGCTCGATTTTCATAGCCATTTGTTACCATGTGGCGTCAATGTGATGTCATTCTATAGGACAAAGCATGACCTGTCCTGTAACGTCCATTGATTTTGAATGCCATTTGAACGACGCATGCGCTGAGTTCAACGCCAAGCTCAGCCCGCGAGTCAGTCAATGGCTATGATAAAATGTATTATGTGACTGTCAAATCAATGAACACACAATTTATTACGACCCATGATTGGATTCAGTATGTTGATTTATTTTGAATAAAGTTTTGAAAAGATGCTTACCACTGAAGTTCCCTTTCGAGTAGAAAAGTCAAAATGACCGTGAAATGACTGACCAACACGGTACTACTATCAGTGCAAATACACCATCACAAATGAAATACAATCCTGACAGTAAAAATCAGTCATTTTTTGCAATTTCTGAATTTGGCATGAGATAAAAACAAAATCTAGTTTCAACAGCAGCCAGCCAGTTTGCGTTGAATGCGTTTTATCGGATTTTAACGCAATACAGCTTACCTTAAAATGAAATACGAACAGATAACAAGATCATGATGTCCACTGAGGAAAGAAATGACTTCAGTTGTCATTTCAGAACAACTTGAAACAGGTAGCAACGGGTCAAACATAATTCAGGTGCTAAGATATAATAATGACACTTGATGAGGTCTGATAGGTTAAAATCTTAGTAAAATTCATTTCTTTTCATTTAATTTGTTTTACTATAATCTTCGTTCATATAATACATACACAAGGTCTTTGTGGTTGTATGTAAGCCTTACTGCACAAAATATATTTTGAATAGCAGGATATGTAAATAATATATTTAAAGTGCATCGGGAAACATTATGGAAAGTGCGGATGCTTCATTATTGTGGAGGCTGTTCAAAAGCCACATCAAGTTTGTCATATATTTCCTTTAGAACCAGGAGTGCCGTATCCTCAGATTCCCTACAAAGAACAAAAAACATCAGTGTATCTTACATTTATACAACAAAACAAGATATTTAGCCAAGTAAACAGATGAATCACCAGTAACACAGGTGGGACTGGATAGCAAACAGGTATTCATTGAAGCTCTCAATGGGTTTCTCTTGAAGAACATAGTCTATTCTACGCCCTCCATTCAACATGCCCATTTTGATCTGAGGCTGCTCCGACTGCTCATTGGAAACTGAGAACTCTGCCTCAACACATTCACCTGTAGGAACAAGAGTTGGAAAAATTAGCCCCAACATGCTCTGAGCCCCCAACACAAACCAGAGCAGAAGGCAAAAGAGCGCCTGGAGCAGAGTTAGACACATATTACATCACACAACCCTTTTCGGAAATAAATTACCCTCTGCATCTTGTAGGTTTCCCTCGATTGAAGTTCCTCCTGCTTCAACTGGCGGCAAAGCAGCAACAGGGATTCGAGCAAAGGACTGCCACGCTGTTCGCAAGGAGCCCAAGACATTGTTTTTTATGTCCATGCCCATCCGAGTTAGGCTGTCCTTCAGTTCTGTACATTAAAAAAATATCTATGAAACCACAGCCAACATAGGTTGTTTGGTTATTAAAAATCGCTATCATGCGTTTCCGGACACTGAGGCACTGATATTCCATTTGACCTGAAAACAATGTGTCTCGGCTGTAAAACTCCAACAATGAAAACCATCGATGGATACCTGTGAAATGTACTGAACTTTTGGCTCAAGCAGAAAAAAAGCAGTAAAACAAAGAATGACGGGGACAGAGCCGACTGTCAAGGACTGGACTGAAATAACATTGGACATTTACAAAATGGCAAAATTTACTTTTGCTTTGAACTTAAACATGGACAGATTCACTTGCCACTGACTTTCTTCAGACTACTCTTTTTCTTTTGTGCTTTCTCGCTTTGTTTTCAGTTTTTATTATATTTTACACTATTAAAAATTAAATAAAAAGGAAATTAAAATAAATAATTACCCAGATGCATCCTCT
This sequence comes from Chaenogobius annularis, assembly GCA_015082035.1. Taxonomy (NCBI): domain Eukaryota; kingdom Metazoa; phylum Chordata; class Actinopteri; order Gobiiformes; family Gobiidae; genus Chaenogobius; species Chaenogobius annularis. The sequence goes on along the minus strand of BJKM01000169.1, from coordinate 788,805 downwards.
TCCGGCCTTTATGGTGAGGAATAAGCATAGGTTCCAAATCGACATCAGACACGATCATGGGCTCGATCCGATAAGCTACAGGATCGTACTGCACAGCAAAAAAAGCAATGTTAGTCTGAAAGGTTCATATAAAACCCAATAATAGGATTCTTGGATCTTACAGGGTGATAGATGTTGTAAAAATTCTTGCAGGTTGGAAAGGTGTAGTTTGGGTCAATGCGTTTAAGCCCCCGGACAGTCAAAAACATTCCAATGGGAGAGCCGAATGCAAAAAATGTCTGTGGATGGAATGCCAATTGTGGGTAGTCAATCGAGACCTAGAAATTCAAACAATTATTTATTAGTCATCGTACAAAAAATTTGCTTCAGACACAAGGAAACGACACAACACAGGCCCGAGTGATGTTTCACAGAAAACATTTCGGATATCCACTCATGCAAGACAGACAGCTAATGATTGTGATCTTGAAGCCCTCTCAAGTAAGGACCACACTAAAAATTGGGTTGAGCTGAAAAGCTAAATGTATGACTTCAGGCCAGACACAGACACACCTGTCCCTTCACTATGCCTCCATTGGTCTGTCCAGGCAAGCAGGGAAGGAGAAAAGCAGTAACGTAATGTTTTTATTGAATATATGCCAGATTTTATTGGCACTCTAAAGACCCCAAATAGCTGTATTTGTTGTACATTTAATTACCTGTCCGATGCCTACATCAAAGTGTTCATAGTCAACCGCACTGGTGACAGACTGGGCTCTGAGCAGCTGGGACTGCTGCGTCACCATCCCTGAAGACTGATTATCATTGTGATCACTAGTGGACGAATCCTGAGAGGAACCATGTAATTCTGGTGCCAGAAACATTGAACTTTGCCTGGAATCCTAAGGATAAACATAAATTAAAAACTACTACAGGCATTTCTAAACACATTACAAACATTTAAAGTTCCAAATAGCTATTACAAACCTTTGGGTATACTTTTCTTCTGGCAGCATTTAAGATCTTTTTACGAGGACCAAGAGGAATTCCTAAATCTTTAAGGTCATTGTCACGGCAAAGAGCCTAAAATAAAGAGAGAGAAAAAAAAAATCATTATTCATTAATATGTGTTTATGTTTATTATCTAAATATTACCAAAGATTCAAGATCCAAGTCCTCCGCCTGTAGAATGGTCTGGTACTGTTGTAGGCCTATTTGGGTCAGAAACTGCAGCAAAGTGTCCTGTTGTGCTTGGCAGTTTGACTTCTCCCTGGGAATCTTCCAAAAAGAAAACAGAACCCCAAAAACCCTGTTAGCTGTAGATATAGTACTAGAAAAAAATTGTTATATAATCATACTTTCTCTATGTTGGCTTCCGATCCTGGTCTCTGATTTGTTAGCATGTCAAATAGTATCAGCGAGCCTACATGGGAAAAAAATCTCAAATTGAAAAGGTGCAAATTTAAATCTTTAGTGTGTATTATGTTTTATCATTATAAAAAAACCCACCCAAGCTGTGACCCACAATAGAAACTTCCCCTTTAAACTCTGGATGTCGTTGTTTAAATAGTGCATGTAGCCTGTTGATCTCTGAGGCGACAGTGTCTACTATAGTCTGACAGTATGTGGGGCTATTATAGAAAAACAAGTCCAGTAGAGTGTCATTGGTGAAGTGTCTTAACCGACTAATACTGGGCAAAGTTATTCGGTGGATGTCCCTGATGAAAAAAAAGAAAAGGGGTTACACGAACTAGGTTATGTTATGTTACCTAGATGTAGCATTTGACACATACTCATCCACCCCAGTTGCATCACCGTGTAGAGCACTGTGCCAGTTCACAGGCAGAAACTCAACTCTCCCTATTTTGTCCTCCTCCTGAGCACGTTTATAATGAGAGGCCAGAAGGGACAGAGACGCACTCCTGAAATCGTTAACTGAAATTGGCAAAAGAAAATTAAGGTAGGGCATATGACAAAACCTCACAAGTGTAATAAAGTCATATGCACTGTAAGAACGCACCACACTGTATGATAGATCTGAAGCGCAGATCACATGCAGGCCCAATTCCATGCACCATAAAAACAAGATGGTCAACATTGTCTGGTTCACCTGGAAATATACATTTTAAATTTAACAAGCCATCAAACTGTAAATGCATTACATACATGTATGAATTTAAAAGATTACCCCATACCATCAGGTATTTCTACAGAAATGCAGTCTACACCTCTCTTCACGGTTCTAGGTCGAGTGTTTTCTGATGGAGAGGAGACCCACTCATCTTGTGCAAATATTGGTTGATATTGCATTATGAGCTAATTGTGAGAGTAAAATAACACACTAAGCATTATCAATAATTTTAAAGTGCACCATGTCAAATGAACATACTTTTGGGTTGTGTAATATTACAGTTTCCCCAGTGGGAAATTCCAACTTTGCTTTCCACTCATCTTTGGTTATTGCTTCCTTGTAGGCAGCCTTAAAATTAAGAAGACAAAGACGTAAGTAAAGCAAATACAGGAAACACCTGGAGAAAATTACACTTATTCCACCTCTAGACTCTGGCTAAAGTCTTCGGAGTAGGGCAGAAATCTTAAATCTTTATCTCCTTTGTAGAACCAAGTGCAGCGGCGGACCTCAGTGGGTGCTTGTTCCCAGTAAACAGCATAGCGCTTTCTCTCATTAATGTGCACATCGTACCGCTCTCCATCCACAGCCACCAGTATTTCCTGACTACTCCCTAATGGAAACAAAAAGTGAAACATATAACCACCCAAATATAAAATAGATATACAGTAATTAACATATTTGATATACATTATGTAGTGCAAGCAACAGGGAGGAGATGTGAGCTACTCTGAGGATTCTTAAAAGTGAAGCTGAGGCAGTCAAGGAAGCAAGAGAGGAAGCTGTGGAAACACCAGCAGAACAACATGATCCAAGTATGAAGTGACATGAGCACCATAACTGGATACAAGCCAACCAGTAGTGGAGGCATTGAGGGCAGTAAGGACAAGACTAATGTGTTGAAACTATTTTTTTTTTTTTAGCCGACTGCAGTGTCATGTTGATGACAATGCAGTCGCTGATCATTTCCTAGATGTCTCTACGGCAGAGCGGAAGCCAGCAGCCACTCCTCTTTCCCCGTACTCCTCTGCAAGATGTCTCTAAGCCCTTTGTCTGACAGCACTGTCCTGGAGATCATTGGTGCCCCTCCCTTCCATGGCAATTCCACACTGACTTTCACTGCTGAGCAGATGATTTTGATTGAATATATGTTGTTTTATTATTGCTCAGTGTTTTATGTTGCACCTTAAGGCCGAGACAAGTTCCTACGTCTTTGAATTTTGTTCATTGACAATGGCAATAAACTCTTTCTGATTCTGATTCTGATTCTGATGAGAAGACAGCTGCAGAGACTACGTTTGACACAATCAGGCTCTACTGACTGAGAAACTGGCAGCAATGCAGGTAGATGCCTCTCTAATGCCCTGGATTGTGGATTACCACAATGCAGACCACAGTATGAGTGGCTACAGAATTGTGTCTCAGTGACATCAGCAACACTAGGGTGCCGCAGGGAACCGTCCTCTCTCCTTTCCTCTCAGCCCTTTAGTATACACAATGGACTTCAACTACTGCACCAAGTCCTGCCACTTTCACAAATTCTGTGATGACTCTGCAGTGGTGAGATGCATCAGCGGTGATAACGAGATTGAGCGCAAGACTGTAGTGGAACTTTGTCACCTAGAGTGAGAGGAACCACCGTCGGCTCAAATGACGAAGACGAAGGAGTTGGTGATGGACTACCACCATCCAGGGGGTCAGTGAGGACATGGTGGAGGACTACAAATACTTGGGGTTGTACTTGGACAATAAACTGGTCTGGGGCAAGAACATAGACGCTGTATACAATTTTCAGTAATTAGTATTGTGTAAAATTAGTTAAAGTTAAAACGTAAATTAATCCTGTTTTCACCAGGAAGTTTAGCTGATAAAAAGACAGATTTATTTTATTCTTATTGTGTATTGATATTTATTTTAGTCTCTTAACTTTATTTTTGATTATTCTTTTTCTTGATTTATGAATGGAAGTATAATTACAAAAGTAATTCTGATTCCAATATAACAAAACATTTGGTTTATGGTCTATAGGTGGCTGGAGTTATTGGTCATCCATAAAGCTGAGATGGTACACACAATTGATAGCAGTTTTTTGTTTTTTTTTAGACATGCCAGAAATTTTGTTATTGACGATTTAACCCACAACTTCCTTAGTAAAAGAGTGACAACTAAGTTGACCACATAATATGTAAACACTAAGAATATTAAACATTTATGAGACCTTTCTTTCAAAACATAATTGCTATTGGAAAACTGGTGGCTCAATTAAGCATTTTAGGACACAATGGCACTGTCGTGATGAAGTACTGCTGTCTTCAAGCAGAAAGAATCCCAAGGCCCACCCAGTAACCTGTTAAGTAACAGTAAGGTGGATGGTTGTGACACGGTGTGACAAAAAAATTATTTTAATTAGCACCAAACTAGCACCAAAATAAATGTTTCCTTTTTAAAATGATTAAAAATGGTACAATGTTTTGCCTACCAGTGATGTAAGCAGACTCAAGTTTTACAGAGTCCACTATGCTGAAGGGTTGCCAAGATATGCTGTCATCAGCACATCTACAAAAGAACCAGTGAGGTCGAACTTCCCGATAGGGAACAGGCGCTGCCTCCATGTCGAGCATCTCAAAGGAAGAAGTGGAGGACGGTGAAACCTCATTTACCACAGAAGTCACCTGAAACATGGCACAATAATTGCCCCTTTAGCAGTGGTGCTTTCTCTATAAAATTCAAAACAAACAGTATGCACTAAATAAAAGTTTGCAGCATGGCAATCCTATGTTTTTTTTATTGAAGAACGCTGCAGATTATGTTATTATACGAATGTAATAAATGATGACCAGGCTGGAAAAGATGGGCCTGATACACTTTCCAATGAACATTCCTATAGTTTTGAGATTGGTTTCTGTTCATTTAATTAGAGAACGTGAACTATACTAAATAGAAGTACTGCAAATAATGTGCATCATAAATCCACTAAAATCTGTGTAAAATAGATGGGCACGCTAACACAGACCTTCTCTTCTGGACAGGAGCCTGTGCCTGGAGGGGCAGCTTGGTGCAGACCCCCGTCCTCATCGGGGCAGTCTGACATTAGCCCCGAGTCCAGGCCCCAGACCCCTGCTCAGCCTCAGAGATAAAACCAGCAGCTGTACAGAGGAAGAGGGCACGGTTAGATTTAGACTACAATGTAAACACTATTCGTGTTATGAGACATTCAGCATCCGACATCGTGCTCACAAAAGCAAGCATCACTTAAGTTCATATAATTATTGACATCAGGGGATAGAGCTTCCTCGCAGCATCATAATGTTTCATTAGTGCATTCATCACTGTTTTGGTGTATTCATCACTTTAGCTTCTGTAAAGGTCTTATCTATGAATCTACTTACATTGGACAGTACTGTGCGATGACAGGGTCAAGTTAGCAAGTTCACTGCGATGACCACTAAACTGAAAAATAGCCTGACCAAAATAAACTTCACCTTGTATAATTAACATTTAAGCGATATGCAGTAAACGTACCCACTGCTTGACTAAGACCGAAGCTAAATTGGAGTAGTTTACATCGCAGTTTATGTTTAGCTGTTCTGCGTTAGCAAACCAAGGACAGCCCCGCCTCCGCCCGTGAGTGAGGCGTTCAAGGACTCATGAAAACAAACAACCATTCACGTTTGTATTTGTTTCAATCAATTCAGATTTTTATACTTTTACGTCTTTATTTATTTATTTTTTGTATTTTACCATGGATAAAATACTTTTTCATTCCTCCAAGGACGGTGAATCATACATTACCCTGTTAACTATAATAGTTTAAACTATAATGAGTTCTCAGACTTGTTTCACAGATTGAGAGTCCAGATGACTACAACTGAATCTTTTTCTACAATATAATAGTTTAAAGTTTACACTAACGTATTACATGTGATGCGGAATAGTTTGTTAAGATGTTATGGCATAAAGAAGCATATCTAGACTTTATTCTTCAAAACGATGCAATAACATCTCCACTCAGTATTATGGGATCGAAATATGCCCAGGTATGTGAAATATGTATGCAAGTTAAAGCCTTAAACATGACTGTGACACATGCACACACTATTTAAGAAAATGTTTACGAACATAAATCGTGCCTGTAAATGAGACGAATTACAGAATAAAATGCATTTTCATGGTATTCATTTTAGCCTAGAAGTTCAGCAGCTCAAAACCAAACTGAATCATGGGCCTGCATTTCCTCCAGTTTCCAAGCTGCACTTGGGGGTGGGGCATGGGCAGGAGTGGAGCTTGCCAGGAGAAGGAAGAGGAGTACTGCTTTAGACACACCCAAAGTGAGAGACCAACACAGAATAATGAGCTGGTGTGGAGTGTGGAGCAATGAGAGGGTGTGGCCTTTTACATTAGACAGCAGATAAGCTAAGTTTGCCTAGCATAGAGGGGCAGGAGTCACAGTTCTGAGCAGGGAGCTGTAAACTTTCACTCTGTTGCATACTTTTGCTCTCTTCACAGTTTCCCCTGACATTCTCCGGAAACAAAAACGACCTGTACAGTCCAGGCAGAGACGGAAACCTAGGACATTCCAACACGAAGACATGAAGGACAAAGTTAGAAGAGGAGGAGGTAGAAGTCAGGCCAAGAATGGTAAGAAGGAATGGAGTTTTATTTTCTCTATCCTCCTATTTGCTCCAGTTCGGGTTTATCTGCTGCCTCCTTCACGGCACAACATGGAAGAGAGTGGGAGGTTTCACACTACAATGTGGTGCAGGATAAACCCTATTGTTTTGCTTTTCCAAAGTTCACAACAACTGGGCAGTGAGCTGTTTGAGTAAATAATTAACAAGTAATATCTGTTTTAACTACAAATAGCTGCTGCTACCAATTATACTATGGTAGTCCTACTCTGTTAGAATCACTCACAATGTAGTCAGTGTTGCATGACATTTCAGTCAAAACACAGTTGGCTTAACAATGTACTTCAGGTATCTGCAGAACAATGCCATATTCTCTAGTAGTAGTAGTAACTGCTCCAATAATGCACTGAGAATCTGCAGAGAGGAGGGATCTTTCTTTAGCCAATCACAAACAGAGAAACTTTTTGGGTGTCTTCCAAGGGTTAACTTGTCCCAGAGTGACAGGAAGAATTAAGGTTTAGTGCGCAAAGAATACAATGTTAAAGATGCAGCCATGCAAGTGTATTGTCCATGCTTCACTTACAATCTATAGCTTATGTGTTTAAGAGGCTCCACATGCCGCTGCAGGGTGTGGCTGTCCCTTCACCCTGAGATGACATGAAGGCCAGTAGGCAAATTCAACAGGTTAAGTCACACTACAGGTTGAGGAACACGCCGAGTCCTGCTCGACTGATGAATCTTTCACGAGACACACCCACATTCACTGAACTCATCTTAATTCATAAGTCATTTTTGAGCACCCACTCATTGACTTTTAGAATATTTATATCGGATGATGATCTATATTCCACAACAATGACCTTTTCAGGTTTTATTTATTTAAGGTGCGTGGACTAGAAGTGTGAACGTACCCTTAATAAGTTGGTATAATTTATTGTATAAAAATAAACATAAATGTGATTATTTTAGTTTTTCCTTGTTCCAGATGACACGAGCCCTACCAGTGCAAAAAACACTGATCTGAAGAAGGATGAGGACACTTTCGCTGTGAAAATACAGGGGGCAGGAGTTGAGCAATTTGAACTTCAGGTAAGACCATTTTTTTTTCAGTTTCAGGCAGATCGTGACCATGCAATAAATATGTTTGCATTTAATACTTTCTTAGGTGCATGGATTCTGGCTGGTCCAAGATGCCATAATGACGCTGCTTTCGAGAGATGAAGTGTTTCCGCGCTCAAATCTATCCTTGTCTCTCGCTGGTGCCACACTTGACCCCCTCTCACAGATGCAAAGTCTTAAAGGATTCAAACCCGGATCTATTCTTCGTTTAACCGAAGGTTCCTTGCAATCACACATTATGAACGACCTAGATTTTTGCATTGTTACTCGAGGAAAACAAAGAGTTTGTTTAATTGACGTATTTTTTAATACATGCCTTTTTGTACATAAATTAATTCAATAGGTTACATTTATGTGACATTGATTTAATATTGAGCTGAAGAATGGAGAAAGCTGTGAAATTCTATGGTGGAATTTGCAGTTTAACTGTCAGATTACAGGTTTGCTGACCTGGTCTTTGCTTAATTTCTCTGTAATTACTGAACCTATCCACATGAAACAAACCTGCTCTTCAATAGAATGCTCAACTAATTGTGCCAGTCAACTAGCTGTTTTATTTTGATTTATAAATGTCATATTTTATTTTAATCTTGCCAGAGCCATACACTGCTCAGTCAGCTCGACTTCATTTGGCTCGTGTGCTTGAACTACTGAGGATGTCAGCACCTCAGGACGCTCTGCGAGAGGGACGCTCACCAAGTATTTTGGACACCATCACACAAAGCCAAGCACAAGGTGGGCTCTCAAATGGCACTGCCAAAATAGTGTAGGAAATGCGTACTTTCAAAACAAGTAATTTAATACATTTCTTTTTTTGTACAGACACAACTTTACAAAATGGAAAGAACTTCAAACGCTCTTTAAGTAATACAAAAACAGAAGTAACAAATCAAGACAGCACTCCTGAATACTTACTCCCTGGTTCTCGTGAAAGACCTCTAATGGCTCTGCTGCCAAATAGTTCACAACCAGAGGTAAAGCAGGAGATAATAATTATGATTGTATTTGATATTAACTTAACATTTGCTTGATCAGGCTCCCAGCTGTGTGAGGGACTTGAGCCTAAGCTGCTGGAACCCTCCACCAGGACACAGAAAGATGCAGGGAGACTTCCTGTACATCACTGTGGTAACAACAGAGGGACGGCGCTGCGACATCACCTCCTGTCCCAAAGGCTTCTTCCTCAATAGGTATCAGTATATTTAAGCATAAATTCAATAGCACTTCTAAGTTTGTATGCGCTTACCTCCATTTGTCTTCATTTCAGGTCTACTGAAGAAGTGTTTGATTACCGTCCGGCACAGTCAGCTCCAGTTTACCACTGTTTTACCGACCTCCTCTGTCACCTCAGCCCAGCATTCAAACAAGCATTCATCATTCTCAAAAACAAGTGCGACATATGCTTACATCAACTGATGTGAATCATTCGTGTCCTAATCGCAGGTGTCATAAAGTAACATTGATTTCTGTCCTTCAGGTTTCACTTGCCCCCACTTGAGGCCTTGCCCACCCCATATCACACACTAAGCTGGTTGGGGCCACCCTGCTCTTCTCGCATTCATAAAAACACATTCAGCAGACTTGGAGTGGAAGAACAGCCAGCACAGGTTGTTGTCAACACAACTTGTCAAATGAGGGTAAAAGATGTGCCACTGACAGAATCAGGGTTGATATTTCCTTGTTTATAGGCTCCTGATTGGAATGAAGAGTTGCAGGCAACCAGCGACCTTCCCCAAGGAAGCCTGGAGGAAAGACTGCAAAGAGACAAAGCTTTGCTACAGGTACAACCTTTTGTAGAGACTTCTGTCATGGCACAAGCAACACTCTATTGTAATCTCACACAGGTCAGGTGTGTTTCCTGATTCATTGTCTCAAATGGTACAAAATTGTGGTTAATTGGTCTGGTTCTAAACAAATAATTTTGTCCCATGACAGCACTGAAAATGTTTTTTTTTTTTAATTTTAAGACCTGTATAAAATAAATATCCTTTTTTTTTTTTGACAGGTTAATAGTGCATTTGTCAGAGCTGTGACCCAGGGAGCAGAAAATGTCTTAGATGGTTTTGTGGAACCTGTTAATGGAAATCCTGAGGATCCAGCGTTCCTATGGGGAGGTCTGTTTATAAGTCAAGGAGCTGCAAGTGACGTGTTTGGTGGAGACAGAGGCCGGAGGTAAGAAACAGCTATAATAATAATAATGTCTTACACTGGTAATGCACTTTACAGGCTTGTCGAAGCCTCTCAACCCACTACACTGTTATCATTATTCTTTCATCCCACATTCAGTGGTGGTAAGCTAGGGGCAGATGGATGCGAGGCTGCCGAAGAGCACCAGCAGTCATTCACGCAGTGTGTGTGTGTTTGCGTGCGTGCGTGAGTGTGTGTTATAGTGTGGCGGCAGTAGCTCAGTGGCAGAGCTGGTAGAGCGGTCAGATCCACTGACCCACAGGTAGGCTGCCTCATGTAAATACTACCGTTGTGTCCTTGGGCAAGACACTTAACCAGCTCCGCCCCCAATGCCTGTGTACATGGGTGGCTGGTTCCTTGATGTAAAGCGCTTTGAGTGCCTTGAAGGTAGAAAAGCGCTATTTAAATGCGACCATTTATAGTGGTTTTTGGTTGGTTTTTTTCCTGGTAGAGCGGCTCAGAGGTTGGAGCTGAAGGGGGTGCAGGCCTACAGTGACCTAGAGGGGCCACATGGGCTGCACATACTGCCAACAGCAGTGGTGGATTACAGAGGGGTGCGTCTCTCAGCTCAGGGCCTGGCTCCAGGAATAGAAGGCACAGAGCAGGACCAGGAAGTTTCTCCAGCATCAAGGTACGGTTCGCCACACTATAATTTCTAAAACATGAATCATTTGACTAATATATGTATCCATTACGGCTGACAGAGGCCTTCTGTATGGAGTGAACGCAGGACCCCAAGAATCTCTCCAGCGCAGACGTCTGCTTGAACACCTAGCACAAGCAGCCAAAGCGCTATGCATTCAAAGACATGTTGTCGTGTCGCCCAAAGGAAATGTAGTGCCACTGTTCACATCCATTGACGCACAGGGCCTTGTAGGAGCTGATCAAAGGTTTTATGTGCTCGACGTGTTTAGAAGCTTCCCTGCTGATGCCAACTTTTGCCCCGAAGCCGACAAAGAAAAGGAGACTGATCCTGCTGAAGATGGAGAACAAAAACAATGTAAAGATGATGAAGCCAAAACTACATTTTGGCCAGATAATTACTGTTCAGATACTGGATTTCCAAAGTGTTTTCCTCATGGGCTCTGTAGGCTTAAGCCAGAGTTGGTCCAGGCATTTATTCAGCACAAGTAAGTGTCAACACCCGAGCAACAGAATCAAAGATTCGTTTTTGTCTCACCATAAACTTAATTGTATTGATTTATTTCATTTCATTAGACATAATCAGTTCAGTCAGATTGTGAGGGAGAAGCTGGATAAAAATGGGGGCTTTGAAGAGTGTGCTGCAGCAGGTGAGATCCTTTTGCTTGAATGTAAAACCATATAATATACCTTCAAATCATACAATATATTTTTGATTCTTTTGGTAGGTGACCCACGGGCGACAAGTGCTGTCAGGGAAGCTTGTAAAGAAGTTGGCTCAATTAGTGATATTATTTTTGAGATGCGCTTCAACCCAAACATTTACTCCCCAGGTACAGACCGTCATTGTGAAACACAGCTACACACATGTATGCTTTGTTCATTTGCTGTGCTTTGATATACTTTATTCATTTTAGGAGTGACATTTCCTCGTACTGAAAGTGCATCAATAAATCTGCAGAAGAGATTACTTCAGGAGGCTGCAGCTTTCATTATCACACATCAGATCCCAGCCTTTGTAGGTCTAACACAAATCATGTCTCCATATCAACTGACATAAAGCTATATTACCTTGTATTTACTATATGTTGTTTGTGCACATAGGTTGACTATTGTTTACAAAATAATGAAGTTCCAGTTGACGGTGCTTCTCTGAAAAAGGCCCTGCACCATAAAGGGATCAACCTCCGATATATGGGTTATGTGGTCAAGGCTATCACCCAATCAGAAGACAAGGTTAAACTCCGGCACATACTGGTTTGTACAGATTCTTCACTGTGTATGTGTGATTTTCAGATGAAATTCAACAATTTATCTTTTTTTTAAATGTTTTTCATTAGAGGATCGCGATCAGTGAAATTTTCATGCGTTCAACAAAAAGAATATTCAACAGCTTTGTGCAGGTACTTAATGCCTTATTACCATTTTTACTTATGCTGTTATTACCTGGAGCAATGTGTGAGGCGCAGGTGAAAGCTCTTGATTTGAGTAGGAATGTTAAACCCCGAGGCGTGTCTCTGCAGGGTGTGGACGTGTCAAGTCTCTCTGCCGCGGTCAGTCACTTCCTTTGCTGCCTGTTGGTCCCACACTACACTCCCACCTCCATCGGGGACGACATGAAAAAGAAATCCCGTCGAAGGGGCCGTGGGGCTGGGCCCTCATCAGAGAGCACACCTTGGAGCACACTGACAGCAGTGGAACTGTGGAACATGGTGTGCCAGGACGCAGCCCAGACATACGGCATCTGTGACATACTAGGGTATGGTTTTTAAGGGTCTTTCACTAAGGACAGAAACTTTAATTGATCAAGTTTACTGTTGCAGCACTGGCCCAAGCCACCTGGTTGAACACTATGGCCTTCAGAAAATGTCTCTACTTAGGGAGTTTTGTTTGAAGAGTGGAGTACAGGTAAAATTATTTACTGTTGCTTGATTGATTTACTTAATTTTTTTTTACATTGCATATGAAATCATCTATACACTTACACAAGACACATTAACAGAATACCTTTGAATATGGTTTCTTCTTCTTGATCGATAGTTGAGACTCAAAGACTATTTCTTGGACAACCAAAACAAAGCACCTCTCAATCCAGAAGACGTTCTCAACATCTTCCCTGTTGTCAAGCACCTCCACATGCCAATTGTAGATGCAACAAAAGCATTTCGCACTGCCCAGACTTCATTACAAAAAGGTAACATTTCAGTTTGTCTTAATCCCTCTGAAGAAATTATTATTATCATTATTATGTAAATTGAATGTTGTTACGTATCATTGAAGGTTTGTTGGATCAAGCCTATGAACAGCTGAAAGAAGCTACCTACTTATATGGCAGGGTATGTGATGATCTCCATCCTGAGGCATGTTACTGTCACAGTGTTCTTGCCAGAGTGGCTTTCCTAAAGGGCAAGTCAGCAGAGGTATGTAGTTTAAGCACAAGCTAAAAGTTCTTATTTGTGGAATGGTAAAACAAACACATTTATCCTGCAGGCTCGTAGTATTCAACTAAAAGCAGTAGTTATCAGTGAAAGAGTGCTTGGTTTTGACCATCCAGACACTATCCAGCAATATGTGAGTATTTTACATGTATGTTAAAAGATTACTTTAGGTGTGTCTAACATGCACATGCTTGCATTGTATATATGTAGGCACTCTTAGCGGTGTACATGCATGCTGGAGGAGAAACGGCACTGGCCCAGAAATGCCTGCTCAGAGCACGTCTGCTAATGCTCACAGTACATGGAGAGGACCACCCTTACACTGCTGCATTGGATGTGGGTTTACATCTCCTGTTATAGTTTTATTTACATTTATGCAGCAAAAAGACATATTACAACTTCAATAAATGGTGTTATCTTGCAGAGTTGTCTGGGGCTGGTGATGACAGGAGGTCAATCAGAACAATACCTCAAGAATGCGCTTACTCTCAACACATCCTTTTTTGGAGCCACTAATCTGCACACTGCTCTCAGGTGAGTTTTCATCCGAAGACACCACTAAAAATACATATTTTTATCAATGACATTTTCATTTAATTTCCTTTTTGTAGCCAGCATCTCTTGGCCCAGCTCATGTGCAGTAAAGGCGACTACAGAAGTGCTATGGCCCATGAAAAAGAAGCCCTTTCCGCATTTACCTCTATGGTCTGTTTTTGATGTACCAAAATTTTGACAATCTATTTCTGAGCATTGTATTACTAGTAATCTTCTGTACAGTTCGGAGAAGATCATGCCCAGACTCGCTGCAGCGCTGAGTTTCTGAGCACCATAACAAAACAAGCTGTGCGCGTGGAAAGGTCTATCAGACACGCTGGACCTGAATGCTCAGAGCAAACAGTAGAGGTACATTTGACTATTATTTCATTCAACCACCAAATTTCCACTGTATCAGTTGCGTATAATATTTTTTCATAAAAAGGATAAATGTACATCCAAAGAGTCTTTTTGGTTCTTACAAATATTAAAATTTTAACCATAGCTTTTATTTATTTCCTCAGTGTCTCACTCCAACAACTGAAACCATTTTGGAGCAGATGGTTCTGGTCACAGGAATCAGAAAGATTGTGCAGAGGTAAAAATGATAATGCTTCATGAATGACAACTGCAAATCTGTTGCAGCGATAAATGTTCATGTCCTGAGGTGGGATTCCTTTTCAAATAAAATATATTTATTTTTCAGTGACAGGTTCCAGGAGTATAAACTGAAACATAAGGAAAGAAAAGCTGCAGTGGCAAAAGAAGTCATTGAAAGTTTACTTTCAAAGGCCAGCACTTCGGAGAGTGCCAGCAAGAAAGAGCAGCAGACAAATCAAGAAAAAGAAAGTGTGAAGGAGGCTGAAAACAGTGAGGACACCGAAGCTAAAGGAAAGAAAGGGAGTGATGATGAGATATCAGTGGAGACAAATGATGTGGGTTCAGTTTCAGATTCACCAACAGCAGATGAAGGGACCAAAGCTAAACAAGAGTCAGACAGATTGAATGGAGAATTCAATGAAGCCACTGATACAGCTGCAAGTCCGTCAGTTCTCAAGGTCATGACTTGGGCTGATGTTGTCTCAAAACCAGTTGTAGCAGATGGACCAGCAGCCAATACCCCAGAGGTTAATGGGGGCTTGGAGACCACTCAAAACGGTGAGCCTGAGGAATAAAAATGAGACCACAGAAAGGGTCAGGGCCCAAGATATCCAGTGGTGTTTTGATTACCAGGAGAATGAAGAAAACAAAACTACAGGTGTTAGAAGACAAGTATTACAGATCAAAAGATGGTGTTTTAATGAAAAATGGCTTTTAATTCAATAAACTTTGTACTTTTTGGAAAAGTGAGCATTGTTTAATTTGAACATCACAGAAGATTCAGAATTGGTTAATGGCTAACATTAATCAATTATGTTTTAGTCTTCTATAGTAGTATACAGTGTAGCCCATAAGTAGGCATTTGAGTACCCTTGTGAACTTGCATTATTCATTCACATGCTGCTGTATGGCTGGCTGCAATGTGCACCTAAATGCCTAAATTATATATCTATACGCAACATGCGCTGGGAAAAAAAAAAAGGATTTATTTTGTATTACCAAATAGTGTGTTTCCAAATGTTTCCAAGTGGGACCAGTCCAGAGTTTTCATAATTGTTCAATTTATTTTTGTAACGCCCAAAATCACAAACGGCAGTCGAGGGGTTACAGTGAAAAAAACTGAATAAAAACAGAATAAGCAGTGTTCATAGGGACTTGGTAATGTCCCAGCATCCCGTGTCTAAATTATGTTTCCATATACAACCTCCAGAACACTTTAAATGAATAATGTACAGACATGTGATAAAATCTGTGACGGCAACAAATTTACAATGAAAACTTTGTCAAAAAATTATCTCTGTTTGTCCTTGCATACAATCTCTAAATCAACACAGTGATCATACTCTGGTTCTGGTGGGTTTACCCAAGTGGACTCTGAAAGTTTGTCTACACCACTCGCTGAAAAAGTTATGACTGCAGTGTCACTGAAGACGTCAATCATGTGGGACGGACAAGGAAGCAGCCTCTCCTCACACACAGCCGTTATCTGGCTAATGTATCTGTAATCCCGGTTAAATTCTCTGTCAATTGTCCTGTTAAAAAAAGAGGAAAAGTTTAACAGTTAGGTTGATGAATTATTCAATTAAATAACATACCGCTCTTTCATGCCACAGAAACTGTTTCCAATAATGATGATTTCAGTCAAATATTGTTTGCTCCAGTTTTTCCATAGAAGGTTGTTGTAAAGGGCTTTCCCACAGTGCATTAAGTAAAAAATAGTTGGTTTATTGGCTTGGCGCTTTCCTTCCTGCAAGATATTATAATCATGATTGACCTACAGGACATGGATATTTATAGAAAAACATTTATTACTGATTTAACCATATGAAACCATATAAAACGTCTACCTCATTTTCTGTCAACACAGTCAGTCCTATTCTTTTTAAAACATCTACCTCCCCAGAAGAAAATACAGGATCAAAGACAAAGCAGTCGCTTAGCTCAATCTAGAGAAAATATAATAACCTTAGAGCAATATTAAATATTGATTTTTGAATAGATGAAGTCTTCATTTTACCTTCAATGCATCTAAAAGCAGCAGCAACATGGCCAGCTGATAGCGCGCTGATACACAAGAGGAGAAGGATCCCAGCCCGTAACACACACATTGCATTTGTGCTGGAGATGACCGCTGTCCGGCTGACACCTGAGAGACTCCCTTCTCGACGAAATGCTGTTGAATTCCCAGTGCTGCCATTAGCAACTCGTCTATGGGGATACATCATAAGTTTAATGACAAAGAAATGTAATAAGTCATATCCGTAGGTCTAGGCTTTTAATATATCCCATTTTCCAAAAATTGATTTGATCAATCTATTACTCAGTACCAACTTGTCTGAATAGGGTGGACCTCTTTTGGATAATTTAAGGATATATGCAGCACATGAGAGAACTGCTCCAGTGTTAGAGAATACTTTATTTGGTAGAATATTAGAGTTTATTTGGGGAAAGTTTTAAGATTCAATCATTGTCAAGGAATGTGTCAGTCATATAGCCATATAACACCATAACAGACATGTTTCAATGTTGTTGATTTAAATCTCAAAATTGTATTCATTTATTATTCTTTGTTTTGAGGACATTTGTTGGGAACACTCTTATTGACTACTAGATTTTACCATGCAAAAGACCCCACCTTTCCATTTCTCGTAAAAGGCTTCACATCGTAGATCAGAGCTAGAAACATACGATATTGTTAAGATGAAACTCGTTTTTCATTCAACTTTTTCTTTTCTTACGCTGTTTGCCTGAGTCGTTTTTCAGTCTTGTCAACATCTAGATGTTCCTGAATGTTTGGCTCGTTTGACATTTGCTGCTGAGTTTTTCCGGCTTTACCTTTGCGTCGTCGAGCCACCTGCCATCCCTCACTGTCTCCTGGCATTCCGACAATTTACACAAACATTTAAATCTAAACCATATATAATTCGGAAATGTACACATGTGGCGGAAGGTTCACGTGGGATTGTTTTGACTGCAACACATGGCATTTTACTTCCGGTGTAAAATAACTCAAACTATATCAATAATAATAATGCAACTAATATGCAAAGTACAATCAAACAGACATGTTTGCACTTTATTGCTTCATATGTGTAATTTATAAAAAATAAAATGAAGATAAAATTCCTTTCCGAACATCTTTATTTAACCGGAAACACTTGTGCTTTAGAAAGCGGTGCACCGATGTTAGAAACCTCCGTGATCTTTAGAGAAAGAAATATGTATTATTGATCTTGGTCTTCATGACGAATTCTTCATATTGATTAAAGCAGGTTTGGTATTTTTACAGACTTTAATACCTATGAGTGAAATTGGTAGAGGTTCTTATAACTTACAGTTACATTCGTCACTGCGTCTCTTGTGCGTAACCTTGTACTAGTTGTAGTTTGCTTAGTTATAACGTAATAATAGCTAAATTATTGTTTATGTATATTTTAGCTCTATGCAAATAATAACTACTCTCATATTCAACGTAACTTTTACACAGCAGGGCTACAGATAAGATGTCTATGTCACATCTGTATGGACGGAGAGGGGACGAGGAGGACGATGGTGTTGAAATCGAGAGATTTGAGGTGACAGAATGGGACCTGGCCAACGAGTTTAACCCTGACCGCCGCAGAACCAGGCCGACAAAGGAACAAGCTACTTACGGCATATGGGCAGAGAGAGACTCTGATGAGGATGAGAGGCCCAGTTTTGGAGGGAAAAGGTAAATAAAATAGAATACATACAGCATTACAATGTACCCAAGCAAGCATTGTTCACATCATATGTGTTTGTATGTGTGTTTCCCAGGTCTAAAGACTACACTGCTCCAGTAAACTTTGTGAGTGGTGGTTTGAGAAAGACTGCTGCTGAGGAGAAACAAAAAGAAAACGAGGAAGATGGATCTGATGATTCTGAAGACGACTCCCCAGCAGTCAAGGCCCCTCCTCGTGGAGGTGCACCCAAAACACTTCAAATGGTAAAGTTATCTTAGACGTCACCTTTATTTATTATCCGACAGATATATGTGTGGATAACTAAATGCTTTATAGGGAAATTTTCGAGGAAACCAGTTTCAACGGTTTGCAGGTCAATCAGGAATCGGCACCTGGGAAAAGCACACAAAAGGGATTGGACAAAAACTTTTACAAAAAATGGGTTATCAACCTGGCAAAGGCTTGGGTAAAAATGCACAAGGTAAGCATACACCAAAAGACTGATTATTTCTGTGATAAAAATGTTTTATGGAGGGAACAATGATACATATTTTCTTTGTAGGTATTTTAACCCCTATTGAGGCCAAGGTTCGTAAAGGCAAAGGAGCAGTTGGTGCATATGGTACGGAACGGACCCAGCAAAGTCTTCAAGACTTTCCAACTGTGGATTCAGAAGAAGAGGAAGAAAAGGTATAATATAGTATAAAAAATACTGATTTGCATGGAGCCAATTAAAACCCAATGATCTGTTTGTTTTTTCAGGAGTTTCAGAAAGAACTGGGACAGTGGCGCAAAGATGCAAGCAGTGGAACTAAGAAGAAACCCAAGTACTCGTACCGAACGGTGGATGAGCTCAAGGCTACAGGCAAACTGGCTGGGCGAAGCACTGTTACATCAGCGGGAGAGTTGGCACAGGTGAAGGTAAGCCTTGGGTAGCGCCATTTCAGTGATTAAACATCAGAGAAGCCATTTTTATTTGAAATTGCGTATAAACGTATTAAACTTGTTCCTTTTGGTTTCTTTGTAGGTAATTGATATGACTGGCAGAGAGCAGAAAGTGTATTACAGTTACAGTCAGATGTCCAATAAACACAATGTTCCTGATGAAGAGCCACCAATTGCAACTGCACGGGAGCAGAAAGGATGTGGATTTGCACTCCCTGAGCTTGAGCATAACCTCCAACTGCTCATTGACCTCACTGAACAGAACATATTGCAGGTATGAAACTTTTATCCTAGTACTCAGTACAGGTTATTCTGAAATTAAATTGAGAAATTACTCTGCCTTATCTATGTGTTCACTTTTTAAAATGTGTTTATTTTTCTTTCTAGTCTGCAAGACGTCTTCAGCATGAAAAAGATATGGTCACAACCTTGAATCATGAATCAAAAACCTTGCAGTCCAGATTGGAAACAGAGCAAAGTTCAATAGAGAGAATGGAGGCTGTCCTGGCTTTGGTGGAGCGTTTTCCCTCAGGGGAGACTGCACCGGGAGAGGGTCCTTCTTTGAAGGTAGGCACACACAAAGCCCATTTATCTTTTATGTATATATTAGCTAACTCTGTTATGTAAGAGCCTTAACCGTAAGTTATGTTTCATTTATTGTATGTTTTTATTAGGAGTGTGCTCGGATTTTTGAAACCTTACAAACTGACTATTTTGAGGAATATAAGACCATGGGACTAGCCGATCTTTCCGTTTCTATTCATCCGATGCTGAAAGAGAAGCTTTATTCTTGGGATCCCTTAAAAGTAAATACTTTGGTTTATCATTTTTAATATATATGTAATATACGTTGCAATTGGATGAATTTGTGACATTCTCAGTATTCATTTAAATATTTCTAAATTTGATTATTTCAGGATAGCACTTATTGTCTTGAAGACATTGGACAATGGAGAGCTATCCTTGAAACAAGAAACATTCACTCCAACACCCCAGATTCAAACATGGATCCTTACCACAGGTAAGCTACAATGACGTAATAAACATTCATTAACTCAGGGCTTTTACATTGTTATGTTGATTGTTTAGGTTGTTATGGGAAGTATGGATCCCTGTGATGAGGACGTGTGTGTCAAAATGGCAACCTCGCAATGTTGGGCCAATGGTAGACTGTATTGAAGTATGGGCTCCCATTCTGCCCCAGTGGCTCCTTGACTATGTACTGGAACAACTCATTTTACCCCACCTTCAGAGAGAGGTGAAAAAAATTACTACTAATTGAAAAGCATAATATTGTGTACAGTAATATGGATGAATATTAGCAAATGTGTGATATCTTTTCAGGTTGATAACTGGAATCCATTAACTGACACAGTGCCCATACATTCTTGGATCCACCCTTGGCTACCATTGCTTCAGTCACGTCTAGAGCCACTTTACCCTCCGATCAGAAGCAAACTATCTAATGCTCTGCAGAGATGGCATCCTAGCGATGCATCGGCTCGTCTCATTCTGCAGCCTTGGAAAGATGTCTTCACAGCAGGAGCATGGGAAGCCTTCATGGTGAAAAACATCATTCCTAAACTGGGTAAGTAATCATACATGCTGTAACATTGTTTTTGTACAAATTGTAATGATTTGACTATTTTCTTTAGCCTTGTGTTTAGAGGAGCTTGTCATTAATCCTCATCAACAACAGATGGAGCCATTTAATTGGGTCATCGATTGGGAGTGCATGCTTTCACTTTCCAGTCTTGTGTCTTTACTGGACAAAAACTTCTTCCCAAAGTGGTTGCAGGTCTTTGACAGTTCTCATAATGTCTAATATCTTTTATTAATTTTGTCATGTTAAAGCTATTTATTTCTATTACTAGGTGCTTTGTTCATGGTTGAGTAACAGTCCCAATTATGAGGAAATCACAAAGTGGTACCTTGGATGGAAAGGCATGTTTAGTGATGCCTTGCTGACACAATCACTTATTAAGGAGAAATTTAACGAAGCTTTGGATATCATGAATCGAGCCGTCTCTTCAGGTGTGGGTTAGTATTTAATTACATAAATATGATACAATGTTCTTTTAAAAATCTTTTTAACCTATCTTATCTAAAAATGTCTCAGTAATGCTAATAGTTCCTTGACATCTTACTTTGTTTATTCACAGGTACGTACATGCAACCTGGTGCAAGGGAAAATATTGCATACCTTACACAGACAGAGAGACGGAAGGACTTCCAGTACGAAGCGATGCAAGAGCGCAGAGATGCTGAGAGTGTCGCTACCAGAGGTTTCAACACCAGTGTACCAACAAACTTCAAAGACCTTGTACAGGCCAAAGCTGAGGAGAACAACATAGTGTTTATGCCTCTTGTGGCAAAGCGTCATTTGGGCAAACAGCTGTACACGTTTGGACGAATTGTAATATACATAGACAGAGGGGTTGTGTTTGTGCAAGGCGAGAAAACGTGGGTGCCCACATCATTACAAAGTCTTATAGATATGGCCAAGTGAGGATAGTCAGTTGTAAAAGTTGAGTAAACAACCTAAATGTACATAGCATCGTTTTTTGTGTAAATGTTTTAACATTTCAAAAACATCGAAATAAATTTTGGAATCTGTGTTTCATGAATTCTTAATGGTATTTTTTTGAATAAACAACATTTTCATTGCAATGGTTTTTATGGTGAATATCATATTATTTACAATTTCAACTCCAACTGTAACAATCATTTATATGTTGAATATACGACGCCTTCCATGCTTCCCAAAAATGTAGGCCCAGACAGAAACCAGCAGATGGCGCATCCTAATTTTCTCCTTCGGTTTGTATGAACAGAGAACGGAGCCTCCCTTTATTGACTCCTCAGAGCTTCCGTCCACCTCGGAGCTACGGCCCGTCCTTCGCTAACGTGTCTGATTGTTCCAGAAATGATTTAATGGGCTTTTGAAAAAAATAAAAAGGTGAGTTTTGGGTTTTCTTTGGAGATCTTTGGAGATCTTTGACTAGTTGTGATAGCAGTTTAATTGTTCCATTTCGACGATTATTTCGATTTACATGGCATGCTAGCTAAATAATCTTAGCTCGCTAGCTAGCTAGCTAGCTAACCAACCAATGTTTTTTTTTTTGTCATACTTTTTATTTTTTATTACTGATTTCAGTAATCAAAATGACAATATAACTTCCTCATACAAAATAATTTCCAAGCATAACTACAGAATTTTTTTTAATGAATAATATTACATACAAGAGGACATTAGTACATTAGTTTTCCCAGCTTTTCAGTCTCAATTCATTCTTAAAAGCAGTAAAAGTTGGTTTTACTTTTAGATATCTACATTTGTGAATGTAAAATTTCCATTAAGTAGGATCATCAAATTATTTCGAGGATATTCTGTATTTTTATCAATACAAAATATTCCAAATTTAATATTCTTGTACTTTAGGTATATTAGTATGATTTATAATCCAACTACATAAATCATCCAAAAATAGTTTGACAGGGTTATAGTCATAACCAATGAATTGATCACTCCTATGTGGATTATATATATTGTTTGTTTGTATCCCCCCCATAAGCCAAAATGTCTTCAGACTTGAAGAAGCGGAAATCTAAGGTTGTCCGAAATGAGGGTGTGACACCAGAAGTGAAGCGTGGACGTGCAGAAGGAGAGCCGCAGGTTTGTAATGTATTTAATGTACACTCAGTTACCCACCAGTTGGTGCTCTAAACATGTCATAAGGAAAACTTATTAAATAACTGTGTAGGATGTTCGTGTTTACAATGAGGAGGTCGAGCTGGACAGTAGAGACCCTGAACAGGACTATGTTCAGTACAAAGAATCTTGTGAAAGCTTGTCCACACTAATGTCTGAGATCCAAGAGCTCAAAGCCAATGGAGCCAAAGAAGGGGTGTGTAAAACATATTATTATGCTTTTACCATGTTTGACTTCTTAGGTCCAATAATACAATTATTATCTCCTCCTATAGTCTCTTGAGATTGAGATGCGACGCATGCAAAGCTGTATCTACTTCATGAAACTGAAAAAACTGAATCGACTGGCTCACGTGCGACTGAAGCGGGGCAGAGACCAGACACATGAGGTAATGTTCAGGGGTCACGGTATGTACATACAGGACATGATAAATCAAATGGCCTGCTATCCAATTTGACATGGGGAGAAAATAAACCATCTCTAAAACTCACCCATCCCATATTTTAGTCAGTACCATCATTAAATTACTACTTCAAAGAAACAAGTCTTAGTTTTAAGATTCAAAATGCGGTGTGTTTTATTACAATCTGACTCATATTCGCGGAGAAATAAGTTTAATGAGGAATGGGAATGTAGATACGGTAGAATACAAAGACACACGGAGAACGCACATGTGATTACGGCAATTTGCCGCATTGAAATGAAACTCTTTTTGGCCAGACCTGACTCGCGGGTCAAAAGATAACATGTGTTTCACTACACAGATACACAGAGCCTACAGTTGTTATTTTGTCCGCTTTCTGAGTGAGTTTCGGAAGGAGCACACCGTGGCAGGCATGTCTCAAGCCCCTCCTCCCAGTGTTACCATGAAACTTGTCTAATTATAGGTAATATTATAATTCAAAAGCGCTTCAGGTGAGGTGATTATAAACTCAACCTTCATGTATTTAGTCTAGTTATTATTTTATTTTCAAAATAGTCATCTGTATGAATGGGTCTAGTCAAGTTAATTAACAGATTTTCTCTTCCCTGCTTTACATTGCACGTCTATACATAATAAAATATTATTAGGCACTATATAGGTCTATTATATAGGCCTATACAGTGTTAATAATATGTTTAGGGTGCATTTACCTTTGGAAATAATGACTACATTAAACCGTCCTTGGAGAAAAATGCAACCCCATACGAGGCATATTTACCATCCCTTTAAAAGATTCTGGGGAGAGCAATGATGTTTATAATGTACTTGAAGCGTGGGCTGTTTAGTTGTAACTGCTGTTGTTTCTTTTAAATTGTTTTGTTTCTTTCTTCAGGCTAAGCAGAAAGTAGATGTCCTTCACCTTCAGTTGCAGAATCTCCTTTATGAAGTCATGCATCTTCAGAAGGAAATAAGCAAGTGTTTAGAGTTCAAGTAAGAAAAGTTGTTGTTGTGTTGCTGTTGTTGTTGCTTTTAATGGCGGTTGGCAGCCAAATGAAAAGGTGCATTTACCACCACCTACTTTAGTTTTAGTCTTCAAAGTATGTGTTTTACGCTATACTGTTGAGAATGAGAAGGAACAGAGGGAGACGACGTTGTTGTTCTGTTACTTTTTATGGTTGGCAGCCATTTACCGCTACCGACTGTAGCAGTATGTGTTTAACGCTATTCCGGGTTTTTTTTCGAGCGAGAAAGAGAGATAAAAGAGTGTCTCCTCAAGTAAAGTTGAAAATAATGAAGTCTAAAGAATAATGTCTTAAGAATAAGGCAACATTTGTCTCGCGCAGAGTATACAGAAAATGGTAATTGTGCTTTTTAACATCTTTTATAGGTCTAAACATGAGGATATTGATTTGGTGACTGAGGATGTGTTTTACAAGGAGGCTCCACCGGAAATTTCAAGGCCACAATTCACAAATAATGACCAGCATCAACTTACATTAGCACGCTTGGATTGGGAGCTGGAGCAAAGAAAAAGGTCTAGAAAAGAAGCATGGGCTGATACTGTCATGCTTCATATCTGGTGAAGATCCGTATATTTTCATACTTTGTTTTGTCTAGACTGGCAGAGAAATACAAGCAATCACTAACCACAAAGGAGAAGATCCAAAAGAGCATTGAAGTGAAGAAGGAACATTTATCAAGCTTGCAACCAGGACTCAATGCCATTATGCAGGTTACTATTCTATCTCATAAAAATACATTTATTCTTTTGAGATGTAATATCTATGTTTGTTGAGTGTTTTTTGTGTTCACCTCATAGGCTTCACTCCCAGTGCAGGAATATCTGTCAATGCCGTTTGAGCAGACTCAGAAACAGACAGAGATTGCGCGGCACCTGCCTCCACCTCTCTATGTCCTCTTTGTCCAAGCCAATGCATATGGCCAAGCATGCGGTATGTTCTTTATACATTTATTATTATACATCAAAAGGTCTTGACCATCTTTAAACTTGTATCGTATTGTATTTTCCCTTTCAGATAAGAACCTTTCTGTGTCCATCAATGGGGATGTGGATGAGGCCAAAGCCCTTTCTAAGCCACCTGAAGACTCTCAAGGTATATGATTGACAAACCTGTATTTTATTCAACAAATTCAACCCTATAACCTCTGCTCTAAATATGCATGTGTTTTTCAGATGATGAAAGTGATTCAGATGCAGAGGAAGAGCAGGAGAAAACTGTAAGTGAATGTTCAAATTCCATTCAACTTTATTCAGTGCTCATAGTGTTTGGAACATGACATGTATGTAGTCTTGAGTTTACTTATTTTTTACTCATTTTCTATTTATAGAAGAGGAGAAGAGCCACAACTGGTGGTCAGCTAGAAGAGAAAAGACGAGAGATGCTGAAACGACATCCTCTCTCTGTTTGCGTGGATCTCAAGTGTAAAGGTACTATTTTGATGGCATTGCAAATATGTCTTAGTTCAGTTCCTGCCATATGAGTATGAGTGTACAGTTTGTATTTTGGTAATTCTACACTTCAATGGATAGTATGTAAAATGAACATGAAAATGACCTTCTTGTACTATTTCCTTCGTATGGGAAAAGTGCTAGATTACAGGGAGATCTGCAATGCATGCGTAACTCTATCTAAAAGGGTAAAAAGAGGAGAGGGCGCATTGTTGGGTTAAAATGCTTACACTACAAAGTAACTACTGCATAACAAGTTTTTGTTTTTTTTTAACTGCTGTCTGTCTGTACTTCTTGGCCTTATTCATTATGCTGCTGTTGTAATCAGTTTAGTGCGTATAAACCAATAGTTGAGCCTTATATATATTCACTGTCAATTTGCCAATGTTCAAACCTTTAATGTCTTGTGTCTCCTGTGAGAGCAGCTCCCAGCAGCTGTACTGTTATTGCAGTGTAATGCTCTGCCGGCTAAAGTCTTCCCAGTGGAACTTTCACTGTCTTAATCAATAAAGAGCAAACCACTATTCATTTAAAGAGTAATTGATTGTTTTACCACTCTGTTATGTGTTTTGTCTCCACAGATGGCAGTGTTCTTTATCTTTACTTTTTTTACCTGATGAATCTAAATATAATGACAGTCAAGACCAAGGTCACTACTCCCACAGACGTCAGCACAGCCATCAGTGCAGGGTGTGTACTTGAGTTTCTGTTGCACCTTGTATTTTTTCCAGAATCACTAAAAGTTTTTCTTTTCTTTAGAGAGTTGTTGAGATCAGACACACTCCTAAGCTGCCTCTATGTTGGGGACCAGGGTGGAGAAACGCCAAATCCATCCAATCGCTACCAGTTTGACAAAGTCGGGTAAGTGTATATTTTTACATCAAGCGCTAACATCAAGTTCTCATAACAATCTTTGTTTGTAGGATTGTTTCTTTTGCTGACTATGTTGATGAACTGGGTCATCCCTATATGTGGGTGCAAAATCTAGGCGGACTACACTTTCCCAATGATGGTTCAGAGGTATATGATCTTTAATCTTAACCAATTTCTTTATACATTTTAGGTATAATTTTTATATTTGTTGCATGTTTGCTGTTGTAGAAATTGTGTGTGGGCAGTTCTTTAAGTGCCAGCCACATGGAAGCCACCATGAAGTTTCTAAGGGCACGGGTCCAGTCCCGCTTGGCTTTGCAAAAACAATTTGCATCTTTAGGTAACAAATACACATGTGTATCATTGTATTGTTGATTGCATTTGTAGTAATAATTATATATTTTCCCCCCAGAACACAGCATTATTCCAGTTTCCAGTGAGTGTCAGAATCTCATTCCTGCCAAGATAATTACTCGTTTAGCTCGCTGGACAACCACTACTCATCAGGACTATTTGGTACGTACAGAGATGAGGATTGATTAAAGTAATTGATCTCTTTTGTTTGTTTTTAATGCATTCTTCTTTATTAATGGGATTTGTGTACAGCTGCCCATAGACACACCAAATAATCCTCAATAACTTTTCCTTACCAGTGTGATCAAATAGTGAATAATAATGCACTTGTATAAGGCCAGTTTAAGCCTGGGCTCCAATTGTTTCTTAATTGCTAATGCTGATTTTTATTTATACATTTTTTTAAATACAGGCTCTTCCTTATACAAAACATGTAACTGAAGCTGGACTGGCAAAAGACACTGACCTGTACTTTATGGGTGTTGTTGAGAGGGGCACTGCTCGCCTCTATGCCGCTGTGGTGATGAGTCCTCGCTACCCAGAAATTGCCCCACTATTCTCTCTGTCGCTCAGCTGGAAGGGAGAGCGCACAGGACGCTCCGACGACAACCTAAGAGTATGAACCATCTTTTAAGATCATCATTACTCTGTTAAGTTTAGGTTTAATGTGTTGAAATTTTATTTCAGGCAGTAGAAAGCGAGGTGAATATGTTCAAACATGAGCTGCAGGGGCCTCGTCCAGGTCACCAGCTCTTCACTAACCAAATGGCTCGCCTGTGCATGTGTCTGGATGTGTACTTGGAGACCGAGGGGCAAGATGACGGTGTGGAAGGGCCAAGAGAGTTTCCCCGTGAAAAAATGTGCCTCCGAACTGTCAGGTAAATGTGTGCTTCAACTGAATATTACAGAATTCACTGCTGCTGAAGACTCACTGACTTTTAATTTCAGGGGACCCAATCGTCTGAAACCATTCAAGTACAATCATCCTCAAGGTTTCTTCAGTCATCGCTAAACCCATTTGTAGTTCACAATTTGATAGCTTCTAGATATACCTTTTGTTATTAATAGCATATAGAAAGTGACACTTTTAAGTCTTTGTACCTGAGAATAAATATTTTTGACAATGTCTGTGTCATGTCCTAAGTTCTGGTTATTACATAATTATTCAAGGGATATGTGTACATGAATATGCAAATGACAGAGGGTGTGTGCAGGTCCCTCAGCCGCATTGCAGCGAATGTCAGGTCAGTGTGTGTTCTGCTTTGAGCCAAATAAAATCACCAAAGCGTTCTCATTTTTCCATTTTATTGTTTTATATTGCATAATTCCAGCAGTTTATAGTAGTTTTCTTTATCCTAGTTTTGGAGATCAGAAACGTGAGGCAGCTTCTCACCAGTCAGGGAGACGCTACATTAAAGTGCACAGCAAGCAAATTCAAGACTTCCCTGTGAGTGTTTTAAAATATAATTTACTGGATAAATATATATTTACCTTTTAGCTTACTTTAGCTTGACATCTCTATGCAATAAAGCCCCCAATAAGTATGTACTTGCCTCACGTTCATTCTGCATTAATTCGCACATCAAAAGCTTTGGGGTTGTGCTAAGGCCATACTCTGGAGCGGGAGTTATTTGCTACATTTCTATTGCTTGCATACATTGACCACCAGTTCAAGTCTAGTATTTACCTAAACAACCATAGTCGGTGCAATTAGTCCTGTGCTATATACATTGCTTTGCCACACCCTGATGCACTAAAATGCAGCTTAACTCAACATTACTTCTTGCCGTCTGTGCTAGAGGATTTGGGTTTTGCCTCTTTACTCTCTTCCTTTTTTTCCTCTGATTTTTTCTCTTCCTTCTTGACTTTAGCTTCTTCAGACTTGGGCTCAGGTGTCTTCTCCGCTTTCTTTGTGTCTTGTTTCTCAGGCTCCGTTTTAACAGATTTCTGTGCAGAGGGCTCATCTTTGGTAGGCGCAGCAGGCTTCACAGGTTCATCCTTCTTAGGTGCTGTTTCCACTTTGCCTTCTTTTTTATTGTCACTCTTCTCTGCTTTGCTGCCAGTCTCCTTTTCTTGGGACTTCTTCTCATCCTTACTGGGTTGTTCGATGGTCTTTTTGTCCTCCTTTACAGGGTTCTCATTATCTTTTTTCTCTTCTTTAAGAGAGTCTTTGGAGGCTGCCGTTTTTGGTTCAGGCTTGGGTTCAGGCTTGGGTTCATCTGCAGAAGGGGACTTGACTGCTGGAGATTTTGCCGGTGATTTGGGCTGTGGGGATTTTTGTGGAGACTCTGAATCTGGAGCTTTTTTAACAGGGGATTTTGAGTTCTCTTCTTGCTTTTCATTGTCACTTTCCTTTT
Organism: Chaenogobius annularis; assembly: GCA_015082035.1. NCBI lineage: Eukaryota > Metazoa > Chordata > Actinopteri > Gobiiformes > Gobiidae > Chaenogobius > Chaenogobius annularis. Next base: position 759,710 of record BJKM01000169.1, on the reverse strand, counting down.
CACTTTCAACCTCCTTTTCATCCTGATCTTCTCCATCTTTTATTTTGTCTTCCTCATCTTTCGTTTTGTCTTCGTCCTCTCCTTCTTTGGTGTCTTCCTCATCTTTCGTTTTGTCTTCGTCCTCTTCTTCTTTGGTGTCTTCCTCATCTTTCGTTTTGTCTTCGTCCTCTCCTTCTTTGGTGTCTTCCTCATCTTTCGTTTTGTCTTCGTCCTCTCCTTCTTTGGTGTCTTCCTCATCTTCATCATCCGCTTCGTCTGTCACCTCGGTAACCTGGGTCTCATCTGTCTGCTCTTCCACAATCACCCTATCAGAGATTTCCTCTCCTTTCACTTTAATGAACCCTGACAATCTGCCCTCTAGATATGTGTATGGTCCTCCACCAGAAGAAAAGCGGTTCTCCTCTCCTTCCAGTAATTTTCTGTTCATATAAAACAATATTAGAAATGGTACAATTTATGATATATTTTAGTTTTCCTGCAATTATAGATTCAACCTGTAGGCAGAGATCTCAATATCCAGAGCCATCTTCACATTCAGGAGGTCCTGGTAATCTTTCAGTTGGCTGGCCATCTCCCATTTTGTGCTCTTCAGCTCACGGTCCAACTGATTGATGGTCTCCTAGAGCACATGAACAGGTAATTAGATTGTGCTATTAATAAGTTCAAACAAACGATATTAATAATATTGTGTAAAGGTCCTGCCTGGAGTGAGTGGAGCTCATCTTGCTGTCGGTCTTCACTTTCCATACGCTGCCGCTCCAGGGATTCTTTGGTCCCACGTAAAGTCTCCAGCTCAATAGTGCGACTCTGCAATTGACGGCGGTAGTCTGCTAACTCTTCCTGCGTTGCACGAATCGCACCCTGGTTAGACCAAGCAGCCTCGGACAGGTGCTCCATTCGCACTACAACAAATAAAAAGACCGGTATGACGCACCATAATCCAAATCCAAGTATGAATATGAAGTGCATGCTCCAAGGCCATGCAGCATGGGCCCTACCTTCTAAAGGACTTGGACCACAGACAGACAGTTTTAACCTTGACACTGCATGTGTCAGTCTGACTCTGCGCACTTCTCTGGCAGGCACAAATGGGCCCCACTGCTGCAGTCAGCTGGACAACTCATAAAGGTCATTCCTCTGAGACTGGGCTTAGTACACAGAGTAATTAATTAAAAAGGTATGCGTCTGCCCTGTTTAGGAAACACCTTCAGTGATTCATTCTATAGCAGAAGGATGCTGATTCTCTCTTTCCTTGGTTGCTGCATGACCTTGAGCAAATTCTATTTAAAAGTTTCACTTGGGCAAAAAATGGGCAACAGCACAACCACTTCACGTTTTGTCACCATACCAAAGTGAAAGCAATTTTTAAAATTGTTTTTTTTGTTGTTGAAAAGCTATCGCTGAAAGTACACTGTCAGGAGTATTATAACAAAAGTAAGACCCTGTTGGTGCAAGCACCAAGGAGTGAACTGTGAGCTTTGACCAAACCCACAACCCAATGCTCACCTTTAAACCATTCCTCTGTGTGCATGGCACTGCTGCTCGCATGATTGTCCAGCTGTGCGCGGATCTCTCGCAGTGCAGTGGTAACGTCCGCCTTGTGCGGGTCTAGCTCGTCAAAGTTCACCTGCGCGCCTTGAATCTGAGCTAGGAGTTCTTCAACTTCCTCCTCGTGATTCTTCTTCAAAAAGACAGACTCTTCTTCAAGCGCACGAAGCTTCTTGTCGAGTTCTTGGCGCGCAAGGCGGCACTCCTCCGCGTACTTCTTCATTGCACGTGCGGCAGCCTCGAGCTCTTCACGGTTCCGCGCTTCATCTTCAAGCCTGGCGCGCACGTGCTGGATATCCTCCTCCAGGTGGTCCTGCTCCAACACCGTGCGGGTTCTCTCGCCGCACAGCTGCTGCAGCAGTGCCCTGAGGTCCCCCAACTCTCGCTCGTACTGTTCCCCCACAGAGGCGCGCCCGGTCTGGCGCTGACGCAGTGCCGCGGCCTCAGTCTCCAGGTTGTGATTGTGCATCTCCAAGCGGCGTACCTTGTCAATGTAACCTGCAAAGCGGTCGTTTAGGGCCTGCAGAATCTCTTTTTCGCTTCTCCGATTCATGTCTCCGGTGAAAGTGTCCACACTGTCCACGGAGGCCGGCTGGCTGTACGTGAGGCGGCGGCGCTGCGAATGAAACCCACTAGATGACACTGAGACAGGGCGAGCCTTGCGGTAAGAGCTCGGGCTGAAGTAGTGATTCTCCATCGTGAAACTCATGTTTGCAAAACTGCAGAGAACTAACTGCAGAAGGAAGGGGAGCGCAGCTTTTATAGCAGGAGGCCAAAACTCACGAGTCAGCACCGGGAGCTGTCCACTTAAAGGGGTACCGTTTACCTCAAGAAAACTTACGTTGGCAGGAACAAAGTACATCTTTAAATAAACCCATAATCGATCACCTCGACGTGTTTTGGCTAATCATTTCAGATAGTCATGTAGGACTATTATTCATAACATATTCATATTCGTACCTGACTAAAGACAGCTCTGTGGATTGATGCATGAATTGTCAAAATGGATAAACTGTCTTCAACATTTCATACATTTACTCAAATAATATTTCATACTATCATTGAAATGCCTTAAATCAGCACAAACAGTGCGTGGGTGTGCTTGTTCTGCTGATGCTTCTCGCCACTGCAGTGTGAGTTTGCAGATCCACACAAACTCCCATGTGGCTTCTCTCTCTCTCTTGCTCTCGCTCTCTCGCTCTCACTCTCTATGTCTCTCCCTCTTGGTCTCTTTCTGTGTCCCTCTCTCCCTCTCTCTCTCTTTTTGTCTCTCTGTGTCGCCCTCTGTCTCTCTCCCTCCTCTCTAGCTCACTGTCCTTCTCTCTTTCTCTTTCTTTCTCTCTCTCTGTCTCTGGTGCTCTGTCCATCTTCATACTACTACTTCCTTGTACCACTTTTATACTGTTTTGTGGTGGAAAAGTAATATCTGTGGATATACACTCAAAGACTGTACTGGTGATCAGCCGCAGTGATGACAAAGCATTCATACTTAAGTGTCTGAGCAGAAATAGCACAGCACCTGGGGTCAGTGGGTTTGTTCTGCAGAACCTTACAGAAACGACCATACAGTGTTTCCTCCTGAGATCTGTCAGACTTCAGTCAGCTCTGCATTTCTCTGCATCAGCTCCTTCAGTGTGTCTGCTCTGACAGTCAGAGGATAACGGTAGCCCCCAGCATGACCATCACTGCTTCTATTATGATAAGCAACACACAGTAAAAAAAACCCCACAATATTTACATTTCTGCTTGTATTACAGTATCTACAGTACAGACTATGGTGATACCTTAAATTACAAGTACATTTGTAAAATGTACCGGTTAGGTTTGGCTGAAAACATATTCAATTATCTGGTTTAAGTATTGCAGACAGTTAAGTTAAAATGTAAATTTATTTTGTTTATACCAGGGAATATTTTTATTTATATACTCAAACCTCTTGGACAGTGAAAGTACTTTGATACATTAGTGCCTAATTAGTATTATTATACTATTATATATAGTATTATTGCTGGGTTTCATTCTATAGGCCAATAATATTACATACGGATGTAAGCAGCTAAAATTATACAGTTGAATTTAGGTTTTTGTGTTTTTTTGACTTGGCTTTTTGACAGAACTCTTGAAAAAAAATGTTGATTAAAAAACAAACAAAAAAACTCAAAAATAATATTCATTCATTAATTTTCTACCGCTTGTTCCCATTAGGGGCCGCGGGTGACTGGAGCCAATCCCAGTGCCTTTGGGCCTTAGGCAGGGTACATCCTGGACAGGGGCCAGCTCGTCACTAAATAAAAATAATATATTATAATTTATTCCATTGAATTTGTTTGTTTTTTTCTTGAATATAGGAGATATTGTTTTACACTGTTTTGAGGTGGTGTTTAAAAGAACCCTAACAGAAAACAGTTGTGTGGCCTAGGATGAGAGATGTCCTGATGTTTTATTAAAACATCAGTGGCCTGTCGCTAGAATCCGAGTGCGTATACAGACTTTTGGCGTAACTTCTGCATTGACAAAACCAAACCAATGCAAACTACATTCTCGGGTTGCTTGAAGCTAGATATAAATTATTTGTTGACTGTAGAGGGAAACCCTGAGCCGCTGATGATTTCGTTTTTTTAAGTTCATACAAACATTAATTTAGTGCCAAATTGAAATGCCAGAAACTGCTCGCCAGTGCTGCAGTGATTAAGGGCGTTGCACACACATACATCTCCTTGTGGATCAATAAAGTTTGACAAAGTCTAAAAGTCTGCTGAAAACCCACTAGATTTAGCGTAGTTTCATGCTATGCCCTTTAGGGGCCAGCAGAGGCATAAAGCCGTAAAGCGAGAGTCCGAGTAAATGGGAACTTCCTGTTGAGTTTGGGCGAAAAGTTAGAAAATATATACATACACATACACTGTATATCGTTAAAATGTACAAAGCGATGCCCTTGCTGGAGAAATGGATTCAGGAAAACAACGATCTTGTAACTAAATGGAAGGTAAGCTCGGGTTGTGGGGAAAAAAAACAAAAAAACCCAAGCACTTAGTTGGATTCATATCATTTGTGTTGACGTTATGATTGTTAGAAACCGACAGATGAAAATAACCTGAGAAAAGACCAGAGACTGTCAAATCTGAGATGCCTTTCTTTGGAGTTTCACAAACTTTTGAGTAAAATACAAGGTCGTTATTCTGAAAATACTATTGTTGTATTCATTAAACCCTTAAACATGTGCCTCATTTGCCCACACAGGTGCTCCACATGTTGCAGGGGTCACTCAGTTGGAGCTGACTGTGATGTACAATGCTAGTGTTTTTTCTATTGCTCTTTCTGAGTTTTCCAAAGTAGAGATGCTGATTACAAATGTCATGGATAAAGGTTTGTGTTATCTTGTATAAGTCAATGGCCTTTGTTACCTCCCATAAATGATAATTATGTATATATATATATATATATTACCATATCCCCAGTTCTCCAGATATCAGGATGTAGTCCAACCCCTGGGAGCCCTGACTATCTTCTGTTTTGGAGAAAGGTTTTAGAAAAAGCCATAGAGCGCACGGATTTCATTTTTTGCTTTGGACAGCTGTTTTGTTTGCAGTGGGCAATATGGCTAGCCACCCAGAACTACCATGTAATCCAAGAAACTGAGGTATTTTTAATACTTTTTTTGTTGCCCAATGTCGAGATCCAGTCTCCTTTAAAGTATCAACAGTATAAACTATGTTACAAACGTCTTCAATTTCATGTCCTGTAGAAGGAGATTTCAACGTTCATCTCAACAGAAAACCAAAATAAAGGAGAGCTGTCTTACTCTTTACTTTTGGTCTTGGAGCCAAAAGAGCTCATCGAGTTATTACATGTCTGCACCTTAAATGGACATGGCAAGTATTATAATGTATTTTTAAGCAGGTTTTCATCTTTACACTTGCGTACATGCCTTTACATGAATTCATCAAATTGACGTTACTTCAATATGTTCTGTTTTTAAAGGTGCAGAAAGATTAACAGATGGTCAATATTCAGAGGCTTTGAGTATTCTACAGAAAGCCACCTCGTTAACTGCTCCCAGAGGTGTAGTGGCCTGTACTCACCTTCTGTTGGGTTCATGCTTTCTCCAAATGGTATCTACAAAGCACTGTGCGTATAAATGTCAATGAGCCTTTTAAATTAACTCTAAAATGTGTTTGTCACCAGAAACGTCCTCATATGGCATTGGTCTGTTTCCGGAAAGCTCTGGAGACAGACTGTCAGTGTGTCAGTGCGCTGTATCAAAGTATGCTTATCTACAGGCAACTCGGAAACAAACCAGCTGAGATCCAAGCTCTTGTGTTACTACATTCTGTAAGTGTGTGGTTTATATCCACCAGTGATTCCTGCTGCCTCATATAACAATTACTGTATGTAGTAGTTAATACATGCATATTTAATTGAAATGGTTTTATTGTGTTGCAGGTTTTAAACTTGACACACACCTCAGAGTGTAACACAGGAGATGGTCAATTTATCTCCTCTGCGTTACTACTCTCCAACCCATATTTGAAGAACCTTTTGGAAGTTCCCTCTGCTTTAACAGTCTTGCACAATCTGGCTTTAAGATGTGTTCACTGTGGAAGGTGAGATGTACAGTGTTGTTTCCTGTCACAAACAAAATGGTGCAATCTTAAATTGATTACAAAGAAATTTATTTTATTTTTATTATTTTTGTTGGCTACTGTTCATTCAGGGTTTCAGAGGGCGTGGAACATTATCTGGATTTATTTGCTATTCTTCACACAGATCAACCTAATCCACATCACGTAAGTTATGATGAGTCATCAAAATGTTTCCAGCTTGACAAAATAATAAAATATGGACTAATATTAAAATGATGTATTTTTAAAAAGTTAAATAAGGAGTTCCCCTTCCTTCCGCGATTGGCTGAAATTTACCTTGAGGCTGCTGCTGCTATGATTATGGTCCAGCGACCTGCCGATTGCATTGCACTGTGTGATGAAGTAGTTGGCACAGCACTAGATCTGCTGCCAAAAAAATTGGTTTTAGAAGAGTCGAGTATAGAGACTGAGCCCAGTGATCTTGACGAGGACCATGATGACAAAGGGGCCTTGGTCCTCTGGGTTGGGTCAGCTAATCTCCTCAAGGGTCACTGCTACATGCATTTAAAGGACTGGAAGCAAGCTATGACCCATTTTACAAGGTCTGTTTTTGATTTTGTTGTCTTGTTGATACAGTGTTGAAAATCAATAATTTATGTTTTTCTTACAGGTGTTTAAATCTGATAGTAAGAGTGCACTTTAAAAAGAAAGGTGAGAAATTCTATCAAGAAGATAAACTTCCCAGTCCCAATAAATGCTTCATACATACAGCTGATTTGCCATTCATACCACAGGTTGTCAATCACAGATCCCCAGCACAGACATGGTGAACAAAGAATGGTCAAAATTGTTCACACTCCATAGACTGAAGGCATTTTCATTGGCTTGCCGAGGGATCTGCTTTGCTCAGACTGATCGATTGAAAGAAGCTCTTAGAGACCTCCATCTCAGTTTGCATGCATTCCCAGGTACAGTTAATATATTATGCCAGTGGCCCTCAAACTTTGGCTTTCTGAGTACCCCCAGATCTTAACCAGGTCTAATTTAGTGCTGAAGTAGGTCTTCATAAAGCTTTGCCAAAGTAATTCTAACTAAGAAATGTTGGATGTAATATGTTCAAAATTAAGTGAACACTAGAACTGGAGAGGACACGTAGCAGTTTTTATTATTTCATTCATTATGCCATATTTGCGCATGACTACACATGGAAAAAAAAGAAAGAAAATGTCATGCCCCAAATGTATCCAAATGTGCTGGGATTGAAATTGCAATAATTTGCTGTTGCATCCATGCTGTCACAGAGTGTGTGAGTGCTGGGTTATGGTGTGGGGAAGTACTGTGGCGACTGAAGCGGAGACAGGAAGCTGCCAGCTGTTGGAAAAAGACATGGAGCTTTACCTCAGAATCTTCCAACAAGTACGAACCCAGAAGAATATTTGCATTGCAAAAATGAATAAAGTTATCTACATATTTAACCATGGGTTTCAGAATGATAAATTAGGATTAATCAAATGTAATTTTTAAACAAAGTATTCTGTCTTTTTAAAGGTGAAAAGTATTCAAACTGTTGCCTATAACTTGAAGATAACAATTAAAACCATGAATAAATGAAATAACATTTAGCAAAAGTGTATCACTATGAGAGTTATGGAACTTATAAATCATAGTTTGCAGATGATTATACAACTTTTTAAGCCTGTTCTTTTTCTGTTGAAGCGGCTGTGTGTATTTAATGGAACCTCCAACTGACCATTTGTTGAACCCCTCTGAGCTTCAACGAAGAATTGAAGATCTTGGATTTGAGGAAGACAAAAATTGATAACATTTCTACTGTCATAATTTTAATGTGTTTATTATTGTTTATGCAATGGGAAAACAAATGGATTCTCTAGATTTGTTGAGCTTGGCAAATAAATCATCTTTTATTGTTATGATTTCCTCAAAATCCCAATTTATGTTTTACCCATGGGTTTCAGATTGATGAGTAATTAGGACTGTTGCCATAGCAATTTTAAATGGGAAAAGTTTGCGTTTAACAGTTACAGGAACCTGATACCCAAGAAACTACTGTTTTTACAGTTTAGAAAAAAAGCTTTCTTTGACACAAAAAAAAAGCCACATCAACGCGGTGCGACCCTATTGGATGGTTATAATTTGTTGACAGGGTAAAATGCCCAATGAAAAGCTTGATGCAAATAGAATCTCTGATACGGCTTTGAGACGGGCTAAAAAAATCATGACATGAGAGAAATGTGACCGAGAGGGAGAGAAAGAGGCTGGCTTCCGAGTAGCCTCCGTGGACCGGAGAAGGCCATGCCGAAATGGGACAGGCCTAGCCCACGGAACTGCTCCGTCACCTAGCAACCAAGACTCGCTGCTTATGCTAACGCCACGCAAATTACGCACATGGATGTATTAAAAAGAGCACGCTGTAAGGATAAAATATTCTGACTTTGAGCCCGAAATTAAAGTTCATCTCACCCAAATCTTTTGTCTAAAACAAAATAATGTTCAGCTCTTGTAAAATATAACAATTACCAATGTTCCTGTGATAACTGTCAATGTTAATTTCATGGGATTTTATAATGACATGGGAATACATGAAAGGTAATATGTGCATTTAAGTCACTTTATAAAGAGAGATATCTGTGTTTCTGGTGAAATTATATTCAATGATCAGAATAAAGCTTGTTCATGTTCTCAACATAAACCATAATTAAGACAAAACGTTTTTACTCCCACCCCGATTCATTAGCTTTTATATTAATATGTTACAGAAAATACATTCAAATTAGCTACAATTTACAGTTAAAACAAAACTTTGACAGTTTTTGAGTGTTGAATGCCCTTATTTTATAACACTCGTGCGTGTACTTACATGTTTCCAATGTCGGGAGGCGCTGTTTCGCTCCGCCAGTTTTAAAAACATCTGACTAGCACCGCGCAGTGCATTATGGGATATACAAGGCCGTGAAGTGTACTTTTTCACGCCCTTCGTTCACGGCCAATCTCCATGGCAACGCAGGCCACATTTGTCGGCCGCATTCATGGGCTGCATGAAATAGGATAGCCTTGTCGCGCAGGATGTGACGCAACCGGCCTTCAGATGTAGCCTTCGGAGCTTGCAGACCATGGATCTATTATAATAACGATGTAGACTCGGAATTGAGGCCATGGATGGTTGAGACAGCCAGAGAAAGAGCTCCGGTCATACGGGTACTTTTGGGCTAGCGCTACGGCTACCACGCCCCCTTTCAGGTGGCACATGAAGTGACGTCCCCACCTCCATTTGGGTGAAAACAAACATTGTTAACAGATAGGCGGGGTATCGGTGTAGTCCCTCATTCGTCCAGGAGTGTTCCATTGTAGAAAACGATTCAGTTGTAGTAATCTGGGCTCTGTTTTAGAAAAACAAAACGTTTCGATTCTCATCCAAGAGTCATTCTCAATCTGTGAAACAAGTCTGAGAACTCAGGTTTATATCCTACTCTGTGAAGGCCTTGCCCACAGGATGGGACCCCTTATAATGGGCCATCGAAACCAACTGGGATGGGCCTATTGTTCCCTGACTTTGGCTCCCTCCTCCCTGAGTCTCTTTATTAGCATCCGAATGCCTCGGGCGTCTCCAGGGTTTCAGCAAACCATTATAAACAACTGGAAGGTTGAATCTTAAACCTCCATTACGATTTAAGGAAGGATTCTCTTTTTTAACAAATATTGCCTCCTTAACTCCTCTTTTCTCCCTGCTCAGAATCTCCACCTCACTCTCTTCAATAGAGTGGTTTGTGGCTTTGAGATGAAGATGCACAGGGCTTTGGGGTCCTGAACTCGCTTGTCTTCTGTGCTGATAAAGCCTCTTGTGCAGTGGCTGTTTAGTCTCCCCTATGTACCGCTCTTTACAACTTTCTTCACTGCATTGGATAGAGTACACTACATTGCTCTGTTTCTGTGTAGGCATCTTGTCCTTAGGGTGAACCAGTGTTTGTCTTAAAGTATTGCCTGGTTTGAAATAAACAGGGACTTCGTGTTGTCTAAAAATTATTTGCAGTTTTTCTGACAGTCCTGAGACATAAGGGATAGAGACCCCCTTTCTTCTTAGTTCTGTTTCCCTTTGGTCCTGCTTTTTGGTTTTCTTCACTTTGTTAAGAGCCCAAGTCAGGTATCCATAGGCTGAGAGAGCATTCCGGACATGTTTTTCCTCTTTCCTCTTTCCTCTTGCCCTCTTAGCTGGTGGGCACCTCTGCTCTGAGAAGGCTTCCAGCTCTTGTTTCTTAATTGTCACAAAAGTGTCGTCCACGTAACAGTACCAGACTTGGAACAATGCCTGAAAAGGAGGTCAGTGCCTTCTTCTCAAAATGCTCCATGTACAAGTTGGCCACTATGGGAGAGACGGGTGAGCCCATGGCACAGCCGTGAATCTGTCTGTAAAAATGTCCCCGGAATTGAAAGTATGTGGTGTTAAGGCCGATGTCTAGTAGTTTGCATGTGTGTTCAGGTGTCAGTTTGGTCCTTTCCTGTAAGGTGGTGTCTTCCTGCAGCCTCGTCCTAACCGCTGCTACTGCCTCAGAGGTCGGGATGCAGGTGAAAAGGGACACAACATCATATGAGACCATCAGGTCATCTTGGTCCAATTGGAGATGTTTCACTTTGTCCGCAAAAGTATTTGTGTTTTCCACATGATGTTCCGAGTTCCCCACCAATGGTGCTAAGATGGTTGTTAAATGCTTGGCCACATTGTATGTGATGGAATCGGTGCTGCACACAATGGGTCTGAGTGGAACATTCTCTTTGTGAATGTTGGGAAGGCCATAAATGCATGGAATAGCTTCCCCAGGATACAGTCTGTAATACAGAAGCCTGTCTATCACCTCCTCTTTTTCAAGCTTTTGTAAACAGTCTATCACCCTCTTCTTGTAGCCACTGGTCAGGTCTCTTTTCAACCGTTTGTATGTGGTCCTGTCCTCGAGGAGGCTGTGGACTTTGGTTTCATAATCAGCTGTATTAAGAATCACAGTGCAGCATCGATGGTCTGATGGTGAGAACAGTCATACTCAACCCACAGACCAGCTCCAAAGACCTACAACATGATCTTGCTGCAGGTGGTGTCACAGTGCATCGTTCAACTATTCAGCGCACTTCACACAAGGAGATGCTGTATGGGAGAGTAATGCGGCAGAAGCCTTTTCTGCGCCCATGCCACAAAGAGTCGCGCTTGAGGTATGCTAAAGGGAAAAAAAAGCATTTTGACAAGCCAGCTTCATTTTGGAATAAGGTGCTGTGGACTGATGGAACTAAAATTGAGTTAGTTGGACATAACAAGGGGTGGTATGCATGGCGGAAGAACACAGCATTCCAAGACAACACGTGCGTCCGTCAGTCAGTCGCTCTGGCTGATATCATTGTCCTTTTGTCAATAAAACTATAATTCTAAAGTCTGACATGGTTAAACATTTACTAATCTGTGAGGCTCAAGGGCTTCCTCCCTCATTCTCCATAGAATTGGGGAAACGAGGCATTGGAGCCCTTTACATTAATATTTTTTGTGATGGATCAGAATGTGTTATATGGTTTCCTGTGTACTTGTGTAAGAATGTTATCATTTTCATTTCAAGTTTTTTCAATATTATTTATTGTATTCTAATTATGATGTTCAAAAGTGTGATTGTTCGTGGAGCCAAACCCAAACAAATAAATAGTTCAACATTTGTGGATCAGATTTTTGGGAAATTTACAGTTAATGAAAGAAATATCTGCGGTTACAAAGTCCCAGCCTCCATCTGAAATTATATATTTCTATAAACTGCCAATCTTTCATTCAGTTTGAATGTTTTCTGATTGTGTTTAAACAAATACTTTTTTACAAACCTCTACAAAATATTGTTAACAAAAATTAAAAACTGTCAAATAAATTACTTTATTGACTGGGAAGCCCCCGGGAAGAGCCTTCCACAAATGCTGCCTCTCGCGTTGTTGTTGTAGTGTTACTTTTAATGACAGCTGGAAGCCAGCTGAGAATGTTTTTATTTTATTTACGTAGATTTTTGCTTTGAAGTGTGTTTACTTTTTCTTCTTTAGTGGTGTTTTATGGCGGTTGGTATCCATAGTGATACATTACTTTACATTACTTTATTCTTTGGACTTTATTCCTTAGACCTTATTCTTTATTGTTTATTCTTTTCGACTGTGCCAGAGACAGAGAGCTAGGGGAGGCCGGCGCCTCTGAAAAGAATAAACAAAGTCTAAAGAAGAAAACAAAGTCTAAAGAATAAAGTCTAAAGAATAAAGTCTAAAGAATAAAGTCTAAAGAATGGCGGTAGTGTAACACTATGGATACCAACCGCCATAAACACCACCAAAGAAGAAGAGAAAGCGAAGTGTTTTTACTTTGAAGTGCTTCCGTGTGAGAAATGTGTTCTTTTATTTACGTATTTTTGCTTTGAAGTGTCTTTACTTTGTGTGTTCTTCCGGACCTGTCGGACTGATTAAGGTCTGCAGCCAGACACTCTTGAAATATTAATAATAACTTCTCCGTCCGTGGCTGCTGTGTCGCCAATATTAATATGTTGTGGAATTTTGGCGCAAAACGATAACATTTTAACAATTTGTCTCTCCCGTCTATATGGTAACACGGTTTGTTTTCACCCAAAAGAGGGCGTGGCTATAGCGCTAGCCCAAAAGTACCCGTATAACCGGAGACGTCTATAAAGAACGGAAACTGATGGTCTTTCGGCTGAATTCACGGACTACGAACTCAACCGGTTAAGCTTCCGCATCTTTTAGTTAATACTATAACATCGTATTTATTGTCAGTAAAATCAAGTGGACGACATGGCTTCGGGAGGGGAGTAAGTGTTTATAATACTTTTTTACAACTAAACGCATTTAAATGGCTATCGCTGTTACGTATTGCGTTACTTTAGCAATTCAGCTAAACTAATGGGGTCAGTGTCCGTCTCCGCACTTTCTCGCTGTTCAAAGAGCCTTTTACATCTTGATGAGTGGTCTCTTGAGTGGTTGCAGTTGTTGATTCAGTTAGTAGATGTGCCGCTGTCCTTGACTGGCTGGTTACTAGTCGGCCCTGGCTCTATCTTTCAATGTTTGACAAAGCGCAGTCACCGCTATCGTGTCGGAGGCTAACATTAGCTTAGCAACATAACCAAGGCCAAAGCCTCAGTATCAAAATGATCAGGCCTTACAAACCGCAAACACTTCTGTGAGACGTAAATGTGAAGTGTACCTAACACATACGAGATAACGTCGAGGCAAATAACGTTCACGTTACAGTGGTTATCCAATTGCTCATCTCAGCGCAGTCACCGCTATCGCGTCGGAGGCTAACATTAGCATAGCAACAAAACCAAGGCCAAAGCCTCAGTATCAAAATGATCAGGCCTTACTAACAGCAAACACTTCTCTGATGTGTTTTCATGTCAACTGTACCTAATTACATACGAGATACTTTGAGACGAGTAAAGTTAATGTTTGAGTGGTTATTCAATTGTCTATCTCGGCTAACTAGCTGGTGTTGCTAATGTGTGGATAACCAATTCCTAGCGTCAATACAGTCCCAAGCTGCAAAATTTAACCATGAAATGTATAAATTCATATCCATGACTTGTAACAAATGCCCTGGGTGTTTTCTTTACATCTAAGTTGAGTACCACATCGGCGTTAAACCTCTTTATTTCCTGCCGACGCAACCTGTTTTTTTTTTTTTCCTCTTTTGCTGTGTCATCTGGGTCCATTCACTTAGCCGGTGCGCTAGCTAGCATGCTAATGAAATGAAAGGGTAACCAAACAATCCAGGGCAGCCTCCAAGGCATTCGAGACACTTTTAAAATCTATTTGGTTTTTTTTGTATTTGCTTTGCAGTAAATGTATGAGATAATTGCAGGACGAGTGACTGTAGCTTGAGTTGGCTTACCTGCTGGGACGTAACACTTTAAATTATTAATAATTTGAGTTAATTATGTAGAGACAGACGTTGTTAACTTTACAAATCCAATTACCCGTTTTAATGTAGTGTTATAAGAGCAATAATTTAAATATTGATTAAAAAAAAATATTTATTATGCCTGAGTTGAGACTTAAAAGTTCTTTGTAATTGAAGTTTTTCTTTTCTTTGTAGATCTAAAAGTGATGATCTATCTACTGCTATTCTCAAACAAAAGAACAGACCCAACAGACTGATTGTTGATGAATCCATCAATGAAGACAACAGTGTAGTCTCCCTTTCACAGGTACAAACTTAATTCCACGTATTGAGTAAAACCAGTAATAACCAAACGATTGTAATCTATGATTAGACAAAAATGGATGAGCTGCAGCTTTTCCGTGGGGACACAGTGCTGATGAAGGGGAAGAAGAGGAGGGAGACTGTGTGCATCGTCCTTTCTGATGACACCTGCTCTGATGAAAAGGTCCGCATGAACAGGGTGGTCCGCAATAACCTGAGGGTTCGATTGGGTGATGTCATCAGGTAACGGCACACTTTCTTCCCAATGTTAGTGGACACATGACTGTAAATTTTAAAGGATTTCCCCGCCCCTCAGCATTCAGCCATGTCCTGATGTGAAATATGGAAAGCGCATTCATGTTCTACCTATTGATGACACTGTAGAAGGAATTACTGGGAATCTTTTTGAGGTTTACCTCAAGCCATACTTCCTTGAGGCTTACAGACCAATTCGCAAAGGTAAGTTCAACATTTTGGCTAAGTTGCTTGCAAACTTTTAGGCTTTAAGTTATTGTAATGTATTTTTTACGCATGTGAAGGTGATATCTTCTTGGTCAGAGGTGGTATGCGAGCTGTGGAGTTTAAAGTAGTGGAAACTGACCCTTCCCCATATTGCATTGTTGCTCCTGATACTGTCATTCACTGTGAGGGAGAGCCCATCAGAAGAGAAGTGAGTAGAAGTTACATAGAGTAAACTGGCAAGTTTTGTTCAAAATCTAACTTTTTTTTTTTGACTTAGGATGAAGAAGAATCCCTGAATGAGGTTGGTTATGATGACATTGGAGGTGTGAGGAAGCAATTGGCACAAATCAAAGAGATGGTGGAGCTGCCTCTCAGACACCCTGCACTGTTTAAGGCCATTGGTGTCAAGGTAATGACTATTTTCAAATGGACTCAAGTCATAAGCAAAGAATGTATATCCAACTGGGTTGTTTTTAGCCACCTCGTGGAATCCTGCTTTATGGACCTCCTGGAACTGGAAAGACCTTGATTGCCAGAGCTGTGGCTAATGAGACTGGGGCCTTCTTTTTCCTCATCAATGGTAAAATATTTTGTATCCATTATTGGATATAGCAAAGTCATAATTGTTAATGATGTACCTGTCTTTAGGTCCTGAGATCATGAGCAAACTTGCTGGTGAAAGCGAAAGTAACTTGAGAAAAGCCTTTGAGGAAGCAGAGAAAAATGCACCAGCCATTATCTTCATTGACGAACTGGATGCGATTGCTCCAAAGAGGGAGAAGGTCAGTGGAGTTGCTCAAGTTGTTGAACTATACTGCTTTTTTTTCTTTAGTCAAACGCACGCACTCTAGGGGTTAGAAAAAAGTGTGTGTGTGTTCCCATGCACGCTCCATATGCACTAGTCCTCCAAAACATACGTTTATTTAAAGCACTTAATGTTTTTAAATCACAAGGCAGTGTGTCAAGATTTTTGGTCATCACTTTTCCCTGAAGTTCCTTGCACCTGATCTGCTGCCACACGTCTCAGCCGAGCCCCTCAGTTTGTTACTCAAACCTGCTCATTGTCTGCCCATGTTTAGGTAAATCATTTATAACTCACTCGCATGTTACTCACTTTTTTGACTAAATATGCACACAACCCCTCTACACGTTCAAATTTCTGCTGCAGAACGCAACGCAAGTTTCTTTTATAGTAATTTTATGATAAAGTGCATTTTTTTTTTCCCATACTTAACATTTTCAAGGTTTTTTTTTTATTTTTTTTATTTTTTTTAAGAGGTCATTGAAATGATTAATCTGTAATGTGATTTACTTTGTCCTGCTTTTTAGTTTAACATCATTACAATTTGTTTGCAGACTCATGGGGAAGTGGAGAGAAGGATTGTTTCTCAGCTGCTGACTTTAATGGATGGACTAAAACAGAGGGCTCACGTCATTGTCATGGCTGCCACAAACAGACCTAACAGCATTGACCCAGCCCTGAGGCGATTTGGTAACTTGACTCCTAAAATGCTTACGCGGGATTAGTAGTTGTGTAGAGTAGCGCCGCTTTTCCATCTTACAAAATATGATAACCTGTCATTTCTTTTAGGCCGTTTTGACAGAGAAGTTGACATTGGCATTCCTGATGCTACTGGCAGGTTGGAAATCCTGCAGATTCACACAAAGAACATGAAGCTTGCTGACGATGTGGACTTGGAGCAGGTTTGCTGACATTTTTGGTTTTACTAACAATTAAAACTTTTTCTTTTAGCTTTTGATCAAAACTATTGTCACAATTCATCCTGTTAGTGTCTTCTATTTAGAGGTCACACTTGACAGTCACGCACGCAGAGCCTTTAGAGACTCACTGGGTAGTGAAGTTAAAAATGTCGGTTTAACGCAGTTCCTTGCTAAAACCACTGGTATGACTATTTCGCCAAAAAAATTGGTGTCTCAGCATCTTTTTTTTTTCCTTTTTTTAAAAAATCTGCCCAGCCCTATCTGCATTTAATTGCCTGACCGGCTAGTCCCTCATTCTGCTTGACAATCAATCGTATTAACGTGGGCCAGTTCAACCAGAGTAGTGTCTTTCAAGTGCAAAAGAATTCTCTTAAATATAATTTTCACTGCCTTCTGAAATCGGTGAGCTGGGACATGGTTCAATCAGACCAAAATGTCTTTGACTATAAAAAAAAAAAAAAAAAATTTAAACTACATGCTTTGACAATACTTCAGTTTGCTTAATGTAGAATTTTCATTTCTAGGTAGCCAATGAAAAAACTCATGGCCATGTTGGGGCCGATCTGGCTGCTCTGTGCTCTGAAGCTGCTCTGCAGGCCATCCGAAAGAAAATGGACCTGATTGACCTTGAAGATGAAACTATTGATGCAGAAGTCATGAACTCTCTCGCTGTGACAATGGATGACTTCAAGGTAAAATTCAATTTTTGGTGCTTGGATAGTGTCAGCTTTGACAACAAAAACTTATTTTTTTGCTGCAGTGGGCCCTGAGCCAGAGCAATCCATCTGCGCTGAGAGAGACCGTTGTGGAGGTGCCCAACATCACATGGGATGATATTGGTGGTCTGGAGGATGTCAAGAGGGAGTTACAAGAGCTGGTTCAAGTAAGAATTTTACTTTCATATATCATGAAATATATTTTTGTATAAAATGCAAACTATAGATGTTCTGACTAAACTATTGTTTCACATTTAGTATCCAGTGGAGCACCCAGACAAATTCCTCAAATTTGGAATGACTCCATCAAAGGGTGTGCTGTTCTATGGGCCTCCTGGTTGTGGTAAAACTCTTTTGGCCAAGGCCATTGCTAATGAATGCCAGGCGAACTTTATCTCCATCAAAGGACCTGAGCTGCTCACTATGTGGTTTGGTGAATCTGAGGCTAACGTCAGAGAGATCTTTGACAAGGCAAGTTCTGCAAATGTTTATCATTTAACAAGTTTAAGGCTCCGCTTTCAACACCTGAAACATGGTCTAATGGTTGAACTCGACCCTCAGGCGCGTCAGGCAGCACCTTGTGTGCTCTTCTTTGATGAGCTGGACTCTATAGCTAAGGCTCGTGGCGGCAATGTGGGAGACGGTGGTGGAGCAGCTGACCGCGTAATTAACCAGATCCTCACTGAGATGGATGGGATGTCCAGCAAGAAGAATGTCTTCATCATTGGAGCCACAAACAGACCAGACATCATTGACCCAGCCATCCTGAGACCTGGCCGTCTGGATCAGCTCATCTATATCCCGCTGCCCGACGAGAAGAGTAGGATGAGCATCCTCAAAGCCAACCTCCGCAAGAGTCCAATCAGCAAGGTACCTCAGGAATCATCCCTCTTTTTATGGTGTCAAAGTTGAAAGTGAACATAATGTTCCTTCACTTATGAGCTTTTATACCATGTTTTATAATGGGCTCTAATTAACTTGGGTTGAATGTTTTTTTTAATCTGTTCATTCAATGGTCCCAGATTGCAATTTTTGCAATTAATAACAGTGTTTATTATAATATAAAATTTCCCCAAAAAGCCTTTCTTTTAAAAACTGACTTGTTTTCAGGATGTAGACTTGGACTTCTTGGCAAAGATGACCAATGGTTTTTCTGGAGCTGATCTTACAGAAATTTGTCAGAGGGCCTGCAAATTGGCGATCAGAGAAAGTATTGAGAATGAGATCCGTAGAGAGAGAGAAAGGCAGACCAATCCTTCAGCCATGGTTTGTACTCATCTAATGCACGCCGCAATTTTTTAAAATTGTATTTTTTAAAATTATGGTGTTTTTGGTGGCGTTTGTAGGAAGTGGAGGAGGGAATGATCCGGTGCCAGAAATCAGGAAGGACCACTTTGAGGAAGCGATGCGATTTGCTCGGCGCTCAGTCAGTGACAATGACATTCGCAAATATGAGATGTTTGCACAGACCCTACAGCAAAGCCGTGGCTTTGGAAGCTTCAGGTAAATGCGTGTATTGAAATCTTGTTTTTTTTTTTTTTGTGTTTTCAGGGTTTACATTGTGCATTTGGTAACGTTTACGGTCATTTTGTCACCAATACTGGTTATTTCAGGTTCCCATCCAGTGCTGCAGGTGGCAGTGGTCCAGCTCATGGCTCAGGAGGTACTGGCAGTGGTCCTGTGTACAATGAAGATAATGATGATGACCTTTACGGATAAATGCTCACTGCCCCTCGGTCAGTCCTGGGATCACACTTGTACAAATTCTCACCAGATTCCACATTTTTAGGACTTTGTGCTTCTTTCATGTGGGGGTTTTTTTGGGTTATTTTTATGAAGGTTTTTTTAAGTTACCAATGCCTTTTATTTTAAACTGAATTTATGTAATGGCATTTTTTGCATTTGAAATATTTGAACTGAATTTTTTAAACATCCAATCAAGTGAAAATATTTGAGGAAAAAATCAGTTTGCATTGTTTTTAAATTTCGGTGTATAAAATGCAATTTTAAATTAGGTTTGTTAAAATAGTGTATGAAAATGCAATGTTTAAAAAATACGTAAAATATAAACCACATGCTCAAAAGTATTTTTTAAAAGCAAAGTAGCAGTAGTCTGCTAATGGGGAAAAGGAGATCATCTGCTTCAGTCTGGATTGAACCAAAAGCTAAACTGAGATTTTGAGACCGAAAATGTTCAAAAAAAAAAAAGAGAAAAACCATCAGTGAATTTTTAAACATTGTATTTTCATGCACTGTATTTAACAAACTCAATATAAAAAACGTTCACTTCACACATTTCAAAACCCAAAAATTAAATTGCATAAATTCAGTGTAAAATAAAAGTATTAAACACAAATTAACCTTATTCCTTTTTTTTTGTATAATTTCCCCTGGAGAAAGCATGTTGCCGCTTTATTTGGCCTGGCTTTGTGGGTGGGGTAAGGGTTGTTCAGGTAAGAATTCAAATTTTTCAAAGGGGAGGTTTAAGTGGCCTCATTCTCAACCATTTACAACAAACATGAATGGCTTTAGTGATCGGATTCTACGCTAGACTATAAAACCGAATATACACATTGCTAATGACTTTTTTTTTTTTTTTTTCTTTTTTAAAAATGAACAGTAGCATTTAATGTATTACAAAATTTGTCGAAGTTACATTATGTTGTTGAATAAAAAGTCCAAATGTTTGTTGCAGTACTTTATTGTAGGAGTATTTTACGGGCACTTTTTATGGCCTAGTAAGAATCGTGAAATGGAAAGTGGGGGTGTTCTGAATCTCGCCACACTTTCTTTCCCCCGTTCTAAAAAAAGTAGACATTTTCAATATTTTGTTGCTGTATTACACAATCTTGTTTTAAAACAAAGGGTAAAATAAATGCATAATTACGTCAACTGTGGGAACAATGAATCGCTCATTGCGGTTAAAGGAGTTTATCAGTGCCATGTCCTTCTCTGACAGGGTGAAGTCAAACACCTGCAGATTTTGTTGGATCCTGTTTGGTGTCACACTTTTTGGGATACAAGTCACTCCTCTTTGAATGTGCCACCTGGGGAGGCATGGGGAATTGTAGAGCATATATATTTAGACTTTGGTTTGACAGGTTTCTTACCTGAGGATAATTTGTGCAGGTGACTTCTCATATCTCAGAGCAATGGCCCATAGCCCAGAATCCTCCAGCAGGGCTGGCTCGTTTGGAGAAGCCCAAGGCCGGTCTCTACTGCCCAAAGGACTGTAGGCCGTCACACACACCCCCTGTGATCTACGGCAGAACTACTAAGCAAACTTATTTGTGGTTTAAAAAATAAATAAAAAATACTAACCGACAATGCGCTATAAGTGGTTGTTGAGACAGGTATGGATGACACTCCACCTGTGAATGAAAACGCTCATGTGATTGTGTAAGCTACTGGCTATGTTTTATTTTTTCTACCTGGTTCACTGCTGGTTTATGTTTGGCCATGCTGAGAATGTCATTCATCTGCCTGGCATTGAAGTTGGACAGCCCTATTGCCTTGACAAGTCCCCTATCCACTAAGCTCTCCATTGCCTTCCAGGTTTCCCTGTAGTGTGTGTCAGAATAACACACACTGCCATCATCACGCCGGGGCATCAGCTCTTTACCTCGCCTGAAATAAACACTTATGATCAAAATACAAGTGTCATTGTGATCAACAGGGGGAGACAAAGTCCTTGAGTGGCTGCTCACTGGAAGGCCATTGGCCAGTGCATGAGGTACAAGTCCAAATAGTAGACACCCAGGTCAGTCAGAGTGGTCAGACAGGCTGCCTCCACGTCCTCTGGCTCATGTTTTGTATTCCACAGTTTAGATGTCACAAAGACCTCCTCACGGTGAAGCGGCTAAAGGAATAGAAATTTATAAAGGATGACAATTTCTTGTACACTACACAATAGTGGGCAATACCTTTCCTGGACCAATCCGAAGAGCCAGAGCCTCCCCAACCTCCTGTTCATTGCTGTATGCAGCAGCGCAGTCAATATGTCTATACCCACAGTCTAAAGCTGTCAGCACTGCCTGTTTCACCTGGTGCGGAGAAAACACAGCTCCCAGCTGCACGACTATCAGTAAATATTGTGGTTACAGTATTTTGTACCTGTCCTGGTGCGCTCTTCCAGGTGCCAAGTCCAACCATGGGCATCTGGTGCCCTGTAGACAGCAATACACAGCTGCTCATGGTCCAGCTCGTATGGTGACAACACACTATCAAGTTTTCAAGTTCAGCCTCTTATAGACCTGGCATAGTCATCATGACTAAGTCCCCAAACTCTGTAACTGATTCACGTTTGAGCATACATTTATTAACAGGACTTTGGGTCAAGAGAGCTCAAAGTGAAGCAGTCCACCTTTTAGCCATAATGCAGTAAATGAAGGTCAAAACTTCTGCAGTGAGACATTTGGTGAGCTTTGTTATAGCAAAACGCTGTACATATTCTTTAGCCTTAGAGGAAATCTAAACCCTGTGTGAACCAAGCCTGATTTCCAGAAATAGCTGATGCAGTTATATGGCATTAGTCACAGTGGAGTGTTACTGCCGGATCTCTGGAGGTCCAGTAAGTATATCATGTGATGCTTAAAGTAAACTTGAATTATTTTCTGACCAGAAGTGCCCTCAGATCATCTGCTCAACCTGATTTCGAAGTCAATATAAATAATAAATTGGTACATTAATTCACCTTAAGGGTGTTGAATGGACAACAGCTGAGGGCAGAAAGTTTATCTTTCACTCAGAAAAAAATTGGGTATTTCAGTCCTCATATACATCATACTGTATTTATGGCCTAAAAATAATAAAGCCATTTTGTTACAGATTCAGAACAATGTTTGATTCACACATTTGGTTTATTTGATTTTGAAAACATTAACATCTCAAATGCGCACAAGCAATGACTGTCGGTCAATGAGCAACAGTGCATGCGTGTTCAAGATTACAGCCAGTCCAGAGGGAACGCTTCCGACTGTCCATGAGCATGTCACTGCTGTTTTATTCATCTTCTGACATGTTCTCACACACAGCATATTTGTAAATTGAATTACATGTTTGAAATTAGAATAATTTTGATCTGTGATTTACATCCAATAGAAGGGTCAAGAGTTTAAAAAGCCTCCAACAGCAATTACCGTATACAAAAGTTTAGTTATAATCATTGTTAAGATGTAGACACTAGACAGATTTTTTTCAAAAATACAGTAAATGTATAGTCACTATATAGTGTGTGTGTGTGTGCGTGTATAGTGACTATACTATAGTGTACCCTTTAGCACAGCTGACTGATGGACCAAGTCAAATCAGAGAAACACAAGCCATCTCCCATTTGCCCCTCCAGACTATACAATGGTAAAATCATGTTTACAAATATGTTTGATCAAATGTTTCCTTTTCTGTCTCACTTAGAAATTGCTTATCCTACATGTAGCACTATATATTGTGTGTAGATAATGGCAGGTTGTACAGATGTACAGTTGAGGCTGGACTAAGGCACCTGACAGGCCGCAGGCCGAGAGCCCGGGAAAAGCACCTACTGTATGTTCAATGTAGATTGTATTATCCACTGCAGTGTGAGGTTTGATTGTCATTCTTCATATGGTCCAGTTCAAAGGATATGTTCTCAATTAGATTCATTTTTTGTATTATTACAGAACTAAATGTATTTGCAAACATTCAACAGAGTTTGAATTTACAGATCAAAACTACCAGACCAAATGTGTTTCATCAATTAAAAATTACACTGTGACAGTTATTTGTCTTGTTACAAAAGACTGCAAAAGACCCACTGACAAGTCTTTAGAAATATGAAAATCATTTTACTATCAAACAACTTTTCTGCCTCCTACCTCTTCAATGTAACCTGCTCCACGAATACATTAGCACCATCCCTGTTGGCACTTATTCACAAAAAGGTATATATTAAAACGGTTTTAGGGAATTGGAGCAACAATACAAGAGTCCAGAGTGGCTATAAAGTGAATTACATATTGTGTTTTTCTTTTTTTGTTTTGCTAAGAAGCAATTACGATTGCGGCAGGTGTTGTCTGATGATCTCTTTGGATTGGTGCGGGATCCTGTCGGGAAAGTACACGGAAAATTCTACGATGAGGTCTCCGCGTTGCAAAGGGTTTTTAGGAAAGGGCAGACCTTCTCCTCTGAGCCGCTTGACTGTCCCGGGCTTGATGATGTCATGACATGGAAGTGAGATGACACGGTTTTCCAGAGTGGGAATGCTCACGGTGCAACCACACAATGCCTAGAGTAAGGAAAAGGAGAGATTGAGAGGGTTAATCACGTGTGTAGGAAAGAAATACCAAAGAGCTGAAAACACCGGTGACTTAATGTTTCCATGAGCTCAAACTGATTATGACTCTTTGTAAAACATGATTCTGTTTGTATGAAATAGTCTTAAAAGAATGTGTATGTTATCTGTGGCACTGCAGAGACTCTGGAGGCATTTAGAACAGCAACATTCAGAAAAACAGCTTGACAACAGAAAAGTTTCTGGAGGGTTTAGAAGTATGTCAGGGGGTAGACACATTGCACAAGAGTCTAATTTTAGCAGCATGCTCATAGCTGAAGCTAATGAAGTGAAGCAGAAATTGGCTGAGCCCGTAAATAGTCGGGGGGCTGGGGACAGAACAA
The DNA here is from genome assembly GCA_015082035.1 of Chaenogobius annularis. Lineage (NCBI taxonomy): Eukaryota > Metazoa > Chordata > Actinopteri > Gobiiformes > Gobiidae > Chaenogobius > Chaenogobius annularis. Next base: position 735,792 of record BJKM01000169.1, on the reverse strand, counting down.
ACACACTCTTATCGCCTGATGCCTGATGAAGCCACTCAGAGCAGAGAACCAGAGCTAAACTAAACCAGGGACCCGCTGTTATCAGGACTTCACAGCTTTCCAATGAGCATCACACATAATATGGGTCACATTTGACTCCACAACTATTAACTACTTTTGCTTATACTCAATAACATTTTCAAAAGAAATTGGGACATGGCCAAACTAAAAGAAAACACTGTAATGTCTAAAGAGCTACAGTATATTATAGGCGTTTTGATACCTCAGTGAAATCAAATGTCATAAGGTACACCGATGGTCCTATAGTAAACTCTTGTCTTCTTGCCATCTCCAATAACTGTTTGCAACATTAACAAAGCAAAATAAGAGTAGTGGTCATTTTTCTTTGGGGCTTTATACTGATACAGATGTGAGATTGACTTCACAATCTGTTTCCAAGTCTGGACAAAGACTTCATGGAACAAACGTCTGCTAAATGCACCAAAATCTGCTGTATTGACCACCAGTCTGGCCTTCTGCCTTGTAAATATATAAATATGTGGCCTTCAATAAAAAAGCTGGCACTCCGCTGGTAGATACAATGAGTATCCACAGTTTCATATCTGAGTATCTTTTTTTTTCTGAAATCCCTGTAACATTTAGCGATTTGTGAATATGAAACTGTTTATTATACACATGACGACATATAGACTGACATACATATTTCTCTCATTATGAGTCGTTCCATTCACAAACACAGGTTGCTATGACAGTCACAGCACCAGCTGATTGTAGCCCGCTCATCACATACCAGTTCAGACACACATTATTTAATGACAATGTTAGAGGCAAAACAAAAGTCATTTACAAGGACAAAAACAATGAAAACCTGATTTAAATGTGCCACTGTTCACTTGATTTGTCATGTTATGGAGGTGGCACGGTACAAAGCTCTCCTCCCAGCTTTTAGAGCCCTGCAGCTACAGTTAGCACCCCCGTGTTTGGATAAGAGCTCTGCCCCAGTGCAGTGTTGTGTGGTGACAGGAGCGGCTGAAGTGTACAGTCATAATGGTGATAGCAACCCACTACAGAGCCACTTTTATTATTGCTGGAAATGCTGAGGCACAGACAGTCAGTTATTGTCGTACGCTGGACTATTTAAATCAAAAATCTCAATGTTGAGAATTTTAACTCCAAGAGACCGCTGTCGCCACAGAGCCCCTGGCCAAAACTCCCTGGAGTTTTCAGCACAAACTGACAGGAAAAGGGCCTTTTCAGACCGGGAAAACCTATGGCACAAACACGTTGCAGTTTTGCATGTGAACAGAATAAACTAGACACATTTACAAACTGTGAATGTAAATACAGCAGAGACAATTATTCATATATCTAATAAATGTTTAGTCAAGCTTATGCTGGGCCAATTGTGTACTAAATAGAGAAGGGACAAGAACTTGTGCTACAAGATCAAAATGCCACAGGATTATCATCCATCTGGAGAATATTTTATTTTCTTAAATTTGCTCAGTTCGGTTTGCTTTTTTTGTCTTTTCTGAGACAATGGGCCCAAGAAATATGTTATGATATAAAAAGAAAATCAATTAGTGTCATGGAGTTTATGTCTCATCAAAGCCTTAGTTTTTCAGTGCAATATCAATTGATCCCAGTTCTGCTTCTTGACTTCTATCATTTACATATATAGAATGATAGATAGTATTTTCATGACCTGTGTTGTAGGTTTACATGTCTCATACTGAATTCACCATGACACTGTGTCGACTGTCTCTTTAGTGAGCATCACTGTCTGTGCAGTAAGAGAAGGAGCAGTGGAATATGAGCTCCTATTTGCTTTGGATACAGACTCATCTGACCCACTTCCCTAATATTCCCTGAGTACCAACCCCCCACACTGCACATTTATCTCCTCCCCAGCAATGAATCTCTCGCTGTTTCAGGCTTAGGTCTCAACTGTGAATGGCCATACAGGGAAAGAACTTTAATCAAGTTACATTTTCTGCCTACTGGCCTATAACAAGGTCCTGTGTGGTCTCGTTTATGCAGAGTGCAGGTACTAACCGTGCTAGTTTCTGTATTCACTAATGATGCTTTCAGGGACTAGAGTGAACTAAATTGGTAAAAAGTACAAACTGCTCCCTTGATTTTAACACTCAGAGCTCCCCTGTTTTTAGCCAAACAAACAAAGCCAGTTCACCCTCTCAGACAGTTTATATGACTCAAAGACCGAACAAAGCTGGACCCGTTGCCCTCGAAAAAGCAGCTAATTAAATTCCCTGCCAATCACAGTAATACCAGCCGGCAGTGGCACCCTGTCACAATGCAATACAGTATATATTAGCCCAAGTAGGCTAGCTAATACACAACTTACTGCTTGTGTATGATAATGACACTATGTGACATTTTGTGTCTGCCTGGATGCCAATGTGTGAAAAGTACAAAAGGCAGACAATGGCTGAAGCCGGTCACACGAGGACACCACATTCCTGATTCTCACACTGCAGTAGAAGCTATTCACCAAATGTCTTTGAGCAGTAGAAAGCCCTTATTTTCAAAATAACTTCAAAAATAAACCTGTAAGACCAATTCAATGTCAATGTTATTAAATATTATTTTCTGATTCACATGCATTACATTTTACCCTAGTTTCCTCACAAACATAGCATTAATTGTATATTTATAAAACATACTGATGAGGACAAACACGATGATACGTACCTCCTTTAGACTTATCTTGCAATTGTAGACAATGTTTGAGTTGTCTCTCTTAAAGTGGGCGTGTCCCTTGTCTTTGAGCACAAAGGCTATGTCCGCAGGAATGTTCTCAGGGGTTTCATCCCCCTCTTTTGGAAAGGTGATCTTGGTGCCTTCCTTCCAGCCTTTCTTTATGACAATGTTGAGGATCTTGTCTTCAGTCCTCATGCTCCTGCCGTCCGGATTTAGTCTGCGTCGCGTGATTTTCATCCTCTTGGTGCATCCATGGAAGATCTCTTCCAGCGAGACCTTCAGCTCATGGACAACAGGAGGATCCTGCCGTTTTTGACCAGCCCCAAGTCTTTCAGAATGGACACCCCTCCTGCGACGACCCTCTCCAGGAAAACCATTTTTCATGCCGCCTGTAAAACCAAACTGTCTCCCAAAATGATTGAAGGGGTCCTCATCCTCAATGTCCATGTCCTGGTCTCCATCATTGTTGTGGTCATTGTGGAAGGAGAAACCATTAGAGCGGTTGTGGTTGCGGCTAGAGCTAAAAAACATGTCAAAGGGGTTTGAGCCTCCAAAGAAGGACGCAAATGTGGCATGAGGATCTCCATGGAACGTATAGTGATATGATGAACTGCCAGGTGCACCCGAGGAGCTGCTTCCCCCTGTTTTCAAACCTGAAAGTAAAGAAAGGCAGGTGTAGGTATGTCTTTGGATAGACTCTTACCAAACAAATACATGCGAGCAACACATTTCATATCTGTACAAAGTGTGTTTAAAAAACAAAGTAGGGGTAAGTATTTGTGAACGTGTGTTGATGGTGAAGTTAGTGATTAGACTCACCCTCCTCGCCCAGCTGATCATAGACAACCCTTTTTTTGGGATCACTGAGTACTTCATAGGCCTCGGCGATCTCCTTGAACTTTTCCTCTGCATTTGCATCTGTGTTCTTGTCTGGATGGAAGCGCAGTGCCATGCGCCGGTATGCTTTTTTGATCTCCTCTTCATTGGCGCCTTTTGGAATACCCAACGTCTTGTAGTAGTCCTTCCCCATAGCTCTGGACACAAGCTCACACTATGGCTGCCTGGACGCCCTCACCAGCTCAGGCCGTGGTCAATCTCTGGACGGACATACAATATTGTTAGACTTAAAATAGTCAGAAGTGGTTTGCGTATTCAAAACTCAAGTAAGAGTGCCGTTACTTCAATACAATATTACTCAAGTAGAAGTAGTGGCCCAAGAAATTACTCTAGTAAGATTTTAAAAGTATTTGATGAAATTACTACTCAAGACAGAGTAACATAAATGTCACTGTCTGGAAGGAACATCCAATTTCTAATTCAAAATTGAATATTTGTTGTTTTATTATTGCTCAGTGTTTTATGTTGCACCTTAAGGCCGAGACAAGTTCCTATGTTTATGAATTTTGTTCATTGACAATGGCAATAAACTCTTTCTGATTCTGATTTCAAAGTCAATATATACCTGAAGGACAAAACATTAAGACAGGCAAAAAATCTGGCCATTTCATAGAAGAGACATATCTGAAGGACAAGAAACACAAATGTTTAAAATGATAATTCCCAGAATCCTGAAACTTGAACTCCCAGACCATGGATGTAGGTGTAGAATATGGATTTGTTCACATTAATTTAAAAAATTGTAACATAAATAAACATATAATACAGATACAAGAAAAGTCAAAAGGTTAGTAACATCATAGGTCTACCTAAGCAGAGAAATTTCACTTCAAAATCTAGGAGCCAAAATAACTTATGTAGGCCTATATTGTCACTTGTACACTTGCTCACAGTAAGAAGAGTAACCAAAAGTAAGAACTGTTATACATGGTTAGAATATTTAAGTAGGAATATAAGTACAATGTCAAGAAACTACTCAAATAAGTAAAATTGGTCAAACAGTACTAGAACAGCCAGACTTGTCCTGGCAGCAGTGCAGAGGGCATTTAAGTGCACTTTATACTTTATACTGAACATCCACGTTCACTGGATGCTGCTGGAATAACCCGTAAGGAGCAGACATTTGACTAATGTTGCTATGGAGACACAGCTGATGAAGAGGAAGAGGAGGAAAAGGAGGGATACCCGACATCAGCTGAAGCGCTGCTTCTCCAATGAGAGCGTGGCAAATACAGACAATAGCACTGAATCATACTCCATGAATTACATTTTTTAAAACTGGAAATTACATTTACCGACCGCTAAAAGCCATTTAATCCATGCCAGCCCATAAAAGACACGCTCCCGGCATTTGGTGTAGGCGGAGTGCGGACACCGGGAGTCCCCTTCACTGCGGAGCTTTAAGTAGCTCCTGACTACACACCGCTTTAGCCTTACGGACTGACAGACGGACGGTGGGCTAGTCAGCTGTGGAGTATCAAGCAAATAGCGACAAATTCATACAAAAAATAAATAAAGACAGTGCTTTTATTACCAACCTAATCAATAAATTGTGGAGCCTGAAAGAAACGTCAGGAAACTACAGTCCGACAAATATCTAGGCCTATAAAACAGGCGCCAACAAAGTGTTAAAACATCCTACTTACATGGTGATCAATTCCCAAATAAATCTCAGTTGGTTTGGAGCATTTCTTTGCTTCAGTTCTGCGGCTGCCCCCCGCGCGCCACCGCTGCGTCTTATAAGTGACGTCAGGGCGCACACAGGCTCACGCGCTCAAATAGCCGCTGAGCAAATGCTGATGCACATCTGACGTCCCAGTGGAAAACCTTGGACTGCCAAAACAGTTCTTTCTCCAAAACTGAACCTGTGAGAAAGTGTGTACAAACTGGTCTGAAATGGCCGAAATACCGAGTGTTCTTACCGGGCAGTCTGGCTCTCCAATTGACGATAATGTTAACGTCTCCTAACAGTTCATTTGAAAAGTGGCAGTTCTTCACGTGCCTGGGGAGTCAGAACACACGTTGTGTGTGTGTGTGTGTGTGTGTGTGTGTGTGTGTGTGTGTGCGCGTGTGCGCGCGCTCACGCGTGTCGTGCCTTGATAGAGTTAGAGTTGAGTCATGTAGTGACTGCACAGGTTTTATAGACCTACAGCTACTCACAGGTAATTTATGTTTTATGTTGATTTGGGACTAACCTAAACAGAAAACCACAATAAAGGATTACAAGTTGTCTCTGTTCATCTACTTGTAAACACTTGGGACATACTGCACTGTGTTATGAAGTTATGAATGCCTGAAAGTCTGAAAAATGAAGATATCAAAGAGCAGAGGGCATAAACAGAAAGAGCACACATTCCAATGCATCCAAACATTGTTCATAATTTCATAACAGTTTACAGTCAAACCGTAACCTTTAACAAAGTACAACACAATACAGCAATCCACACAGAGCCAATATTTCAGAACACTGTCAAGCAGCAGTACAGAGAACAAAGATGTTCTAGAAAAAGCAATATAAATGTTTGCTAATACTGATCACTCCACTCTTTGATGCACTTTCAGACATTTGTGGAACGATTGTTCCTAAAATGATGCTGCGTTTCCATGGTGATCCAGAATATGCCAGACTTGGTGTCTGGGATGTACTGTCTGCAGTAAGCCTACTGTGCCTGTGTACGCGTGCGAAAGGATGCAAAGTTCAGTGTCAGCTAGTCTATCATAAAGTATAACTAGAACAATAAATAAACCCGACAGGGCACATCATTATACAGATTTGAAAAAGCAGAGTGTGTGGTGTTTGATGTTACGACTGCCCATTACCTCCCCTCCTCTTTCAATTTGATTTCAAATCCGAAGAACAAGCCGTTCTTACCACCTCCTCTCTTTCTTGTACCCTTCTGGTAACCATAGAGACCACAGTTGTCTGATTTTTTTTTTTAAACTGACAGCTTTGGTGTCCATTAAGGCAGCTGGATCACACAAGGTAAAGACAATACTTGTACTAGACCCAATCAAAATATTTCCCACAATTATACAAGAGCACACAATTGACCATCAGGTCTTAATGTGTTGAGGATAACGCTGTAATCAGTACCTGTAAGAAGTCCATGTTTATTAGTAAGCTTTGGAGAAGAAAGCACAACCCAGAGTATGGTCAAGACAAAAAATAAATCTCTTTAGTTGAAACAAAGAAAGCACAGATATATTTTGGCCAAAAACAAAAACAGAAGGCTAGTTTTTTGTCAGATTTGGTATGTAATCCTAAAAATAATAAAAACAATGAACAACTTTACTCATATGCCTCCAGCCAAAGCTAAAAAAGCAAGAAGATGAGAAGATATGTCTTTCATATTTTGTCGGATCTTACAAACATTTGCCACACAACCTGAAAAATATTAAGTACCAGATGAAACATTGTGCTCCTTTTTATAATAAATTAAAGTATACACAGATGGATGTGAACAATGACTAAAGATATTAAAAGGCATTAATTTGAGAAAACATGGCAAAAAGGCCTTCCACAAAGGCAAACTGTTCGATTGATGTTTGATTAATCAACAGAGGCTTTTTAATATGCAAATAAGGAATCATTAGAAAATCTTGGAACCAGTGAGTACATACTTGGCAACTTTATGCTCCAATAACAAAATACTGTCTGTAAAGGAATAATCCTCAGATAGGGTGGTAAAGTCACAGTTTGTGGATTACATGTAGGTATCTAACGTCAGGATACAAGAGGTTGACCAGAAGAGCCAGCAGTCGAGGTCCATCCTTAAGACAGTGTCCAGGGTAACGGACAAACTGGGCTGCTTTATTCACACAGTCCTCAAACTCCGAATAGTGCTTATTGCTGGGCAAAGCTTCCAGTGCCCCCAGTGCCTGCAATTACAACAAAATAAAATATGCATTATTTTCACAAACAACTACAAGGTGTGAAACACACTTGAGTTGTAATTTCTGCTACCTACTTGTTCTGTTTTCACAGAAAGATTCAATTCGGTGGTGGGTTGAAGTCGCAGCTCGGACTCTGTTTCAGATGGCACTTGAATTGAGAGAAACACCGAGAGAAATCGTACCACCACTCTGAATCTAGAAGCACAAAGGAATTATATGTATTTTGTATTAATCAAAACTATATGTATACTATAAAATATGTGATCAAATATGAAAGCATACTTTTTAGAAACAGGGGATCGCTTTCCAAGACCTATAGCTCCAAGCAAGCCAGAGTTTAATCGCTCCTCTCCCATCTGAAGTAGCCTTGTTTGCAGCCTCAACAGACCCATGACAACACCTGACACCTCAGCATTTCCTGCCTGTGGCTGCAGCTGCTCAGCCGACAGACTAAAGGTCTTGTGCCACCAAAGAAACAGTTTGGCCTCATCGCCGGTTCCACTGTTGGGACACAAGAACTGCTTCATAAAATGCCAATAATGAAAAACAAGAATCAGACAAAAAATAAGTCAGACCTGGGGAACACCTGATTGGTCCATGTGTTAATCAAAGCCAAAATCCTCCTCTCATTGGCTGCAGTGTATTCACTGTTAAGGCGCTGAAGGACGAAGGCATAGAGTGTCAGGAAGCTCCCACCTGATTGGCTCTCAGACAGGAAGTCATCCATTGTGAGCTCGGGCACCTGTAGGGAGGCCAACACAGGACCCCATCCAAGAGATTCCTCTTCAGCTGAAGCAGGAGAAAGAACACAATGAAAGTCACAAACAATCAAGACTGAACGGACTTCATGATTGAATAGAACAAACCATGATTAAAGTAAGCAGTGATGCAGGCCTCCATAATGCGAGTCATGTGTCTGACTGATGCCAAACACCGTGAGCAGGCTGTAAGAAGAGGCAGGACAGGAAAGCACCTTCCCTTCCTGTCCAGCCAAGAAATGACATGAGCAGCTAAAGCTTCTCCTGTCGAGACGCCCACACCATTGAGCAAAGTCAGTGCATCACTAAAGAGGTTGCAAAATGCCATGTGTCGCTGCTCCAAGCCCGTTTCTATAGAGTAAAAACATGAGTGAGTATTAGTTTATAAAAATAGACTGAGCACCTTTAATAAAAAGGTCAACCTGGAGGGTTGAAAGTGACAATGCCTTCCAACAGTGTGTCAAGCTGAGTCTCCAGACTGCTCAGAGTAATGCTCCCTCCTTGTTCTAGAATGACTAATGACTGAACACACCAACGTATGTATGCGCCTGCCTTCAGTGTTTCCTCCTACAGACCAAAAAGCATTAGGTGGGCAAAATAATTGATAATTACAATATTTGATGGTTTAAATCTTACCACATGCAGCTCAGCACCGAGGCTTTGGTGCAACCCAGCCGCACGATGCAGTAATTTAAGTAATAGTTGAGGTGCAGAATCGGGACTGAGAAGGATTGAAGGAGGGTAGTGGGAGCTGACATATCCCAGAATGCCTTGGTATGAGGACAAATCCAAATGCTGCCATGGCAACGATATGGACTGAACCAACAAACTAAGTAATGGGGAATCCTAAAGATAAAGTCATGACAATAGACAAAAATAGATAAATAAAGAAAGAAATATGCAGCCTGTTGTAATCATAAGCTGTACCAAACTAAAAGCTTACTTGTTGACTTAGAAGCTGCTCCTCTTTTGCAAGAAAAACAAGCATGTACAGCAGATAAACCAGCATAGCGTGTGATTCCTTCTGAGCCTCTGATGTCAGGGATGGATGTGTTTGTAGGTGTTCACCTAAGACACTGACCCAATTCACTTCACACAGGATTTCTCCCATGAACAAAAAGCAACTTTTGGGGCTTCCTCTCTCAACCTGTTAAAGAGAAAAAGAGTGTTTTTTTTTTAATACTAAATAGATTTAAATATTGGACTGTAACAACTATTACTATATTCAAAGCTACCTGCATTTAAACCGAAATAGCAGTTATGTAGAAGTTGGAAATGTGACTGGAATAGTGACTTAAAATAACTGGAGAAGGGTCTAATTATAAGTGAAGGCTCAAGTTAAGCAGCCACCTCACAGTATTTAAGTCTAAACTTGAGTGTAATGTTAAAGGTCAGAGTTCATGTGTCTGGTTGTGTCTTACATTGAAGAGTTGCTCCATGAGTTGAGTGTCCGGGTGTAGGTGTTTCCAGGGAAGGCTGCGTAGGTGTGTGTGGTAAAGGTAGAGCAGGTGTTCAGGCGTCCGAGGGGCAGTGCAGCTCTCACAATACTGCATCATTGACAGCCACAGGGCACCTCTCTGCCTAGGGAGCAGTCGATCTGGAAACAAAACAACATTAACAGTGATGCTACGGAGAGTCTTTTTATAACAGCTGTATTTGACAAGTGAGACCCCACCTCTGAACTTGTGGTGCAAAGTCTCAGTCATTTGAGTGTAAAGTCCAAACAAAGATCCGGCAAGATTGGCATCAGTTTCCAGCCAGGGGTAACACTTAACATTACTGAGAGAAACAAACATTTAATCTTAATGGAAAAGGCATATTTATGACAAAAAAGTAAAAAATCAAATGATGAAAGCACATTTATGATTCCAAGCTGATGACCTATTAAAAAATAAATACTACTAATAAATAATAAATAGATATCATTACCTGACATCTTCAGTGTCCAAAGGAAAGATCCAAGGACTAAAGAACTTTACAATCTTACTATGTAAGTTCTGCAAAGCTGAATAAAAAATGATTTCATATTAAAGAAAACATATTCTTTATATTTTATTCATATTTTTAAGAAAACGCTCTGGGTAATAACATATGAATGTGCATTTATTACTTTTTAGTGTTTTGTTGCTGCCCACTGACTCTCTGGCACAGTTGATGGCTTGTGCATTGATTAAACTACCAATTAAATGTTCCCAGAAGGACACGACATCAGTGATGTAAGGAGCCCACACAGAGTAAAGACCAAAACTGCGAAGATCACTTTTAGTGAGGCGACTTCGTTGGAAATATTCACTGAGCCATTCAATAGTTTCATCCACCTTTGGAGAGAGGAGAACAAGATAAAAGAAACAAGTGACAAAACATCTCATTTACAACCACACACATTCATTACCTGCTGAGGAGAGAGGTTGATGGGGGATCTATAAGAAGAGGTTTGATGTCCAACAGCACGACCAGAAGAATTTTGGACCTGTTCATCCTTGGTCTTGGCATTGTCTAATGAAGGTAAGCAGCCCAGCACACGCAGAGTAACCTTCCAGCACTCTGGACTTAGTAACTGGTCAGATGAGCCTTAGGAAATGTACACACATTCAAATAAGCAGGAGATATTTTGCACACTTTTCATTAAGCATGACATAACGACATGATTCTGCAGGATTTAAACAAGTTGGGAAGCACTTACTTTTCATAAGAAGACGCAGACAGTCACTGTAGTGGTCAGGAAAATGATGGCGTAAAATCAATCTCCAGTGTTTAGTGAAAACATGAAATGGTGTAAGTAGTTCGTTTTCAGGCTCTCTGCCACACACACACAGAGCACCATGAACCAACTCCAGCAACCGTGTTCTCTCCGAAAAGATGGGATTTGATTCAGTGAGCCACTGGTTTAGGTCAAACTGCCAAAGAAGAGGAAAATGTACCGCTGATTCTGATATTATTCTGATATATTGTTGGTGGTAGTTTATTATGTTGATGATCGGGAACTAACCTTGGTGAGCAGCATAAATATGACATCAGTGGTGTCAAGGTCAAGGGATGTCACCACATCTTGATACAAAAACACAACCTGTTCTGGTGCAGCGTTGGGCGTAAAGAATGGAGAAATGAGAGGGCAGAGACGTCTTTGCCCCAAAATAGTTTTCAAAACTCGGCCACACTCCGCCGCATTGCCCTGGATAAACACCTAGGCACCAAAGTAACAGTACACATTGCAGTAAAATCATCATACAGTAGCAGATCTGATCTGACAAACATTTGAATTAAGTGGTTATCGAAAGGGCATAAAAAGTCCAAGTAACTGAATGGACTCAACATTATATAGTATATGGTTGCGCACTGTAGAGAAACCCCCATGGAGTTTTGAAGGTTAATAGATCTTTTATTATGAACGTTTTGCACAGGTTTTCAGTGTCTCTTTTTCCCTTTGGAATGTGATTGTGCCTGTGAATTTCTGCGCACCTGTCCTAGGACCTCCACGCAGGAGGAGAAGTACTGCCGTGTTGGGGGATGCCGCAATGTATCTTCACACACAAAGGAGACCACCTGGTAGAATGTGGCCACACCAACATACTGCACAGTGGGTAATTTCTGAGCCTTGTACAAATTCACCAGCGACCTGAACACAATTAAAACTGTTAATCTGTCATAATTTCAAATGACTACATCTTATCAATTTCATTTTACTGACGTGATAAAATTCTCAGTGTGAACAGCCGCCTGGGCCAAACTCTGATGTGGTGGAGCCATGGCATCTGTTTGCAGTTTCTTAACATCTCGACGCAGTGATGCTATTTGAGAATGTACTGCTTCTTGTTTGTGCAGCCTTTCACACTACATTGTTTTGACACACAAACACAGTTAGAAAAGCATTCCATTTCAAGATATTCAGTACTAATCAATTGTGTTCTTACAGTCACAGTGATATTAGCTGGCCCCTGGCAAGTTTGGCCCCCTTTTCCTTTACATTCAAGGGTCATGGTGACTTGCTCAGGTCTGTTTTTATACAAATTAGGAAGACTCTCCAGAATTTCTAGCTCCAGTGCCACCTGCTGTGCTTCACAGGCTACTGCAAGCCTGGCATCACATAAACAGTAAGTACTCATAGCATTATACAGAGAGGAAAATTATGTCATTAGGTGGTAAGTACCTGGCTTGGTCCTGTAGAAGGCTAAGATCCTGTTTCAAAAGTTCAGCAGCAGCTCTAATGTCTGTGAGACATTTTGTGGGAATATCAGCCACTGGCACCTTCTGCGGGTGAAACTCTGGAGGTGGCAGAGGGACTGGATGCTTTTGAAGATTGGCCAAGATCCGTTCCTTTGCTGTAAATTACAATAAAACATGAACATTGTATGTTAATCAAAACATTCAACAGTAAAAATACAGTACATATCTTATTTGTCAGTTGTTTCCTGTCTGGAGTTACATTGGTAAATCATCAGTCTCCATCTTACCCTTCCCACTACACACAAACTCATTTACCACATCCATAAATCTACTTTTTTGTCTTGCCCAGGCCTACCTGGAAAATCTACTATTCTGTACAATTAACATTAATTTCAATGGAGAATTCATTGTTGAGTACATCAATTCTTAGATTTGCTTGGGGGTTCATACCATCATTGAAGCTTGTGTAGTCAGGGAAACTGTGGCTTTGAGATTGGAGAAAAGTCGGTTCACTCTGCACCTTTTCCCACAAAGAGCGTACCTCCATTTCATCATAATGCAGACGTTCTTGGTCTACAAACTCCAGCCACAGCACCTTGAATAAGAAACATTAAAAACATTAATAAAATCAGACAACAATTGCACACAATATGAAGACCATAATTATATAAAATAATAATAATAATAATAAAAAGGTAAAAGCCAATACTTGTTGTCGCTGCATAACTTGAGCAAGTCTGTGGGGTTCATACTCAGGAGGAAGAGAAGGCAGGTAAACCTCCTGTTTTTGCAACGTCTCATTATCCAGCCATAAAGTAAATACCTCAAACAATCTGTAGATAATAAAATCAGATTAGATCTTATCAGCAGTACACATGTTTGTAACAGTTAAAGGTTTACCTGACGAGCTCTGTGTGAAGCTTTGGTGACGTGAGGTAAAGTGGTTGAAGGTTGCCTGGGCTTTCGTCACCTTGACTGTCCGACGGTGTTTGTGGAGGGGGAACCCTAAGGGCCTGACTTGCTGCATGATGAAAATCTGAGACTTGTTGAATTTTGTCCATTACATCTTTAAGAAGGGCAACTTGAGAAGAAGACTGGAAGAATCTTCCCCCAATGCATCCACCTGCAGCGAGCCTGTCCAAAATAATATACTGCTTTTATTACGGGCCTGAATTTTCAAGCAGTTACACAACATGGTGTTAAGTCATACCCATACTCTGGCCCGGGCTGCCGGAGGTAAAGCTGCAGGAACTTCTGCCACACCAAAGGAAGAAGAGGGTGGTCTGGGGGAGTGGCCACAGCCTGCCAGGCCCAACGATAAATTTGCATTCGCTGCAAAGATGTGGTTACAGGCAACTTGAGCCTCTGCTGCGCCTTCTGGCTCAGAAACATAAACACCACCATTTTTTTTAATCGGACAAAGATCATTTAAACATTTTTATTTTCCCTTTAATTAGCTATTTATACCTTCCAGGCTTGTTCTGGGGAGAGATTGAGGTCTGCGAGAAGCTCCTGTTCAACACATCTTCTCAGTTGGGAATCTTCCTCAAACACACCCTCCATATTCAGCACAAGCCAGGAAAACCACACCTGTATGCGCACCTGATTAGGCTTTTTTTCAGGTGATACACAAATCATGTACTTTCAAGAATGTTACCTCTGCACTCAACGAATGGCCTTCAATAAAGGAAGGTGTTGCATTCCCAGAAAACCAGCCAACAATAGAAGAGAACAGTCCTCGATCTCCATGGAACCCTAAGGCGTTCTGTGGAATACATTTTATACAATAAAAACAGATGTACAGTCGACATGCAGCAGCAGAACTGTGAATCATACATATATTCTTAAATTATGCTAAATCCAACCTTGTGTTGTTGATACAGTAGTTTCTGTACACACTCCTCCTGGTGGTGTGTGAAGGCAGCACAACAGATTTGATCCATGAGGAAAAGGACCGTTTTGTCTCGGTACCACAAATTCTGCTGAGTCAACAAGCTAACCCAAAACTCCAACACTGCTGCAGCTCCAACACGACCAGGCTTAGAACTTTCTACAACATGGCTCTGCATCAATAAATAATTCTTATTTTTTTTGGGGCAATTATTATATAAAATGCACAATTAATTTCAATCTTGTGACAAACCTGAATGACACTATTCAACAGCCGGACATTGTCTCCATAAGTGTTTCCTGTGAACAGAGGGGCCACTCTGTGCGTGACCTGCTGCGTAACACCTTGAGGACAAACACTGTCGCACTGTAAGAATGTTTGTATGCAACTCACAAACCTGGAATAAATAAATGGAGAAAAAATACAAATAACTAGCCAATAAGGTATGACTTTTTATTGGTTTATTAAAATTGATTAAATATGTAAAATATATTACTGGGAGTTGTTTAGCAGGTAGAAGCTGAGGTGGTAAGTTGGGGGTAAGATGTTGTCTAGTAGATGCACAGCAGCTCTCAAATGGCCAGACTGAATCAGATTTTTCAGCAAACTGACACCATCAGTGCAAAAACTTTCCAAACTAACAAAACAATAAAACACAAAATTAGGTTTTCTTCACATTTATCTTGATATAGTAGAGATATTCTACAAACCTATGTCCCACTACAGTCATGGCAAGCGAAATATAGCTTCCAATGGGGAGGCCTGATTTTACTGCTCTGAGAACAGGGTGCATGCTGGGAGTGTGTGTCATTTCTGGAGGTGGATTTGAGGCTAAAGCTGGGACTGACCAAGCTCCTTTAGGTGTCTGGGCATTTCCATGAAGTTTCAGGCGAAGTAGTAGTTGCCATGCCCATTGGCTGAAAGACGCCTCAGGTGACACGCCTAAACGAAGGACACTTACGAGGTAAGAAACCTGAAAAAACAGTAACATAAAACATCGATTTAAGTTTATTTAAATTTGAAACATCCAACTATCACAAATGTTACCTGTTTCATTCCCTCTGATATGAGGCCAGTATACGCTTTATCAGTAAGGTACTTCTGATAGGCTTCAGCCACCAATAGAGCAACCTCACTATGAAGAGAAGATGGTAAGGCCAATCTTCCATCCTGTGACAAAAAAAATGCCTCAATTCATATGTAATTGTAAAATTGTGAACATATTCTTAAGGTAGACAATACCTGTATGTATCCCCAGTTGAGACCTTCAAGTATAACACATGCTAGACGGTTTTCTACAGCAGAGAGTGGATGTTGGAGCAGCCAACTTCCAATTACACATATCTCCTCTGGACAAGGCTGCCATAGGCTTAAAGGCAGTTCTTTAAATAAGTACAATGCCACCTTAAACACAAAAGAAACCATAAAACACAAAGAAAGCTTTATAAATAAAGTATACAGTATTCAGTACCAACCATCCCCACTGTTTGTATGGTGTCTCTCAGCCTCTCCAGCAGCACAGAGATAATGAAGGGGTGTGCTGTGGCTATGGCAGCAAGGAGCTCTCGTCCAACTTTAGAGTACATTTCTCTGGTACTCATGCTTACATAAGACACCTAAAATGAGACAAAAAGAATAGTCAACTACAAAACTCCAGCAATTTCAATGTGAAATCACTTTTGAAATGACAATATTGGACCTGGTATATGAGCAGGGTCACTGTTTTTTTGAAGGCACGGTCAATATGCTGCATGGGTGTGGCCATATGTGCTAGTGCAGTGAGGAGGGAAATGCCATCTGAGCTGTTGACTTCACACAGCCACTGTTCAAACCGCTCCTGGTGTTGTGGATCTTAAGTAGAAACGACAAATCACTAGAACAACAAGTGATTTATTTTTTGTTTTTGTGTGCAACAATGGTGTGTAGTACCTTGAAGTGCCTGGATGCAGGCGTTTGTGTTCTTTGCACAGGCAAAGGTTTCGTCACCTGCAGTCTCGGCACACTGCATGACGTACAGGACTTTCCACAGCATTGAGCTGGATAGAGTCCCATATGGCAACTCAGACATAAACAACCAAATACCTAACCTGTGGGAAGATCAAACCGAATTAAAGGTTATGTGTAAGTTAAACACATAACCTTTAATTCTGTAGAATTAGTAAATAAAAAAGTATAAGCAAAGTACCTCTTGTTTCTGAGGACATGCAATACAGCTCTGAGGAAGACATGATCATATTCCAGCTGTAACTTCTCCAGAGAAAATGAATTAACTTGAGAGTTGGACCGCTCTTGACCAGTAATACTGACATACTGTTCCCAATGGTCACTTACATAGCACACTGTCATTCTGTTGAAGAGTGATTCATTAAATACATTTGACTATTAAGATGGATTATTGACATACCGGTACGTTATATTTGCACTATGTACTGACCGAATAATGTGACCAATTCGTTTGACCAACTGTCTGTACCGTGCCCTGTTGTAGGTTTGCAAACCGACGGCCAGTATTTCAATGAGGGACGAAGCAAATGCAAACA
The DNA here is from genome assembly GCA_015082035.1 of Chaenogobius annularis. Classification (NCBI taxonomy): domain Eukaryota; kingdom Metazoa; phylum Chordata; class Actinopteri; order Gobiiformes; family Gobiidae; genus Chaenogobius; species Chaenogobius annularis. Next base: position 718,927 of record BJKM01000169.1, on the reverse strand, counting down.
CTCGCATCATTTTCTGACTGGAGCAGGCTTGTGGCTTATAAACACCTGGGATGGATATACAATATCTTTCAATATAAGCTTCAAATCAAACATTTGGTCCAAAGAATGTAAATGCAGAATACACATACCCTGTTTACTCATTCCCAACATGTGAGAATAGAGCTGCTGAAATGGAAACTGGTTGACTAAAGCTATTAGATCCTCTTCACATAAAAGCAACCAACTTGTCTCTGGATCTTCGTCCTAGAAAACAAAAGGAATGATTGATCAAATATTTATGACAAGTGAAAAACAAAAGGTCTTTATCTCTCATAATTACCTCTTCCCCTCCTTCATCAACTAATGTCCAGTTCCCAGATTCTGGACCAGAAGATGTGGCACTCTGGCTTTCACATGGCTTCATATGGCTGAGAAACTCTTCACGATGTCTACAACAGGGTAAAGAGAAGATTATATAAAATAGAAAACAAATTAAATTGTCCATATATGAGACGAGAAAACTGTTATTTACCTAGCAGGGGACATAAAAATGGACAATGCTTGCATGAAATCTTGTACTCCACAAGTACTTCTCCAAACTTGAATCTGTAGTTGGTAATAATGAATATAATATTGCATGTTGATTATAAATCAAATAAGAATAACCACTGCCAAACATACCTGCAGAAAATGTGCGGCCCACTTTGCCACTCCTGCAGGGCAGCACAACAAATGGCATAGTAAGTAGAGATGTTCTCCTGTCCCTTCATTAAGGAGCACTGAAACCTGAATGACAAGCAAACAGGATGAATACAACTATAGATAATATAAAACATGAGTAAGGAAGATGATAATGGAGTTTACCAGTCTTTCCAACCAATGATGAATATCTGACTGAAACTGAGAATCATCCAGGACTCTACGTAGAAAACTAAACAAAACGCTGATGGCTTCTTTTAAAGGTCGAAGAGATGAAGGCTGGTTCTGGGGGCATGAACACTCTAACAAAAAGACATATACTAACATTGTACCAGTTGCATCTGTGTATATCAAAATTAAAATGAAATGCTGTTACAAACCTTGTAAAAGGCGATACAAAAAGGACTCCACTTGAAGACGGGACAGTAGAGCAGTGTATGCATGCAATGCTACCTTTTGATGGAGCAAATCTCTACGACTTTCAAACTGTCTTTTAAGTTCATTCAGAACATTTTCATTAAAGTCTGCCTGCTGGAATCGATGGTATCCACACACTTTAGACTGGTCTGCACATTGTCCCTGTGAAAAAGAAACGCTCAGGTCATTTATCTAAAACTATAAGATGTAGTATTACATACTTTACACACCTGAAGTGTAAGCTGTTCATCTCTGAAACTCCAAAGTCTGTTCTGTGTGCTTTTGCAATCAGAGGACAGTGTGTGCAGCTGAGCATGTGACTGAGTCAGTTGTCTTCGACAGCGCCAATAGTTCTGTAAGAGCTCAGTCAATTCATGGTTTTCTTGTCTAGCAAGAGCACAGAACTTGGTCGCACACACTTCAACACCCTCTAACCACGAACGCAGGCCTCCACCAGGCTCCCAGACACTTAGTTGCTCTAGTGAGAAAGGCTGTGAAGAAGGACATATGATTTGTTATACACCAATTAACCAAAAATAGATCTGAATATCTTATGTACAATTTACCTGAATTTCTGGAGCCGTTTTGGGTAATTCTGGATAAAGTCTATTTATTGAGATCTCTGTTACGGTTTCAATAGGTTGTAGACTTGGTGGGGAGGACTCTTGTTCTGCAAGGGCCAAAACGGCCGGCCCTCGTCCAGACATTTTTGATGCTTCTTCACAGAAAGGTACTGCATGGGGCTCCACCAGAGTAGGTAGAGATGGGTAAAGAGCAAAAGCACGTGGGGCAGTTGGCGTTTCAAATAATGTGGAGGTACATGATTTACTCCAGGGTTGATCCTCTGATTTCAACTCCAGTGTCTTTGGTGTGAGTTCAGCCACTTCTTCATTATTTTGCTCTAATTTTGGATTAGTGACAAAAAGATGAATTTCTGAACTTTCCTCAGACTGTAGCGATATTTCAGATGATGCTTGTGACTGCTGGTCAGATGACTCATCTGGAGGCTTGAATTTCTGTGACTGAGCCTGTGCTGCCTGCTTGTTCTCTGCCTGGTGTGGAGGGCTGAGGGTCTCTGCCTGGTGTGGAGGGCTGAGGGTCTCTGCCTGGTGTGGCGGGCCAAGGGGCACGTCAGTAAAATCTGAAGTGGAGGCTTCATCCGCCACATTTATGGGAGTAGCATCTCTTTCTTCTTCTTCTGCTTGTTTTGGCTTTCTGGCCTGCCGGGATTGAGCACATTACACATGATAGATTACAGATACCATCTAAATCTGTACAATAGTAAACAGTGTTTATTTTACCTGAGGTTTGCCACTGTTTTTTGTCTTGGTCTTCTTTGGCCTGACGACCTCCATATTCGGTACCAGCTGAACAGTTCAGCGTTGTAATAACATTGATATAATGCTTGGAGAGCTAGTTATAACCAAGGACGATATGAGTTCTTGATGTTAATCGGTCTATGCTTGTTTGTGGTGTCAAGATAAAATTGTCAGCAGCAATAAACAATAAACAAAAACATCATAGCGTCATTGACAAATGCTTAGAGACAGCACTAAATTACCATCCGCTCCCTTTGTACGTACTTGTCGGACAGAAGGAGCTAGTCGAGAAAAACAAACCCTCACTGCAGATAAACACAATAAACAAGCTTCGTTTAAGATCGGCTTAGCCAACAGCAGGTTACGCTGTACTTTACAATTTCATATCCATCCGTCCGTGATATTCTTTTGTGTTCTTCATCGAAACATATCAATGATACGGATTCAAGTAACGAGACGAAGAGGATCTCTTGACTAGTCAGCTGTCATTTGTTTTGTTTTCTTCAGGAACTATCGCAATCTCTAGTCACGTGACTTCCCCGCCACTAGATGGAAGCCGAGTGGGTTCAAGGTCTTGCGTTTGAAATAAAGCCGAATGTTGCAGGGAATTCCAGGACCACACGCATGGGACCACACGCCACACGTTTCGACTATACCTTTACAACAGCATGTAGAAAGGACAAACTTATTACGCTTCAATTCAGTCCAATTTATTTTATTTTTTCCCACTGCATCGCGTAAATACATGCATATACACAAATATCAATATTATACTTTTATATATAATCACATGTATACATACAATTTATCCAATATATACATATATCCATAGAACACATCCATACATATTTGGATGAAAACAGTATCACTGTGAAAACAGTATCACCTTCTTTAATATTGCCACTTATATTCCTTGTTTTTTCATTTTTGTTCGATTTCATTAAATTTAAGTTAATTGTTAAATTGCTAAATTAATTGGGTTTCTTTCTTTGCATCTTCTTTGCATTTGTTCACTAAAATAATTAAATCCAGTTTACCAATTTTCTATGATTGAAATATTAATTGAAACTCAAGTGGCAAATTGTTGAAAAAAAAAAAAGAAAAGAATTAAAGAAATACATATGTGTGTATGTATGTATGTATGTATATATATATATATATATATTATATATATATATATATATATATATATATATATATATATATATATATATATATATATATATATATACACACACACACACACACACACACACACACACATATATACACACACACACACACACACACATTTATATATATATAAATGATGAGGGTGATCACTTCCATGGGCCATGTTTATTGTAATGATTGTAATATATTATTGTAAATTAATGATCAAATCATAATAAAAAGAAACACATTAATATTACAAATACATGTTCTTTGAAAGTGGAATCTCATCAAAAATACTTTGGGATAAAACTGATGACAACACAGATGTAAACTCAGAGTGCATTTTATTCTTAGAAAACAAATTTAAATTTAAACATCAGTTTTCTTTTATTACTGCCACTAGTTGTTCTTCAGACTGTTTTGAAGCACATACAGTATAATCGTGTGAATTACTGTAACGAGAGGTTAAGACAAAGGCTTGGCTGACTGTCTTTGTGTTTTTATGGTGAGTTGATGGGGAGCCGCAGGGTGGAGTTGTATTGCTTTGAGAGTCCTGGCTGCAGAGCCTGTATAAAGGAAGGTATTCTTGATTGTATTTGTTACTTGGTGCGTCATCAGCTTTGAGTGTAGAATGTACATATGCTTGACTCAAAGCTAAGCATAAAATCTCTGTCTTTTCTTTGTAAAAGCGAAGTTCCTGCCCTCTCTGTCGAGCTACGCCCAGTTCTCTTTGCGCCAAATGTGACTCTTCACCAATCCGTCCAGGGGATCTCTGTTCTCGACTAAGCCAGTCCAGAGCCATGCTGCTGCGCATTTGCTCATCAAGGCCTCTTTGAGAATAATATGAAATTACACTCTGAAATTTATGAGAAAAAACTTGTTTTCAAAAACATAATTAAACCAATTGAGCAGTAACCATGTTTTTTTTTTTTTTACCTGCCGAGGGTACTTCCTTTTCTTCAGTGCCTTTAGGGTTCCATTCCAATGCAACAACTGGAAAATTGTCATCATTTCCTTGAATAAAATGTTTTAATTATTATAAAGTGTAATGAAATATACTGCAAATGTAGTTTCTAGGCTTTGTTTTACCTGGAACTGCAGCATAGTCTTCCCAATGTAAGAATGAAGCAGCAAACTGTAGGTTCCTAGACTGGTGGCAGAATTTCTGGCATCCTCAATGGACATCTGGAAAAAATACATACATACAAAAATGCATTCTTAAAATTCTACACAGACCTCATCAAGGCTAAATAATATTGTGTAATAGTAATACATCGTGTTATGTAAAGATTAGAATGATTCTAATATTCTAAGAATTATGTATGAATTGCATTAAATGTTTACACAATCTTTACTCACAGTGCTGTCAGACGTTGCCTGTTGCAAACTTTGATTTATGAACTGTGAGGTGATTTGACGACATGGGAGCTCATTCACCAGTGAGTTCATTAAGGCAACGCGAGCTGCATCCCTTCGAGCCTCGGCCTGAGTGTTGCACACCTGCAAAAACACCATCATTTAAATTTAAGAAAACAATATATATTTACAACAGATTTTAGTGGGATGCAAATCAACACAAAGAACATTTATCTATGACAAATAATAAATAAAGTATAAATAAAGTGTGGAGAAGGAGTTCCTTCCAAAACAATACATTGTTGTAGTAACAATATCATATTTGCATATTACATTATATAGTTATTTTTCTAATCCAAAACATGTTAGACCATAGTGATTAAATAAACACCTTGTAGTTACCGAAGCAGCTTCCTCCAGGCAGAGTGACATAGCAGACGCAGGAGGACCCAGGCGCAGACTCGTACAACAGTAGACCCTCGGTCCTGCAGACAGTCTCCCCTGATGAATCCTCTGGTTCAGTGGACGATCTCTTGTTCGGATAAATCTGCTTTTGCTCCCAGAATTCATGGAGCATTGCCACCACATTCACTGCACAAAACGCAATGTTAATCAACTGTTATGTAAAATACCTCAACACAAAAGAAAATATTGGTTGTCCACACAAAAATAAATCCAATAACAATATAACATACTAATACTCACAATCGTTGAGTCTGATGTCTGTTTCCCAAAGTGGCAGATAGGAGTTGATGCTGTCTTCAACTTTTTCTTCACTCATCTTTCCTACAGTTTATTATCTGTTACTTTTAGTCCTCTTTCTTTAAATCAAAAGTTTAAACATAAATATGACATTCAAAAAAACAACACAAATTCTTCAAACTAAAATAGTGAAAGCCCCCTGGCACAGCTTTCTCTGCCCACTTCCAACACCGTCTGCAGGGTGAACGTCTCTCTGGGGTTTCTCTTTTGAAGCAGACCACCTTTGTCACTCTCTCGGCCAATTAGCTTAGAGGGCCCCCTCATTCCTTCTACATACACACACCAAGGTGCAGCAGTGGAATGCCGCACCCCTCCCCACGAGCTATACAACTGACTAATCCTTGAACAGCCAAATTATTCAAGACCAGCAAAGACGTCTCCGAGTAGAACCACACACTTTTTAAGTATTGTTCAGTATTAAAATATAAATGTTTTTCTTTAGCCATCTGCACATGCCCTGTGTCCCAACATCCTAAAAGTGAGACATATTTAATTCAAAGAGTTTAGCAAAATGACTGCTGGATTTTGTGTATTAATTTCCCTGGCACCATATGAATAGGTTTTATTGATAAATTAATTTCTGTTACAATTAAAAAAAATTAAAAATAAAGGGCATGTTGTTGTTCTTTGCTCTGATATGCAAGGCTAACAGGAGAAGCAACATATATGTTTTCATGTGGAAAGTGGACATATGTTTTATTTCGTTTAATCCACTCGCATCCATGGATTAATATGGGACAAGACAAGTGCATTTTTCTCACATAGGGATATACAGTTAAAACCATCCCTTAAAGTAGCACCTATACACCAAATGTTACAATCTTGTACTTAACAACATTTTGACGGATCGTACAGAAGTACTTGTTGATATCCAATATTGAGCCTAATTTATTAGTTTTAATTCCAAAATATAAGGCAAAATTTGAATTTTTACATATATTTTCAGTAGCCTAATATCTAGTTTACTCAAATATAAAATAAGATATTCACCACCCACCCTAGAGGTAAAAGGTTAAGAGGTTAAACATTTTCAGTTTCATTTGGTGCGGTTCAAGTTCTTGCCACACTTCAGCTCAAACGAACTGAACCAAAATATAAAATAAAACATCCCCTCGCCTGAGGCGGCGCTGCAGACACGCGTTTTTCCGTTTACGGTGATAGCACGCGGGAGATTCAAACTTAGTTTCAGAAATCCTTATAATAGTTATTAATGGTCCGAAATGATCGGATGAAGACCTGAAGCTGCACCTGAAGCTGCGACCCAGGATGGGAAACCACGAGAACTGCTGAAATCACTTCTATCAGAGACTACGACGGATAGTGAATGGGCCAGAGTGGGAACAGAATACTGCAAGTCAAGTGGTTAGTGCGAGCAAGACAGGGGACTGGTTGAGGGGTAGAATGAGTAATAAAAGACAGAATGCAGCAGTCAATGCCGGAGGGGGGACTAAGATCTGAAGAGAGAGAGGTGGAAATGGAGGAAGAGCAAAGAGAATTTAAAAACATTGTGAGATTTGGGGAGGAAAATGGGATTCACTCAATTAGTCCGGTGAAGCTAACAACAATCCTGAAGAATCAAGTAGGAGAGATCACCAATGCAAAGGTTCTGAGGGATGGAAATCTAATGATAATTTGTAATACAGAGGAACAAAGGGGCAGGTCGTGCAGGCTGAACGAAATAGGGAGGCATAAAGTGACAAGTGTGAGTTGTATTGAAAAGGGGAACAGGCTGAACAAGGGGGTGGTCTGGGGGATTCCTGTGGAAGTGTCAATTGAGGAACTTAAAGCAAATTTGAGACGGGGGAAATTAAAGATGCAAGAAGACTTCAAATATTTAAAAATGGAGGAAAACGATGAAGTGAAAGCATTTTGCTAGAGTTTGATGAGGAAATCCTCCCTCCTAAGGTGTTCCTTGGCTATATGGCCTACTTAGTCAGGGAATACGTTCCTCTCCCCCTGCGATGTTCTAAGTGCCAAAGGTTCGACCACACAGCTCAGTACTGTAAAGGGAAAAGGGGGTGTGCGCAGGAAGACCGTGAGTACGAGCAGTGTGAGAAAGCCAAGCCGCCATGGTGTTGCAATTGTGGTGGAAGCCACAGTGTAGCGTTTGGTGGCTGCGAGGTGATGAAAAGAGAGGTGCAGGTCCAGCAGGTCAGAGTGCAGGATAAGCTCTCATGTGCTGAAGTGGTCAAGCAAAGACATGAAACAAGGGGCACTCGGATAGTGGTAGGGCCGGCAGTACCAGCGGAGCCAACAGCTCGAGCAGAGTCCCCAGAATCAACCAGGGAGTTTGTGAAACGAATTATCACATTTATAGCAGGAGTTATCAATGCAACAAAGGAGATAAAATCCAAAACGGAGAGAATTCAGGTTATCGTCAAAGCAGCAGTGAGTCACCTAAAAATGGATGATCTTAGATGGGAAGAAGTCAGGGATGAGCTTGAGGCTGAGGAAGACTGACTATAGACTGTTATGGTTTTAGTTAGTCATCGGAAGGCATGAAGCTTAATCTCCACTGGTCAAGAATTCAAATGGTTTATCGCTCAATTATCTAATGCACCAGACATTATTTGTGTACAGGAGTCATGGTTAAAGCCTGAGTTAGATTTTAGAATTGTGAATTACACCGCAATTAGGGGTGAAAGGGTGGACGGTAGTGGAGGGGGGGTGCGTCACTTTTATTAAAGAAAATACAGCTTTTAGAGTGGTTAGAAAGGGGAAGGAAGAGGAATTTATAGTTGTTGAAGTCTGGGTAAAAGGTCAAGTAATTACTGTTATACATTTTTATAATCCGTGTAAGAGACTGCAGTTAGATAAACTTGAAGAAATTCAAGGGGGGAGTAGTAATAATATAGTGTGGTGTGGAAATTTTAATTCACATAGCACTTTATGGGGGGCAGCACAGAATGATGCAAATGGAGAGATTGTAGAACAGTTCTTGGAGGATAATAATTTGGTATGTATAAATTATGGAAGGGGGACGTGGTTAGATGTTCACACAAGGAGAAGCTCCGTTTTGGCACTTCCAAAACGTAAGGGGAGAATGAGTAAGAAGGCAGTCCCCTGGTGGACAGAGGAGTGTACTGAGGCAGTAAAGGTGAGAAATAGAAGTCACAGAGAGTTAGTGAGTGAGAACACACAATTTCCAGAAGTTATTAGAATATAAAAGAGCTCAGGCACAGGTAAGAAAAGTTGTTAAGCAGGCAAGAAAGGGAAGCTAGAGAGGATATTGTGACACAATAGGTAGGACTACTCCTCTGGGAAATGTATGGGGAATGATTAGGAAGATGAGAGGGGTTAGAAGAGAGAGGACGTATCCAATTCTTAAGCAAGGGGAGGTAACTGATGTATCAAGTAGAGAAGGCTGACCTTAAGGTCCAAACATTAGCAAAAATTCATAGTTCGAATAATCTGACAGAAGCAGGGAAACGTGGAAGGGATCAAACTAGGATGACAAATGGGAATATCTTGGAGGAACCAACACCTGGTAATCAAGTGATGGACGTTCCTTTTTCTATGTCAGAAATGAAGAGAGCTATAGCGAAGTCTGGCATGACTACAGCAGGAAAGGACCAGATTTGTTATGTCATGTTGAAGCATCTCGGATGTCGGGCGAAGGGGAAATTATTAGGGAATGTGGAGGAAGGCAGGTTACCCAGTAGCTGGAAAGAAGCTGTGATTATTCCTATGATCAAACCAGGGAAATATCCAACAAACCCATCAAGTTACAGACCTTCACATGTTGGTAAAGTCATGGATAGGATGATTACAGAGAGAATAACATTCCACATTGAAAGTAAGGGGCTGTTCTCACCATTTCAGAGTGGGTTTAGGAAAGGCAGGGGAACGATGGATCCAGCTCTGTGTCTAGAGACAGAAATTAGAAAAGCTCAGGTGAATAAGGCGGTAGTGCTTGCAGTTTTCTTCGATATAGAGAAGACGTATGATGTGGTATGGAAGGAGGGTCTATTGACCAAGTTATTTAAAATAGGAGTTAGAAGTGGGGCATTTAATTGGATTAAACATTTTCTATTTGAAAGAGTTATTCAAGTTCAGATGGGAACTGCGTTATCAGATAAGTATAAGGTGGAGAATGGTACTCCTCAAGGCAGCGTTATCAGTCCACTTTTGTTTTTAATCATGGTCAATGATGTTTTTAGTAATATTGAGCCAGATATTATGCTGTTGTTATTTGCTGATGATGGGGCCTTGTGGAAAAGAGGAAAGAATCTAAGGTTTGTGCAAAATAAAATCCAGAGAGCAATAAGAACTGTTGAAAACTGGTCGTACACCTGGGGATTTAAGTTCTCCGTGGAGAAAACGAATGGTCTTTAGTAGGAAAAAGAGGGAGATTGAATTAAAAATGTCTGGGGAAAGAATAGAGCGGGCAAGTAGTTTTAGATTTTTGGGACTTGTTTTTGATGCAAAGCTTTTATGGAATGAGCACATAAGGATGTTGGAGGAGAAGTGCAAAAAAGTGATTCATATAATGAGGTGTTTGTCTGGATGTGAATGAGGGGCGGATAGAGCTGCTCTTAAAAACATTGATTATGAGTAACTGGTGTATAGGGAAGCGGCTAAAAAGCTAATTGGGAGATGCTGTGGAGCTTTAGAGACGTTTCCCTGTGGTTCAGGTTGAGATGGGAGAGTTGCCTTTAGATCTGAGACATAAACAAGTCATGATGCAGTACTGGATGAACTTACAGGGGCATTGGGAGGGGCGGCATCCCACTGTAAAAACTCTCTTGCCATGTTAGGAAAGTGGAAAAGTAAAGACATCGTGCTTTGCTTGGACAGCAAGTAAAATTGCAAATGAGATGGGAATCCAGGGGAGAAATTATAGTCCTGCCGTGTGACACCTTTCTGGCTATTGCCTACAGTTGATGTTGATTTTTATGTTCACGAGATGAAAAGTAGAGGTGGGAGGAATTTAGTGGAGGCGGTGTATGAGAGAATTCAGAATATTTACTCAAGTTGCACCGTCATTTATACAGATGGGTCCAAAGAACTGGAATCGGTTTTGCGTTTGTTATACCGGAGTTAAATATCATCTGATCACCTTGCAGTTTGTACAGTAGAGATGATTGCAATTATGAAGGCTCTGCAGTGGGTAGAAGAGAATAGAGTGGAAGAAGCCCTTATATGTTCTGACTCGTTAGCCTCATTAACTACTATTCATACTTATTCATCGCAGAACCGACCAGACCTACTCTATGAAGTATACCAGATTTTGTTTTTCGACTAGCTTGTCAGCAAATTCATGTCAAATTTATGTGGGTTCCTGCTCATAAGCAAGTTGTTGGAAATGAGATGGCTGATTATCTTGCCAAGCAGGCTCTAAAGGAAGAGAGTTTTGGAGATAGCCCTCAGTAAATCAGAGGTGAAAGCTATCATCAAAACTCAAAGTGTAGCAGAGTGGCAGCAGCGCTAGGACGAAGGGCAGAAGGGGAGATAACCTGTTTCAGGGGCAAAAGAAGGTAGGGAGGGTGGAAAGCCTGGGAATTAGTAGAAGAGAGCAGGTGAAGATTAAGGTTGGGACACACCGGGTTGAACAAAACTTTAGTGTCACTGGGCAAACACCTAACAGGATTATGTGAGTGTGGAGCAGAGACAGAGGCGGTGGAACATGTCATCTTGCGCTGCAGCAAGTATAATGTCAAGAGGGAGATTTTTAAGAGGGATTTTGCAAGGAGCAGAGAGGAAATGTTTAGTTTACATAATATATTGAAACGTACTGAAGGGGAATTTAAGGCGTTATTAACATTTTTAAGGGCGACAGAACTGTTAAAGCGGATTTGAAGAAAAGGAGAATGTTGAAAGGTAGATTCTCTGGCCTACACTCCAGTACAGTAGGGGGCGGAAAATGCACCTAAACGATGGTTGCGACCCACCAAAAAAACCACAAGAAGAAGGTGGCGCTGCATCGCAAATAGGCGGAAAAGAGGGCGGGAATCAACAACGAACTAGAAACCACGTCCGTCTGTTGGCCAGAGGAAAAGCTCTACCTGATCTGCAATTTATCCTGAAAGCCTTGGCTGTGTCAGATTTGAGCGATATTTGGATCTCTGATTTGGATTTAACACTTGTGTCGGACATATGCGCTTCAGACTGCGTCACGGTTGGGCGCTGTCAAGGCGTCGGAGCAGGAGAAAGTTTACGTGAATGAACATGACGGCTGCAGGATGAGCGGCCAAACAACAGTTGTTATAACAGTTATCGAAAATGTATTACTGCTGTCCGGGATATAAAGACGCGGATCATGGTAAGATATTACAGATATTACACTAAAATTAATCAACTTAAATGTTGAGTATTGGCCGCAGCGTTTTACCTTACGAGCATGTGTTCATTGATTAGCCTGAAAACTCTGCTGTTTTTGTAATTGGTACCCGAAACTGCCATAAAGTTTAGAATTATATAAAATATTAAGTTACTCCTCACACTGCGGTTTAGTTTCACGGCTCTATTAAATGATCGTTTAATTCGAGTGTGTTCAGCGTGCTACGGAAGGGAGTTTAGATTATAACACAAGCGAACTGAACTGGAATCCCACTTGGGTCCTTGAACGCCACCAAACGTGGGTCTCGGTACGGGTCTTTAGTCCAGACAATTCTAACTGGTCCTCTTTCACACCAGCCCAAACAAACTGCACTTGCAGAGTTCAGTTGACCAAATGGTGTTAATAGTCCCCGGAACATTTTTCGATGGACGATGGACACTCCCGGAGGAATGAGGACTTACACCGACATGTCCCAAATGGGTGCAATTTTTACACATAGACTTATAAATGAAAACATTACATGATGTAAAACTTATTCTTATATTTAGGTAAGTAAACCATTGAAAAAAAAATCAAATTAATACCTCTAGATTTATAATTTGTTTCTATTCGCCTGCAGTGTCTCACCTTGTAAATATAAAAACATATAAAACAAAATAAAAACGATATTTTTTAACAGTACACAAATAACTGATATATTTTGTATTTATTACATTAATGTATTGTGCAAGTTGTGACAGAATGACACCTTAAATCTTGACACTATCATTGTTGAAAATAGATCATCTTTTCATCCCCAGAAATCAGCGCCTTCCATGCTGGACTTGATTGTATTTTGTGTGTCTCTCCTAGATTTTGTCACCAGGTTTGCCTCTCCTTTCTGCAGCCGTCGTCTCTGTGCGGCTTTCTGCTGTTTTGTGAGTTGTCTCCGCACCTTCTGTCGCACCACCTCCTAGAACAGACGCAACAGTCACATGATTAGTGGATTAACATTTTTACGTTTGAAAATGTAATGTCACTTTTACAGATTTAATGCATTATATTGTTTAATGCATTTCACATACAGGTGGTATGGTGGAGCAACTTCCAACACTGCCCACTGTATTTTCACTGTCAGTCCTTTGCCTTCTGTGTTCTGCAACATGTAGAAGACTCTCCACCTTCTGTGTTCTGCAACATGTAGAAGACTCTCCATGTCTCTGTATGAAAAAAAAAAAAAAGAACACGCATACAATAAGGCCTGTTCATTAATATTTTTAATATGAATATTTAATTGCAGTAAAAGTTTGACCAAATTATATTTCTGTGAGGAGGTCTGCTACAATAACAATATACATAAAATATCACAATAAACGGTAATATTGACAACCACTTCATTACACTAATATAACTTTACAGAATTAAATCAAACTATAATATCTATAAATATTACAAAGAAACACATGTAAAAGCAAGTTTCCATGTCTGTTAAATCAGTCTGTAAATCTAGAAATTATTGTGACGGCCCGAGTAATCTTACCTAAAAGGTTTGAAGTCAGCGTTACAGGTAGAAAGATGTGTTAATTCTGGACATTCATCATCCTCTTCATTCAGCTCTTCTTTAGCCTCATACTCATTTTTTACTATTGGTTCAACCTGTGTGTCCTGTTGTTCTGATGTTTTTGCTTCGTCCTCCTCGTTTATATTCAAGCTCTCGCCGTTTGTGTCCCCATATTCGAGACCTTCAAGTTCCAACATTGCATGCTTAAATTCCTCTAAATCTATCGGGTCCTTGGGTTCATTTTCACAGATTTCTTCCTCTTCAATCTCGTCATCGTCATCATCATCATCTTCGCTCTCAGGTCCAGCGGGGTGCAGCCAATCACTGTCCTTTTCCATTTCCTTTGTAAAACCACTTGCTGAGACTTCGACATCAAGAGAACACGACCGCCTGAATACACAACAAAACAAACTCTATAGTCGTTATGAAATAAAGTGTGTCAACTGCGTTAAGCTAAATGTCACTGTTACCTAATGTCTTTGAAGGTTGGAAAGAGCTCACTCTCATAATTGTATCGTCTGGCAAAAAAGTCCCTGATGCACTTAACATCGCGATCAAAATACCTTCAGCAAACATATCAAGAATGAATACATTGTAATTCTAGTCAATGTTTAGTAGGCAAATAGAACAAACAAACCATTCAGCATTAGGATGTGATGTGGACACCATCTGGGGGAAGTCAATCATAGTTATGTGGTCCTGGTCATCCAACATCAGATTGAACTCGTTGAAGTCGCCGTGTATCAGGCCATGATTTGCAAGTTTCACAATAAGTTCCATAAATTCGTTGTAAAGGGCTGAAGGATCTTGCAACTCATGGACTTGGCAGCTGAAAGGCGATAGGGAGGAGGTAAACATTATGAAAGCAACAAATAGTTTAGCAGTAATTTGCAAAACATTTTTTTTTTACATACAGGGGATAGCCATTGATGAGCTCCATGACCACAGCATGCCTGTTGTAGTCGATTGGTTTGGGAACAGGAAAACCTCGATCATACAGCGCCTGCAAAAAAAAAGGACAATTCTAAAATATTGACTTCCTTTTGATAAAATGATTGCCTATACAATTATGTGTAAAACAAGTTCAGTAATTAATTCCAACTACTTAAATAATAATAATAACTTCTAATAATTGTATATAAACTATACACAGGGTCCAAAATATGTAATGTGCAGAGAGAAGAGGTTTTAGTACTCAGACTAAGGAGTAATTACCCAAAAAATATTGTTTTCATATTTAAAAAGTAATAATAATAATAATAATTTTGTTGTAAATATATTCTACGAAAAAGTCATGAAGCGGCATCACTTTAACTTAATCTCTGTCAAGTATTGCAACATTAACATTAATAACATGTAACATTAATAACATTAGTTGCAGCCCTAAACTTGATTTACCTTCATGTATGCAAATTCCTTCATGGCGGAGATCCTGGATAAATAGAGCCAGGACACATTCCCTCTGTGTTTGTGGTAATCTCTTTTGTTTTTTAAATTTCTGAAAGATGTGCGACCCAATCTATGAAGTTTCAAAGCATACTGCTCCCCATTAGGACTGGCCACAATGAAAATATCTATGGATCAAAAGACAGTACAGGTTATCCCTTTGTTAATAACATATCAGTCAAATAATATACGTTAAAGTAGGTTAGTAGTCTACATTACCCGATTCTTTACCCACTCCCATCTGGTTCCCAACAGAGATAACAACCTCTCTGGCGCACAAGGTTTTTAGGGCCAGATAATCATACCCTCTGTAGTTTAATCTGTACCCCTGCACCGCTACAAAAGAAGCAGCACATTGTCAATGAAGCACAGACATGTTGCAGACCTTTACTATAATAAAGTCTTACCCTTTGTGCGTTCATAAGCCACCAGCTTGTGTTTGACGAGCTCCCGCAGAATCTTGTTACAACCTCCGTGTTTCAGGCTGGCAATGGAGGACAGCAGACTCACGGGGACGAGTTCATGGTTTTTCATCCCCATCTCCACCTGTGTAACGGAGTGTTGTCAGTAGATCAGCACAGGCCAACACGGGGAGGAACATAGACAAAATTATTAATGACATGTCTAGTTAAACGTACCGCTGTGAGGACACGGAAATCATCACGAGATAAGTATCTTAAAATGACCACGTTCAGCTTTCCCATCTTTCTACCGTAGGATATACAGCTACAGTTTGTAAAAGTGTCAAAAAACCAAACTCTACGAGAGAACTATCCTCATTTGATGTAAACACATGTGCAGAGCGGAAGACCGGAAGTGCTCTTCTTCTACTATGGCGTTGACAGAAAGTGTTGTTTCACTGCCATCTAGCGCCATGTTAATGCAACTTCCATAGCTATTATTACTCTTGTCATTCTTCAGGGTTTCTGTTTCTGTGTTTCAGTCTTATTTTTATGATAATGTTTTTGATGTCTATATTTTACTTAGGTCATCAAGTTTAGCATAGTTGAGGTTACAAAAAGAGAACCAAAACCAAACAACAGATTATTTTTCTTTTTCTGACTGAATACAAATACAAATCAGCAAAAATGTCGGCACAAAAAAAAATGGTTTGCTGAAACCCTGGAGACGCCCAAGGCATTCTGATGGTAAGATGGAGCGAAAGTCAGTGTACAATAGGATGTAAAGTGGCCCATCTCAGTTCATTTAAATGGTCCATTATCATGAGGTCCCTCCCTGTGGGCAGGGCTTTCATAGAGTAGAATATAAAGTTCTCAGGCTTGTTTCACAGATTGAGAATGACTCTTGGATGAGAGTCGAAACGTTTTGTTTTTTCTAAAATAGAGTCCAGATGACTACAACTGAATCTTTTTCTTCATCAGCAAAAATATTAAAGTGTAATAAGCCTTAGAGTTGCTTTTCAAACGGTGGACGCAAGATGGCACTGCGACACAATCGTAGTAAAGCTCCGCGGTTTGAGAGCGCAACCTGCTTTGCACACGGTCTTTGAGCCCCCAGGCCAGACACTTCACCCATCTAAGAATCACATTTTTCTCAACCAGGGGGGTGGGAGACCTACGTGAGATCTAACCAGGGGGCAATTTCCGATTAAAAAAAGAAAAGTATGTGATTTAGCAGCATTTGGATATAAAATGTTCATTGAAGCAGGCTACATTTAAGATATTTAACAATGTTTTTAGAGGATATTTCTTTGAATGTCCAAAAGGTACTTTATAAATAGAATGCATTTATAAATATATATTATTAAAGATGAAGAGAGAATATTAATTATGTGCGTTGTGGGCCCTCCAGATGTCACAGATGTGACTGGAAGAGAAAACATTGTAGTCAGTTGTTGTTTTCATGTAATATGGCTCTGCACTGTAGGAAATCAGAATATCTGAAAGATTATAGTCTAGAGTAGACTATGGCCAGAGGGCATATTTTGTTGGCCCTCGGGCTTTCTGCTGAATTGGCCCAAATTACCAAAACTATTACTTTTTACTGCAAAGTTAAAATTGTTCTACTTGTATAACCTAAAAATATTGTGACGTGATACAAACCTAGAATTGATGTTCCAAGTCTGCATCAAATGCAATTTTTGATTCCCTTTATTGCTGTCCTGTCTGTGGCCCTCAGTTTCAATATGTGGCATAAGTTTATAAGTTTGCACACCTTTGGTCTGAACCCTAAAGAATATCTGAAGTCTGCATGTGAGTGAACAGGACGTGCAGGTCCAGAATGAGGTCCTGTTAACTACATGTCAGACAGCTGCTGTGACTTTTACACGCATACACTCAGCACTGACCCATGGGGGCTGCCGTAGTCGGGCTGGTCTAGAGGGAATGTGTGGGATTATCTGGAATGAGGCGTAACGGCCAGTCCAGCATGAGCATGTTTGTTTTTCTGCAGATATTTGTGAGGAAACTTTCTGCCTCACAAAGCATCTTTATTTCTATTTCATATTTCTTTAGTTCAAGGAAATTGCATCTTTAATTGCACTGTAGGGGGGCTCGTCTAATTATCAAGACTATCATGCATAACTTCAAAACAACATTCACAATATTATCTACATTTTGACACGGCTTGTCTGATACTGAAACTTCTGTTGGATTTTAAAAAATCTTCTATCTTTCTTGGATTATTCTCCCTAAAAATATTGAGACATTGATTTTTGTCAATATTGTCCCCCCATAAAGTTACACATCCGAGCACTTATATCTACTGGGGTTATTCCAGTGTTTCCGAAAGCATTGAACTAAACTATTTCCACAGACCTGTAGTAAATCCTGGTGCTTTGTTTACAAATTGATGAACCCTGAGATGAAAGTGAATGCTGATAGGTCATAGTGATGAAAGGACCTTACAGTGCAGGCCTCAGAGCAGTTTGATGAGCGAGTGCGTGAAAGCTATAGCACCCCTCCCCCTGTAAAACCACTCACAGGAAGAATCACCTATGGCATTAATTATGCAAGCAAGTGTCAAAATGAAATAATGTTATTTTTTCCTTTACAAATAAAGCATCTTCTCAAATAACACAGGTTTAACATGAACAATAGGATGTAGCCCTAAACTAAACAGTAATGATGTATTATCTCATTCTTATCATTCAAATTTGGTATTATTTTTCATTTCATACGTGCACCTTTTCCTTTAGAAACTGCTATACTGTGTGTATTTTTTGTAGACTAACTGTACCTGCAAAATAGAAAATATGGGATCCATTATTTGTTGAAATTGTATTGTAATGCAGGTCTACAAGATGGTGCTGTAGTTTAGAGTCATATGTCATTTGGCCTTAGGTGATTTTTCTTCTTGGCAGCACTAGAATAAGCTTGCTTTGCAGCATCTCAACATGATTATTGCTTGTTAAATTAATACAACTTTATTCATATGGTTTCAACGGCGACGACAGGCGTGTTTGCAGATGTCACCCTAAGTGTTTTTGCAATACTAGTATTATCTATCTGACAAGTGAACATTAAAAATAGAATCAGAATGGGGTTTATTGCCAATGTCAGAACAGAATTCACAAACGAGGAACTTGCTTTGGCATTAAGGTGCAACACACAACAATGAATAATAATAATGGCAAAATATATCAAAATAGGCATGCATAAATAGATAAAGCTGCTTGGGCGAAATTGTGATCTCATCTTATAGACAACATGCTATATTGGTGAGACTGTCACATTGTAATTCACTAATTCTCTGTTTAATGCAGCTCTAGACTCAAACACAGAAACCTTTTCCCCACCCACTTGAGTCACTCTTCAGCAAAAAAAAATCTGGCTCTAAGAAAGTTGTGATTCTTTATTTCATTTTTGCATATTGCCCACCTCTAGTCCAAAGAAAAAGTAGGAGGTTTTGTCTGTAGCGAATGAATGAATGAATGATTGTAGATCGTAGACACTACAATCAAAAAACCCATTTTATTTTTCCTTTTTTCCTTTTTTGGTCTGTTTACTCACTCAACGTATACATTTTCTAACAACACTGTCCTATCGACACATAGAGATATTTTATAAGTTATTATTAAATCAACTTGCATCTATCAATTTATATGGGACATTGTGACTTGCTCGGCCGTTTTCTCAAAATGCATTTTTCTACCAATGGCGACATAAAGATCAGCCCTTAGCACCTTCACACAACAAACAACAATAACAATCCTATTCTTAAATAGTTTTAATGAATCGTACTGATCCAGTTCAAAGCCTGATTCATTTAAGTTTTATTTTATTTAATTATATATAATTTGAATGTTCATACCAACTAAGATATAGTTTAATAAGATAATAAAAATACACTTGCTACATTTTCTTTTATCTAATATGAATGAAGCAAGATATTTAATCCTGACAGCTTTGTCCATTTTTCAGATGTGGACGTCCCAAATATATGCAATTTTGGCAATTTTTTTAATAAAATGCCTTTTTTATATGAAAACATTCAATGAAAAACTTGTAATACATTTTTTATGTGAGTAAACTAAACAAGAAGTTTCAAAGTGATACCTATACATTTTATGTTTGTTCGTATATTCACACGTGTCTCGCCTTAAATCGATTTATTATGTGACCAAACCAGGTCTAAGGTTTTTTAAAGAACATTCTCACAAAGGCTTCTTGACGAGAAAGGTACAATCTGAATGAAAAAGGTTTATATTATTTAATTGTCCAAAGTTTTCCAAAGCTGTGTGCTGTTTTTGTATTTCATATTTTTTATTTTAGTGGCCAATTGTATGTGCGCCTGTTGTGTGACTCTGGGTGTTCGTTTGAGTGATGCAGCAGCGGCCCTCTCCAGATAATGAACCGCCACAGTGATGGAGAAGGTCGCTAACTAACAGCAGTACTGAGATGATCCTCTTTTGTCAAACTCTGTGACGGGGCACGGTCCGGCAGCATCAGTCACTCCCAGCTCCCACACACACATCCAGAAGCTAACGGGATATGTTTGACTGAAAGGGAAGAACTGCACTTTTAGCTTCTCTGTACAGGGCAGCAGCAATACATCTTATCTCTGCGAATAAGGGCAGTTTAGTGCTTGTGTGTCTGTGGCATCTACTCCCACAAGCGTGAAATGAGACAGACTTACTCTCTGGTACTAGAGTGGTTAAGATGAACTGACGGCTTACGCTTGTCAAGTAAGTTTGATGAGGCTGTAAAATCTAATTGAAATTGTGCTAAAGTGAAAAGGCTTTCTCTCATGTGACTTTTGGTAAGTAGCGCTCGTTACACGTTCCCATGCAGTGTCATAAAACTGGGAAAAGAGTATCTTGAATACAGTTGAAGTGCTCTAAACAGCCATTACCTATGAAGAAAGCAATCTAAAATTCAACTGAATAAAAGTGTAAAGATTTAAGGTCTTATAAAGGTCTACTAACATTTTCTTGGGCAATATACCAAAAATGTAATATTACAAATCCCAATTTTGATCTATCACAATACATATAGAGATGGGAGTTACATATAAAAAAATTAATCATATCATATAAGGGTATGAAGTTATACTTTTGCACTTTTGTGGTTCATTTTATGGTGCATTCATGTTTTGTGCAGTACTTGGACATTTACAGAAACATTTTTGCCGGCTGCACCAGGAGCCTGGCATACATGTGCTGTGCCTTAACCACTCGACCACCGGAAAGCCCCGATATCGTTACATTTTCATTCGGAAAGTTTGATTGCATGAAGCCAGTGAGGATCCATTACATTTGTAAATAAAGCAAATTAAGGATTTCACTGTTGTTTACTGTCAATAATTGTGAATAATAGTAACATTTTTATATTTCTTCTCACATGTTGTGACATCCCTGCAACTGCAAAGCCTATTCACATCACAGTGCATGTTTTCCTGCCACCATTATCAATTTTTTGGGGGAAATCATATATTCACAACGGTCTTAAAATGTTTAAACTTGCTTGAGCTATTTCAATTTTGTAAGAAGTCCAGGCTCAAGATTACTTCTAAGCCCCGCACATGTTTTCTAAGCTGCCCCACAGGACTCTTGACAACTGCCACACATTCCAGAAAGTGGCATAAATCTGACCAACAGATGCTTCTTGTCTGAGACTTTCTGAATGTGTTTCATCTGCCAGTTCTGCTTGAGCCGTGGTTGCAGGAGAAGTGAGTGCACGTGCTTCACTCACAAGACAGCTCGTAGCAAGAACAGCACTGCAAAGGATGCTGGGTAATTTGGTTAAAGATGGCAGGAACGTAAATCACCTCCAATCAGTCCTGGTTTGCTATTGGACCAATTCACTGGCTCCAGATGGACTTCATTGGTCACATTTGTCTGTTCAGCTGTTACTTGCTCACTGGACTGGAGCTCTACAAATGACAAACAAATATTAAATAGGTTTGTTGTTGTATTGAAAGGTGGCCTTGAGCCTTGTTTGATCACTGAATTTGATTAAGATGCCGTACTTTCTTCATGATTTAAAGTGATGAAGCTATGACATGAACCCTCTCCACGTCTTCAGTACAGTTAAACGCAATCACATTTGCTTTAAATGCCACTTAAATATATTAATCATACGAGCGATTTGGAGAATCAAAACGATTTGATCCTGAAACCTGTTTTGATTCATCCCAGGTTAAGCATAATTTTCAAAATGTCATCTACTACTTGGCAAGGGTGGAAAGTAACAAAAAAGTAAAAGTACTTTACTTAAGTAAAACATTTTCTGTACTTCACTTAAAGCGAAATAGGAAATAGGTTTTAATATCTGTCTAACTCGTCCTGTAGTTCTTACAAACCCGGCAAATAGTTTATATTTACATGAATTCATTTTCAGGCTTGTGCATGGCTTTAAAACTGCTTTCTTTCAGACAGCGATGTGAAGTATACATGGTAGCAACAATATCTGTTGTAAATGAAGGTTATTAAACAAAGGTTTGGACTCAATATAGCGTGGAGTATGATGGCTGGTACTCCAGGCTCCTTTGTTGTCCCACAATTTAATGGCAGAGTATATTTGTTGTGTCAGTTTATTTATTTTTAATCCTGCAGTGGTATATTTTGTATTATGTACTGTATGTGACCTATAGGGATTCTGTAATGTTTGGGTGTGTAAGTATGTGGGGACCTACTGAACAGGGGGGTGTTATAATTATGTTATAATTATTAAATGTGTATGATATTTCTTGGCAAAGGTACAAGTATTTCCACCAATCTTTTCACTCATATATATTTTCAGTGCTACTCTTACATCCTTTTCTCATAAGAAACATGTTATTTGACAGACGCAGCACATAAGCACATAGGCAGTGTTTGCTATTCCTGTCTCATGTGTAACAAAAATAGAGTCTTGTCACACACGTACACTCCAAAAGTTCAGGGCTTTGATATTTCTCTCCTCTCTTCAGTGCATGGAACAGGCTCGACAGCTCGGGATCTTCAAACAATACGTGAGCCCCCATGACGCCCCACTGCATATCTACTGCTAATGATCACTTGTTAAGCGCATCACACACCTGCGCTCTCACTCACACAGAGCACATTAATGATTCTGCTCGTCTCTGGCCCGCTCCGCCTGCTCTTTTTCCCTGCGGCTAAAGACCTTGATCACAAAACCACAGCAACATTGATTGGGATGCTACGGACGCACAGCTTTTAACATGCATTAAACAGGCTGTAATGGAAAGGATAGTGTGCATGTAATGAGGAGGTATGATGTTTACTTGAGTAACCTTTTTAGGTTTGAAAAGTCAGTGGTGTGCGGTCAGGGAAATCAAGGCAAGCAGTGACTGACCAATAAAATCTAAAATTACCATGTGTCAGAACTACATTATAGAAATATATCCAAATAACCCTGTTTTCCCTTCACTTCTGCTGCAGAAGCTTAGCTGGAAGTCTTTGTGTCTTTTAGTGGCCTCTACAGGCCACGGAGTAGTACTGCGGGAAGCTTGGTTCTTCTCCCGCAGCTCCACAGTCTGTGAATGTGCTCAGAGGCCTGTTCGTGTTCCGCTCTATAACTTTTACAACCTGAGTTGACAGCAGCTTCTTTTAGAGGTCTGCGCATGCGCTCTGTGGACAACACAGCCTAAAACCACGCTGAATAAACCTGTGTAGGAATCTTGGATGGTTAAAGGATGTGACTTAGAAACTATCTTTTAGATATATGTCTTTTTTGTAGCAAAACTCTATTCATGTTTTAATGATTAGACGTTAGTCAGAACATTAGGGCAGTATTCTAATAACATAAAGTGCTCATTTGTGTAATGAATTGATCGGCGAAGTGAAATTATTCAATCCATTTAGCAGTGTAGACGTGTATGGTAGTTTAGCTCAGAAAGACAAGCATTTGCTCTTTATGTGGGAGAGCGGGGTTTGAGACTAACTTTTGCATGTATGTTTTTTGTGTCTTTTGTGTGCAAATGTTATCTACTAAATATGGTTGAACACCCCAAGTCTGCCTGCCCATCCATAAAAGTCGCCATACGCTCCTGTAGTAACTGTATGTTCCAAAAGATCTTCAAAAAGATATTTTTTCATAATTCAAAACAACGGTGATGCTCACGTCACTACTGCAGAACAAAGCAATGGAATGTAACCCATCCCCCCCTGAGGCAGCAACTGCCTTTACAACACCTCTACGGTACGAAATGCTCCAAGAATAAGTGGAATCATCCCACTGTAGCCTGAATTTCTTTTTTTTGCTGGATGGAAAAGTTCCTCAAAGACAAAGGTCTTTAAGTGACTCCATGTTTCACCATGTGATCTAAAGCTGTACCTACATGTTTGTTAAACAGAAGCCTTGAACTGTGTTTGAAATGTGTTATGTTTATGCCATATTTTCCACAAAGCACATTTTCTCATCACCTAATGATGTGTGTATTAATAGACACTGTTGTAATATTTTGTTGTGGTTACATATATAATTGTGTTGGCTTAAGTTAAAATTGTCCAAATTAGAAACAATTGATTGAGAAAAAACGAATTGAGAGTTATAGCCAGTCTTAAGGTCACTCACACTTTAAGCCCCGCCTCCGTAGCCAGACAAAAGCCCTCACTCTCTCTCTTGCTGCTAGACCTTCAACACCAAGGACTTGTGGTCGGTGATCTCAGGCGCCCCTTCCCCACCTGAGGACTTGGGCTCATTTGTCCCTCACTTCTGCATTCAGGCAATGGCCGAAGCTGCCATTTTCTGCTAAAGAATGCACAAATCAGCGGATCTCAATATGTGCTCCTGAAAACACCTTCTCAGCACCATGCTGCTTCGTTGGACTCTTCAAGATCTTTGAACGCTAAATCCTGCACAAAAGTCAACATGCTGCAGAGAGCTCTAAGTGACCCAAAGAGCCAGAGAAGCCCCTGATCCACGTCTGAGTCTCCAGGATGTCGTCAGAGCTTGGACTTTCATCGAACACATAAGACTGATCCAAAAGGTGGCTGAAACAGTAGTCGAGGTTTCCCTCAGGAGGAGGTCAAAGCAGTCAAACTAATTTGAGGTGAATTTCAACTCTCAATGTGGGTTGCAGGCCGAATATAACGTAAAATGTATTTACAAAATAAATATTTTTATGTAGCCTAGTAATAGTTATTTGTCGACACTGTTGCACAAATCTGCAGCAGGTGAAATACTTTGAGTCCATATTTATGCATTAGCAGCAGGAACAGGAATATGAACCTTTGATATGATTTCTGATATCATATCACAGGTCCATATTCCTGTTCCTGCTGCTAATGTTGATATCAAAGACCTGTTGGCTGTTGCTCAAACTCAAGCTGAGCTTACTGTTTTTATAGTTTAAGTTAGTGAGAATAAACTCTTCATATAGTGAACCAAATGAGTGCATTCTGATTGTACTCATTCAGTGTCCAGCTCTTCAGTCACATTACTATGGACATAGTCAGATCTCACAACTGCACTCTGCCATGTTAATACTTTATTACACTGCAGTGAAACCTGACCTGTGTTTTTACTGGTAACATCTGATCTGTCCAGGTTTGCACTGGTTTGGATGTTTTCCTCATAGAGCTTTCATCACAGAAGTTTGTTTTCTTGTTGTTAGCTCCACAATGAGCCGCTCCCCTCAGGGATGAGGCTGGACCAGAACCTCCAGCCACAAGAACAGTTTATTTCCCTCTGCCGTTGGACTCATGGACACTTAACACCAGTTTAACAATTATTCAAACCAATAACCATTCATTGTACTGCTCATTTTGGCACTTTTTTGACCAACTGTAAATTGTGTATATATTCTTTTGTATTTTATTTGTAAATTCCAAATTTTATGCATGACCTTTTTGATATAATTTGCTACTATTATTATTCATTGTTGTATGTTGCACCTTAATGCCAGAGCCAGTTCCTAGTTTGTGAATTCTGTTCACTGACAATGCCAATTAACCCATTTCTAATTCAGATTCTGATTAGCATCACTTTTAGCTCAGCTCTAACGTCCACAAACAGTCTTCTCTCTTCCACGTCTTTCCCAAAGCCACATGTCTCTTTTCCCGCTCAGACCGTTGTGCTCAGGTCAAGTCTGTGAAGTTTTGTACGAGTCGGCACTAGACATGGAGGAGAGAAATATAAATTAGAAATGTTTTGTGGGCCAGATTAAAACGTCTGGTGGGCCGCATTTGGTCGACGGGCCCTACTGTATCTCTGACAGCCCTGCCTTAGATTTTTCTAGAATTAATCAAAACTCATTATTCAACACCAGCGTTTCTTTTAACTGAACTGAGCCCAGGCATAGCCTGTGTAACCAAATGTGTAATTAATTGCTTTGATATTTTAGTTTATTAAGCCACACAAAATCATTCTGGTTTATTGATCTTTTTGGAGGTATATAGTTAGTCACTGAGTCGATAACTTCCCTTCAGAAAATGAGACTGAGTGGGTTATTGATGTTTTGCTGGACAAGATTGAGCTGGAGCCCTTCTAAATGTAATAATGAACATTAATTACGGTACTTACAAGTGGTGTCCACAATGTAATAGTTAGAAAATATACATAATGTAGTGTCACCACCGAAACAAGACTAATATACGGTACTACCCTACTGTGACCTATAGTAAGCAGTTTTGGTAAGAATACTTTGAAAATGTTTTTAGTTACAGAATATTGAATACCTGCATTAAAATATATTTTGTAATGTATTCTGTCACTTGGTCCAATCAGAGTACTGTATTCTGAATTGTCCTTTCACATTGAGTTGCATTATATTATAGTGTAAAAACATGACATAAGCTTTTTGTTTTTGTTTCAATGATTGTTCTGCATTTATTCATACGATAAGAGAACCTTTATAACAAATTAAAGGACTTGAAAGTTCAAAGCCTAAATTGTTTCCTCTGATTTTAGAAAAGTAACTATATACTATATACCACCAAAGGAAAGACTAACTGTATCAGAATACAGTCACTCTAAATGAGTGTGTTGAATCTGTGTTTTCTGTTCATGTATTCAGTCAACACTAATAAGAGTGAAAAATGCAGTGAAACAATGAGTAAATATGAGCAACAAGCTGGCTCTGATCCAAAGTTACTGATATAAGTATGGCGTCAGAATAACACTATTTCTATTGTTGTGTTTGTTTATTGGACGTAGCTTACTTTTACAACTTTTTAGAGTAGTTATATTTCATTAAGTCGACTTTTTGGGCACAGACAGTCTCTCAAGTACTCGGAGTGTTTGGTCTTTCTGTAGGCGGTCCTGGGTGATGGACAGTGAACAGGGGCTTACAAATGGACAGCCACCCACTGGGAAAAAGTCATCCCACCTTGAATGTTTACTGCACAGGGAGCGCTCTATGCAAGACTGCGGTTCTCTGTAAATATTCTCGGTATGTGAGTGTGGTCTTTCCTGCGGGGGTGCAGCAAATTCTTCAGGAAAAAAATAAGCCAGGGTGTGATCCAGGTGCATGTGTCCAGGGCAGTTTGTCAGATGCCCAGACCAAATCAATACGTCTCTAATCTACAGGACTATGATGTGATTGATTACCTCATATTCGGGAGGTCCCAGCCAAGACCTCAACCGTACACACATTCAAAGGCACGAACACACTCCGCTCAGTTCAGCCAAGCAAAAGAATTGATTGCTATGATATGAAACTGGAGTAGATTGGTTTTGGCTGGGCACAAGGCTGGACAGATGAAGGAAAGATGATGGGACCAAAAAGATACTAGATTTCATACATATTATGAAGTATGAACGTGTATTTTTCTTCACAAGTTGTTTTTTAGGTTTCTTGTCCACTTAGTTAGTGATGTTGTTCACAATGTTGACAAGATGGTTTAAAATAGCGAGACCGTAGCTGTAAAATGAAAACTAAACCATTTATTTGTATGTACACTGTTTAATGTGTTTATTCCACCTGTTATTGTAGACAATGTATTAGTAATATTAAGCGATTTGTCTAAACAAGTGTTTCTCAAACTGGTACATGTACCACTGGTGGTACGTGAGGTAATTTAGGCACTCTTCCTTGAGTCATTTCTTCGGTAAAACTACTGTGGCAATGGTGTAGTCCTAATTAGGACCTGGTTTAGTCCCATTTAGGCCCTAAAATAGTCCTGTTATAGACCTGATTTAGATCTGGTGGTACTCAGAAAGCCAAATCTTTTCTTTGGTGGTACTTTGTATAAAAAGCTAAAGAACCACTGGTCTAAACGATTTAGTTTTTTTGTGTTTATATCATTTCTGACACATTTTGCTTATTAACATGCTAAGTCTGCACCAGTAACTCATTTGAGCTCTGCTGCCGGTGAGGTCTGTCTTTAGATTGCACCATCAACACATAAAAATTCACCACACTTCCGCTGTTAAGAATTTCTCATTTCCACAGTGTATTTACAAAAACAAATCCACTTTTTTACCATTTCTATGTGAGGATATTGAAGGAATTTGAGTCTGGTATAGCTTAAAGGCCGACTATGTTTGAATTCCAATCAAAATAAAACGAATGCTTACCCAGTGGTAGTACTAGTTTCACATCTGCCAGTGTAAATCACAATTTGGCTTTGCTGGTTGGTGAGAGGTATTTGAGAAGGTTGGGATCCAGGAAAATATTAAGAAACTGAAAATTATTATTTGCTGGTTGTGAGTTGAATTTAAATATATAGTCAGCTATCTTTTTCCTCTAATATCCATTTTCTTTCAGAAACAAGCCTTGCATGTAGTTGTTAGTGCAGCAACTCATGCCAAGAATGACATGTTTGATTTGCAAGGAGATAGGTGAGGCATACGTTATTGTCCCTGTAAATGTGTCTTCTTGCATTTGACCCAGTACCCATGGGACCCTTCAGATCCGTGAGGTAGATTTGGTCAGGACTATCTGCCTGCAGAATGTTTTTCGGAGGATGGAGGAAACCAGAGCAACCAGAGGAGACCCATCAGACACAGGGAGAACATTTTCATGTGGGCATGTTCATTTCACAAACAAAAAAATGTATTGCATTTTATCATTTTATATGTAAACAAGTGGTAGGAGGGAAGAAGCACAATTTATCCTCTTTCCTAACAATCAGTTAATTTAATGATACGATAAATAAACCACTGTTTGCATTGTAAAGTTCAAGATCACTGCTCTGAAAGACAACAAGGCCTGTTAGCATCTGAGATCACAACATCAAACCGTCACACAAATTTTACAGCCCCAAAAAGGTCGTGACACAGCCTCTACAAACATCTTTTCTGTCTCTACAGTTTCACAGATCAGTGTGGACACATGGCAGACACATATTGCACAGTGAAAAAGCTACTGGCCAGGATTTATTACAGCTAAATCTCACTTGGCACTTTGTGAGCATGTCCCCATCCATCTTTCCTCTCTTATCTGTGACTGTCCTCTTCACCCTTTAGACCTGCTGCCATGCCTCTATATTGCCGTTTTATCTCTCTCCCATTTCCCCCTATCCCATCCGTCACTCAGCCTGCAATGCACCATGGGAAGAGAGGATGTCCCTTTATGTGGTGTCCAGGTTTCTTCTTCTCTGAAGTACAGTGAATTGTTGTACTTCAGTGTCCAAAAACGAAGCAGCGACCATTCAAAGCAGGTGGTTCTCCATCTGTCCCAATCACAGTTAACTCTTGTCTTTGCTCTTTACAGACGCACACAGGCCAGACAGACACCTTCTGTTCAACCAACACTGGCATGGCAAGACATTAGGCTGAGCTGGAGGACACTGACGCAGATAATGAGGTACAAGCATCTGCAAATGTTTTAGGAAATAGTAATCCAGTAGCTTTTTGTGCCTTCTTGCAAATGTGAATGGTCTAGAGAGAAGATGCCCCGGGACATTTTTCCATTTGCTTGGTTCATTTGATAATAAAACGGTTTGTCTTTTTGATTAAATTAAACATCTCTGCAAAGCTACCAAAACAACAGTAACAAAAGACATATTGATTATATACACTAGATTTTGTACAGAAGAGCAGTTGCTTTTTCTGAGCCCTTGAAACCACTATTGTTGCACAAAGAGAAGCTATAATACAGACTAGCACTAATTCTA
Organism: Chaenogobius annularis; assembly: GCA_015082035.1. NCBI lineage: Eukaryota > Metazoa > Chordata > Actinopteri > Gobiiformes > Gobiidae > Chaenogobius > Chaenogobius annularis. Next base: position 689,510 of record BJKM01000169.1, on the reverse strand, counting down.
ATTGGATCAAATTACTCACTTGTTTTGTTTCAAACATAATTTAATAAAGTGTTGACTGTGAATGTACTGACAACTGTTTGAAATGAATGCTGACAATGAACTCTAAGGTTATGGGTACTATAGGTCAGTTCTTTAAAGATCATTCCGTGTTTGAAGTGTGTCCATGAATCAGTGCCATAAATCAAGTCTGAGGCTGCAGCTGTGCCTCTCGGAGAAACCATCACTTCCCACAGAGAGTCACCACTGTGAAGGTTTACGCGTGATTACTGATGTAAAAGCAATATTCCAAACAATACAAGAACACATTTATTCCCACAAAACAGGTAAAAGCTTTGCACAGAAGTGAAAGGTTCCTTAGCTTTGCCCATGGTCTTTTATACAAATTGCATCTGTCAGACTAGTAATATGTGTTTGAGTTTTAGATTTCTATTTTTGTAACAAAATCAATATCAATATCATCAATATCAATAAACTTCAAGCTACAACATTCCTTCTATTTAAGTAATCTTTAAACATAAGAATGCTCATATAATCAGAAGTGGGTAGTGTATCGAAAAATGTTACTGAAGTAAGTGTAAAGGTACTTCAAAATAATACTTAAGTAAAAGTACAAAGTAGTGGTCCAAGAAATGACTCTAGTAAGAGTAATAAGGTACTTGAGAAACTTGAAAGGGTAACTGTCTGGACGTAAAATCTGATTTATAATTGTATTTAATAATGAAGTTATTGTTATTGATGCGATAAAACAAAAGTAAATAAAGCACAAACATTTGTATTCAAAGGATAGACACAACATTTTGAAAAACTAAATCCTATCTGATCGGTGAGCGGGAGCGGAGCAGAAAACACAAATGTTCAATCATTTCATATTGTCATCAGAAAGCTTTTGTCACTTGTTAGACTTACTCTTTGTAGGAAGAGGAAACAAAACTAAAACTAAATATTACGAGATTAAGTGCAAAAGTGGTGCAATTTCTCAATTTCAAGTTATTCCCATAAGTGTAACTGTGTAAATGCAAATGAGTATTACTCACCTCTGCATATTATAGTATTTCAGCTTTATGCCATTGTTATGTCTTTGATGTCATGCAATAGAGGAAAAAATGATGCAAAAAAACCTGGCCTCACAATCATTCACATGCACAGGCCTTGTCAGCCTCTGTTATAATGCCAGTTTTATTGATGGTGATAATGTGGTCATTTGAAACAACATATTGAAGTTATTTATAGCCTGCTCTCGCTGCATGACATTTGTGTCTCAGTTGTCAGATGTGTCAGATAAATCCACTGCAGTGTATTGATGGCCTTTGCCTCAGCAGATTGAGCTGAAAGCTGAACTGTCAGCATTTGCTTAGGCCCTTGTTCAGGAGGTTAATATAAATGTCTGAGTTGAAGTCCTATTTGCATATAGAAGTATTGTGTTAAATGTACCTGTGTCAGCTGTGATCAGTGGATGCTGAGGTTTCTGCAGACGAGCATTCAAACCTTGTGATTAAATGTATGATTGTGTTCATCTGAAATACAAAGAAAATTGCTGTGCTTTTCCCCACACGTCTGCAGCTCAAGAGTCACCCTGCATCACTTTCGCTCACAGTCATATTTGATATCACCATCTTCCTGGATTCTGGGTCAGCCAGAGGCCAGCCAATCAGAGAGCTCATAGTAAAATCTTCTCCAGACCCCCTGACAGATCTAACCTGAATAACCGTCTACATCTTATTAAAGACAGACATCTGTGGTGGTGGGATAAATGTCTGAAATGGTGACAAACACCAAAAAAGCTTTCCTTTGAAATAACCACTCTCAAGAAAAATGATTTTTTTTTTCTCTGAGGTGGTTGAAGGAAACAAGCAGCACTAACTTCTGGGATGGTGTATCAGAGTGCAGCAGCCATGTTGTGCATGTGAGTGTTTGTGTGCACTTACTGAAAGTGTAACACTGTGCGTCGCACTATGGCCAACACCTATGTTCCCTCTTATTTGGTTTGACCTCACAGAAACACTCTCGCTGTGCTCCAGAAGCATGCTTAATGCACTAAGTGTGTTGGTGTGGCTGCTGAGATGGAAAAAGGTCCACTCAGCCTCGAGAAAGCACATTTTATTTGGCAACAGTGCAAACAGGTCCAATAGATAAACAGTTACGGGAACCAGTTGTTACATTTTACCATCTCATGATGCGTGAAGTAATGATTTTCATTTTCTATGTAGTATTTGATAACTCAGTCATGAAAACATGCTTTCTGTAATAAAAGGCTATGTTGCAATCACATTAAACATTTATAGTAATTTAAAATACCATACTGATTTTTACTTAGATGTTTTACACAATGGTTTCCAACTTTTTAAATAATACATCAGCGAAAACGGCATGTTTCCACCCCATCTCACTTCACTCCTTCTGCACCAAACCACGCGCAGACTATTACACTCAGGCCTGGTTTAGTTCATTTCCTCAGTGAATAAAAACTGCATTTACCAGTCTGTTGTGCTGATAGATTTGTTTTTGAGTAAGAAAGAAGTGTTACATTTTGCTGTAGATTTCCTGCTTCCACACGCATTATCATCACTATGTCGGCCCGAAAAGTAATAATTCAGCAGTAGTGGCGATGGCAGAACAAGCACCTCATATTTAGTTAATGATTTTGCTGTATTATTCTATTAGAGCTTTCTGTAATAGCGTTATTTCTCTTTTGTCAGTGTGTGCGGTTACCAATATTTCAGGCCTCCCTGCACATTATATTACTGTGCTGAAAAGGCTATTTCCCCATTGCCAAGTCTGATAGAGTTCCCAATATAACTGCTGTGGCTGGTTCAAAAACAGATATTTCATTTTTAGAGCGTGCTTCAGCCTCATCTTTTAAAACTCTCGAAGGTGCAGACTCTTATTCATAATACACATCTTGAAGTTAGAAAGAGTGCACTTTTAGCATATTGGAGATACTGCGTTTGGCATTTAAGCATCTGCTACTATCATGTTTTGGCAGGACAATTACCTACATTTTACAGTGTATTTCCATAGGTTGTTCTCATGTGGGCTGTAAAGCTTGGTATAAAAAAATCACAACATCTGCTAAAAGCGCCATGGAAGTCTGTGTAGAGCAGGTGTGTTTTCACGCAACGTTACGATTTCTGTCTGTGGATGGACGAGTTGCACAGAAATGACCTAATTATGTGTGAAGTCATCTAGAGTTTTATACCTCAACTTATACATCTACATCTTCAAAATAAATAGGGTGTAAAGGGGTTTTTCTCCAGGGTGTCGTCTGTCTCAAGGTGCTAAAATTCATTTCATGTTGGTCAGTGGGCTGCAGGTGTAATAAAAAACAACCAATAGCCAAAACCGGACAGAGAAATGTTTCTTTTTTATGGGCCAATGCAGCAAATTTATCTCCATCTAACGCTTTAAAGAGAAGACTACGCATTTTGCTAAAACATTGTGAACATGAGCATATATTAAATTGTGTTTTTGATGTTGTTTTAAAAAAAATCTTACCTATTTTTCCCCATTTTGAAAATTTTGTTCAAGTTTATAATGTTACTTCCTGGTTGGACATGAGCAGCAGATGTGACATAGATAGAGGTAACGCTACAACTGTTACCTAGCAACCATAATGTAAAAAAGAGTGAAAATATATATTAATTACACAATAGTTATGACTTGATGAATAATATTACCTTATTGTTTAAACTGTGTCAGTTGCCTTGAAAGTGTCTCTGCTTTTTCGATTGAATGTCGCTTATTGGGACATATTGAACTCAGCGATACTTCCTGTCATTTTCAAATTGTCTTCTATAGCTCTCACTTGACTGAAATAAAACTATGATAAATATTTACCACATTTACAAACCCACCAAACAAAGCAATGATTAGAAAAACGTGAAAAGCTGTCATATGCGCTTTAACTCCTTACATTCAAGAATCTGTCCTTGTTTCTTTTGTATTAGATCTCATACTTAGCAGCTCCTTTGTAACATTCCAAATCTATACCCCTTTCTGCTCTCCACTTCAGATCAATGACACTAAGCTGGTCATGTTTGTGATTAGCATGCTTAAGTGTATTTCTGTATGTCCTTTCCCATTCAACCCATTTCATTGATGCACTTTGGGTTGCACTTTTAGATTAAATACCTTTGACACTTCGCACATTTCACTCACAGTTGCCTCCAGAGATTAAACGTATCCCATTGCGACCTACTGGCTGGTTGATGCGCTGTGTGCCATGTGGATACAGGGACCAGTTGAATACAAACAGATGATTACAGATCCTCCCAGCACCTGCTTTATCACACACACACACACACACACACACACACACTCTGAGGGGCTCTGGACCAATTCCCAGTCGGATATTTGAGTTACATTACCAATGCATACGTAGTGTTTAAAGAGGCACTGAGCTCCTTTCATATGGAGATGTGCGTGATGAGACCGGGGCTACGACCTGCCAGTACCTATCTGATACAGCATCACGCCCACAGCTGCCCCCCAATTACAACAACTCACCCTTTATCCTATATTAACACTCCCTTTTTTTCCACACTTTTCCTTCTGCGCCATGCTCTATGTTAATAACTTCTATAAAAAACGTCTATAAATAGTAATGACGGTGATGCTGTCCCAGTTGTTTGGCTTTGTTGCAGCCTAGATACTAAATTAATGATTGCAAATTCATGACGTTGAAAAGAGCTGTCTGGTGAAAGGGAGAAATGCTAATGTGTGGCGCTGTAAGAATGAGCAGAAAGAATGTGTGGACTTTTTTTTTTTTCAATGTGTCTGGAGATGAATATGATGGAGATGATTGTCAGTGCATCCCTTTGTTCCCCTGCCGTGGGAGGTGTAGGGGCTCGTCGTGTACGGCAGCCTGTTTTGTTGGATGGGGACTGAATATGTCGGCTAATTATATGCATGCGCCGAGCTCCAGTCTGAGTTAGATGTCTAAACTCACCTTTGTCTGGGAGGAGAGAGACACAGAGCGGCAGAATGGGAGCATACGAACAACAATGAGTGAAAAAAATAATTGAACAAGAGAACGGCTTTTTGTTAAAATGTGCCTGGATGTGTTTTTGTTAAAGACAGTGAAGTAGTGCTCAGCCGGTGCAGCGTGACCCGCCACATTTCGTAACTCTTGTGTCTCTCTTCTGTGTCGAACAAAGACTCTTCTAAAGATTATGCTTGAAAAAGGCTTCTGCTTCAACCTATTTTTATATTTTTAGATTATATCAAGAGAACAAACGACAGCAACTTCTTTTTCAGTCACATCATGTACAGTACACAGGAAACTGAAAGTATTTGTCATGTCGAACTAAAAGGGAGCGTATTCTGTTCCTTTTATTTTGAATATCTAAAAATAAGACCCATTTTTTAGTTTCAATTTCAATGATTCATGAAACAGTAATCACAGTTTAAATGATGCCACTTAAAAATGGCCTGTCCAATGGTTTAGGAAAAGCCTTTGTTCAGTAAAAAGTGAACCATGTATTATTTTAGTCCACATAAGCAAAACCATGACAATATCACTGGTGCATGAACAAACCAACGTGTAAACATGCCACTTGCTATTGCCAAAGTGAATCTGTATAATAAATGATGTTCTTTTTGTTTATTTTAATGCTTTTCAAAACCCCTTTTACCCACAAATCTCTGTTGTGATCACAGCATTGAGTATCACATGACATATTGAATTCTATTGCGCAGTTCCTGTGTCCACCATCTGATACAGCTCCTAAACTATACATAATCAATACGTATTTTGCTTTCTCCCCATCCCCAACCATTACATATTTAAAGTTCACCCATTGATCTTCCCTCTCTGCCCCCTGCTTGGGCAATTATCCGCCTAATTATTCACCATCCATCTTAAGCGCAGCGGGCCGTCATCTAGGAAGCAGCACAGCCTTGTGTCTGTGTACTCTTAGTCGGTTTCCGTGTCAAAGTTTGAGAAGATGTAGCCTATGTTTTGGTGAAGCCTCTTCCCCTAATTGGTCAAAGAATAGGACAGGCAACTTGCAGACCACGACGTTTGCGCTCACCCTGTAAATAGCATGTCTGTGTAAATCAGACGGCAGTGTATGCTCAAGGTTTCACTGCAAGACATCACCGCGCACAACTCTGGTACACAAGGTTCTGCTCATGTCAAATTTGTCATCTTTAAGGAGGCTAAGGCGGAGTCAGCCATCACCAGTCCTGCTAGTTATGTCATAGTGGGCAGTGTGCATGAATATAAGGGCAAGTTTATAGAGCAAATTTACGAAACAACTTGATTTGAAACCTTTATACCTTAAATATCAATTAGTGTAGCGCAGTCGGGACCCTCCGGGGAGTTGTGAGGCATGATCTGGGGTCGCAAAATGATCTCAAGATACAACTGAAAAGATAATGGCCGTCATTTATCTGTTTTTAACATGAAAATAGAATAATTTGGTGAAATTAAGACAAATTATGCAATAAACTTGGTGCGAAATGAACCCTTGTTTATGGGAAGTTTTCCTTGTTTTGGAGTATCCTGATATTGATAGTCATTATCTAAATCCAACAGAAATGTGTTAAAACATGTCTTAAAACACATTATTGAAGTTGAGGTTTAATTATGAAACAAATGCAAAATAAACCCCAAAAGTGAAAAAATATCACCCATTCAATATTCAAAAAACAGACAAGATATTGTCTAATTTTCGATATATTGTCTCCCCCCCACATACATGGAAGTATAGATCCTTGGTCACAAATGGCATAAGGGCCTTTCTGCTTTGCATTCCATTGCATTTACTGAATAAACTGAATTGAAACAAAATCCCCAAATAGCGTAGTCACATTCAGTGTCCTGGTTTCTTTGTTTAATCCAGTGACAACGTCCCACATTCTCTTGCACCTGGCTACAACAGCTCTCAGGCTCCAGCACTGGACAATATGTCAAGCTTGTCATATTTAGGAGGCTATTAAGGCGGAGTCGGCGCCCCAGGTCCTATTAATGATGTCACAGTGGACAGTATGTTGTATTAATGATGTTACTGGGAGAGATGAGTGAGCACAGTGCTGTTTGTCTGTGTGTACTATAGGCAGGGTCATGGTCCGACCTTGGTGCTTGGGTAAAGGGAGAGGGGGAGGTGTATAGAGGAGGAGGGGGAGGCAGAACAGCACCATCTCTTTGTCATCGCTCTTGTTCTGTGGGCTTTTGTGAGTCTCGGCTCTCACTTCTGTGTACACGTGTCCCTCAAAGCCCAAGTCCGACGCTTTCTTCCCCCAGATACACGGATCAGTCGCCGGAATAACACCAGAGCATTCCACCAGTCTGATCGGTCCGAGCGAGATTACAGCACGCAGTCATGCAGAGCTGACAGAAGAAAGGCAAAGCAATTTTAGATACTGGGTTTAAATGCATATGACAGGTTTGACAACAAGTTTTACTAAAAAATTGTCAACATGCTTATGTTTAAGATTTTACTAATTATGTTGCCTATTTTCCCCTGTTTGACAATTTTGGTGTTTATAATGTTACTTCCTGGTTGAACATTAGCAGTAGACATAGATTGAAGTATGCTGCCTTCGTGTGGAACTCAGGAAAACGTTTCTTCGAGTTGAAAAATGAAAGTGAACTCCCGCACAAGTTGGGAAAAGAACTACTCTTCGACTTCATCACCTGACGTCACCTGCTGTGTGGAAACTGACAAAAATCAGATCGTTTGTTAATCTATTTTAAACATTTAAGATTTAAATGTTACGACATTTAGGGGTTTCATAGTTCACAGAGCAACACATTTGTGCAAAAAGATCCAATACTATATTTTAAACAAGGGCCAAAATATGTATAAATGACACAACAGTCATTATTTGACAAATGATAATACCGAATAACACATTTATTTTGTTGAATTATTGTCTGTACATTGTTTCAGTTGTGTGTAAATTTCATGCATTTTCAAAGGAATGTTGCTTTTTGAAAACACAGATAGACTTGACCTCTCAAAATTCCACTTGACTGATGTAAAACTATTGCAATTATTTACCACAGGTTCTATTCCACTAAACAAATTGATCATCAGAAAAACATGAAAACATGCACTTTAACTGCTGACTTCACACTTACTACAAAAGGCAAAAAGCGGTGTTTATATTATTGCAATACTCTATAGTTCTATTAAATTTGACAAAAGAGCTGACGTGCGGGGTTTAGTGAAGTCGAAGTCGATACATAGGAGTTGGAGACGAGGGGTCAGGTTACCATGTATAAATATATACAGTGCTTTGGGTGTCATAGATGCTGACTACACTATTTCAGGAAATCCCAAGGTTGAGTTAGTGTGAACAAACACAATTTATAGTGATTCATGTCTCGACCCTAGAGGACAAGGTCAGAAGTAGAGGTCCCTTGTGTATTTATTGTTCCCACTTCTATCTATGAGGATGCGCAATAATATACAGCAAGTCAAAGGCGCTGTATGTATTTTTTACGGCCTTAAAAACGTGGAAACCAAACTCATCTTAAACTCTTTTCAGCAGTCCAAATGTATTACTCGCATACCTAATGTGTTCCCAGCATCCAAAGTATTCACAACAGGACTACCAGATCCAAACCAGGCCTACAACAGGACTACCAGATCCAAACCAGGCCTACAACAGGACTACCAGATCCAAAACCAGTGCCTACAACAGACTACCAGATCCAAACCACTACCAGATCCAAACCAGGCCTACAACAGGACTACCAGATTCCAAACCAGGCCTACAACAGGACTACCAGATCCAAACCAGGCCTACAACAGGACTACCAGATCCAAACCAGGCCTACAAAACACCAGATCCAAACCAGGCCTACAACAGGACTACCAGATCCAAACCAGGCTACAACAAGACCACCAGATCCAAACCAGGCCTACAACAGGACACCAGATCCAAACCAGGCCTACAACAGGACTACCAGATCCAAACCAGGTTTAATAACAGGACTACCAGATCCAACCAGGTCTATAACCGGACCACCAGATCCAAACCAGGTTTATAACAGGACTACCAGATCCAAACCAGGTCTATAACCGGACCACCAGATCCAAACCAGGTCTAAACAGGACTGCCAGATCCAAAACAGGCCTACAACAGGACTACCAGATCCAAACCAGGCTACAACAGGACTACCAGATCCAAACCAGGCCTACAACAAGACCACCAGATCCAAACCAGGCCTACAACAGGACTACCAGATCCAAACCAGGCCTACAACAAGACCACCAGATCCAAACCAGGCCTACAACAGGACTACCAGATCCAAACCAGGACTACAACAGGACTACCAGATCCAAACCAGGCCTACACAGGACTACCAGATCCAAACCAGGTATAAACAGGACTACAGATCCAAACCAGGTCTATAACCGGACCACCAGATCAAACCAGGTTTATAACAGGACTACCAGATCCAAACCAGGTCTATAACCGGACCACCAGATCCAAACCAGGTCTACAACAGGACTACCAGATCCGAAACAGGCCTACAACAGGACTACCAGATCCAAACCAGGTCTACAACAGGACTACCAGATCCAAACCAGGCTACAACAAGACCACCAGATCCAAACCAGGTCTACAACAGGACTACCAGATCCAAACCAGGCCTACAACAGGACTACCAGATCCAAACCAGGTCTACAACAGGACTACCAGATCCAAACCAGGCCACAAAGACTACCAGATCCAAACCAGGCTACAACAGGACTACCAGATCCACCAGGCCTACAACAGGACCACAGATCCAAACCAGGCCTACAACAGGACTACCAGATCCAACCAGGTCTATAACCGGACCACCAGATCCAAACCAGGTTATAGCAGGACTACCAGATCCAAACCAGGCCTACAATAGGACTACCAGATCCAAACCAGGTCTATAACCGGACCACCATATCCAAACCAGGTCTATAACCGGACCACCAGATCCAAACCAGGTCTACAACAAGACCACCAGATCCAAACCAGGTCTACAACAAGACCACCAGATCCAAACCAGGTCTACAACAGGACTACCAGATCCAAACCAGACCTACAACAGGACTACCAGATCCAACCAGGTCTACAACAGGACTACCAGATCCACACAGGCCTAATAGGACTACCAGACCAAACCAGGTCTCTGAACCGACTACCAGATCCAAACCAGGTCTATAACCGGACCACCAGATCCAAACCAGGTTTATAACAGGACTACCAGATCCAAACCAGGTCTATAACCGGACCACCAGATCCAAACCAGGTCTATAACCGGACCACCAGATCCAAACCAGGTCTATAACCGGACCACCAGATCCAAACCAGGTCTACAACAGGACTACCAGATCCAAACCAGGTCTATAACAGGACTGCCAGATCTATAGTGCTATGCCTTTGCCACAGATGTTCTAAACAGATGGAGAAAAAAGGACCTTAAATGAGAACTGAAAGGGAGTTACAGAAGTTAGAAAGTTTGAGGAATGTAACTAAACATTTTGCCTTCATTGCAAAATCATCAAAAGCCGTCTTATCCCTGTTATCATTTTTATGTTGCAATGGTTATGGTACAATGCATGCATGCTTGTCTTATTATGCCATACACTTGGATATGACATCCTTTAAATGAAAATAACTTCTGGTCATCCCCAATAGAGTATTATTATTTATTTATTTGAAATAAGAAGGTGTGTCCTTTTCAAATATGGCTGATTTTGACCTGCCTTTGTCTTGAAACAAAGAGGCGCTCCTGGCCATGCTGCAGAATTAGCCGGGGACCGCTCTGGGCCTGTGCGTGCTTTTGGCAGCTGGGGCCATGTTAAGGACTCTTCATTGAAATGCATTGAAATTATTTGAGTGCGTGTTTGAAGTACCTCTTTAAACATTTGCAGCGACGGCCGAACCACTTTTGCCTTTAGTGTGTGAGGTTGTGGTTGTAATCTCAATAAGTGGTGCATTTAGATGGGATTTTGTTGTTGTATGAATGTACAAAGGAAATACACGTGAATCAAATGAAAAGCAACTAAAAAGAAGATATAGACAGTTGAAATGTTGAATTGTGATGTCGTGCGTGTAAAGTGATGTGTAAGTAAAGGCATCTGGAGTTAAATTCTAAGCCATTACAGAAAACAACATAGCAGAAATCGACGAGATCTGACATCATGAATTAAAAACCACTGAATGGTGTTAGTATTGATAACTGTATCGTGTTTGGGAGGAAAATATATAAATATAGATCTGGAGTCAAATCGGTGCGCAAATGACTAAAGTTAATTTCACAGATGAAAAAATGGGCACCAATTGCACCAGACAAAATCCCACAGAAAAGGTTACTTACAGCGTAGAAACTGCTGTTATTGCCATTTCTTTGTGAAATGCAAGACTTGCACACCCGGGAGCACAATTTTACCAATCCCTGTTCATCAGCAATTTGTAGCTAGTGCTTGTGAGATTAATTCTAAATCAATCTGCAGCTTCCTTTTGATACTAAAAGTAGATTGTTTTCTTCAAAAGCACCAAGTTGGACATTTTCAATAGTGGATTTACTTTTCATGCTGTGAATAATATGTTGGGTGCTAGTTTGGTGCCACTGGGGGTAAAGGGTTTTGAAGCACAAATAATCCCTTCTCCACACACACACACACACACACACACACACACACACACACGCGTTGTGTAGATTGCACTGTTGGGTTTACTTGGGTTATCTTGTGTCCCAGATGGACGGTTATCTGCCAGACCCTCCAGAAACTATTGGGGATGTCACGAAGGACATGCTCTTAAACTCTGTAACTGCATTTTATTTAATTTTTTTGCTGAGGTTGGCAGAGGACACATTGGTGCAGAGCGCTGGACGGCTACAGAGCACCAGTGTTTCCTTGTCTTGTCTGTATGGTTACACAGGGATCGTTATGAGAAAGGATTAGCTCAGCTTTGGACTGGCTTTGTTTAATAAGCAGCACAACGGATGCTGCGGATGTGAAACGAGCAAGCTCACAAAGCATTAAGACTCAAACCAAGACTTAAAACAGGCAAAGCATCAGCCTCTGCTGGGAGATCTGTGTTTGGAAGTTAGTATTCCTGGCAACAGTATAGCTACAGTATATATTTGCAACATCTTCTTCAAACAAAACAAGAACAAGCCACAACACATTAAAAAATCATAAAAAATTTGACTTGCTGTTAAGAAAATTCCACAAAATGTTGCAAGCCATTGCACTCTTGAGACAGTCCAGCTCAGAGAAATAATTTATTGTGGAAGAGCAATGGACAAAAATATATGCCCAGATAATGCAACTTTCCAAATGCAGAGAGACAGACACATAAGAATCGTCATGAAAAAAAATCTAAGGGAATTAAAACCAGGAGAAAGATTGTACATCAGACTCAATAAGACCAACAATGACATTCAATTTACATCTTTATAATGGTTATTCATTGTAAAACGTGTGTTGCACTTTAAAATGTGTGTGTGTGTGTGTGTGTTGAGGCTGGGTGGATTGGGGTCCCGCCTGCGGTAATTGGGACCGATGGAGCTGAAAGAAGGGATGAACCAGGGATAAAGGATGGATAAAGGAAAGGATGGAACAGTGCACATTGGCTGAGGACACATTTGCTGATTGGCCAACATTGACCTTATGCACGCACATGCTTGGTGTGTGTAGGTGTGCATACATTTGTGCGTATGTAATGCTGCAGATGAACTAACAGCTTAAGCAATTTCTCCATGGACCAATTATTTGAAGAGAGTTAGGTCCCAGGTGTGAAAGCCCCCTTCCGGTAATAAAGGCTTGATTAGTGGCTTTATTAACTGAATTTTAGTCTCTGAATGCTTAAGCGAGGAACACCGTTTAACTTTTAGTGGCAAAACTAAAACCAGCAGCACAAGAGTGAAAGTGCGTAATCCTCCTCTGTTTCAAATTCCTGCTGTGCTCATCAACACAGACTTTAAAGCCATAAGATTGTGTCTCAAGCGAGGTCAGATTAGTCCAGCAGCTTTGGAGATTTGTAATGTATACTTACTGCACCCAAATACATGCTTTGTGCTGGTCCTGATGCATGCAGCGGTTTGGCTCATGAAGGGCGTGCACTTACCAAACACGGCATGAAAGCAACTCCAAACTGTAGTGCCTCAATCAATTCAGATGTCAAGTTGTCAACAGATTTTCTACTTGGGTGAGTCAGAGCTAAAAAGGCAATACTCCTACTATTACCAGTACTCAGTCAGTGGTGGAAAAAGTACACAGTTTTGTTACTTAAAAACCTAAGAAAAAAATATACTCAAGCAAAGGTAAAGGTATCACATTAAAAATCTAAAAAACAAAGTAAAAGGAAACACTCTTCTATCTTACTTCTTTAAGAGTTTCACTAAAACGTGAAATTGGGATCTTGATAGTGAATTTTCCAGATTTTTGGTCATCAGAATCAATTTTCCTGACCATCTTTATCTATGTTGCCTAATTTTGTTTGAGCAAACCCAAGAATTAGGCAAAATGTCATTATAAACATTCTAAAAAATATTAAAGCTCTCAGCCGTTTCAGCAGGTTTAAAACCATTAAAAAAAAACATGTTTTAATCCAATTAAAAAAATGTAGTGGAGTAAAAAATACAGATACCTGCTCTGAAATGTAATAAACTAAAAGTAAAAAGTATCTGATATAAAATTTGCTTAATTAAAGGGGGAATTTTACTTTAGTACAATATATTTGTATTTGTCGGTGTAATCCCTCATTCGTCCAGGAGTGTTCCATTGTAGATAAAGATTCAGTTGTAGTCATCTGGACTCTGTTTTAGAAAACAAAAAGTTTCGACTCTCATCCAAGAGTCATTCTCAATCTGTGAAACAAGTCTGAGAACTCAGGTTTATATCCTACTCTGTGAAAGCCCTGGGATGGGCCTATTGTTCACTGACTTTGGCTCCCTCCTCCCTGAGTCCCTTTATTAGCATCCGAATGCCTCGGGCGTCTCCAGGGTTTCAGCAAACCATTATAAACAACTGGAAGGTTGAATCTTCAACCTCCATTACGATTTAAGGAAGGAGTCTCTTTTTTAACAAATATTGCCTCCTTAACTCCTCTTTTCTCCCTGCTCAGAATCTCCACCTCACTGTCTTCAATAGAGTGGTTAGTGGCTTTGAGATGAAGATGCACAGGGCTTTGGGGTCCTGAACTCGCGTGTCTTCTGTGCTGATAAAGCCTCTTGTGAAGTGGCTGTTTAGTCTCCCCTATGTAACGCTCTTTACAACTTTCTTCACTGCATTGGATAGAATACACTACATTGCTCTGTTTCTGTGTAGGCATCTTGTCCTTAGGGTGAACCAGTGTTTGTCTTAACGTGTTGCCTGGTTTGAAATAAACAAGGACTTCGTGCTGTCTAAAAATTCTTTGCAGTTTTTCTGACAGTTCTTCTTGGTTCTGTTTCCCTTTGGTCCTGCTTTTTGGTTCTTTCACTTTGTTAAGAGCCCAAGTCGGGTATCCACAGGCTGAGAGAGCATTCCGGACGTGTTTTTCCTCTTTCCTCTTGCCCTCTGAGCTCTTGTGCTCTCTGTGTGTAGTGTTCTGATCACTCCCAGCTTGTGCTGTAGTGGGTGGTACAAGTTGGCCACGATGGAGAAGACGGGTGAGCCATGGCACAGCCGTGAATCTGTCTGTAAAAATGTCCCGGAATTGAAAGTATGTGGTGTTAAGGCAGATGTCTAGTAGTTTGCAGATGTGTTCAGGTGTCAGTTTGGTCCTTTCCTGTAAGGTGGTGTCTTCCTGCAGCCTCGTCCTAACCGCTGCGACTGCCTCAGAGGTCGGGATGCAGGTGAAAAGGGACACAACATCATATGAGACCATCAGGTCATCTTGGTCCAATTGGAGATGTTTCACTTTGTCCACAAAAGTATGTGTGTTTTCCACATGATGTTCCGAGTTCCCCACCAATGGTGCCAAGATGGTTGTTAAATGCTTGGCCACATTGTATGTGATGGAATCGGTGCTGCACACAATGGGTCTGAGTGGAACATTCTCTTTGTGAATTTTGGGAAGGCCATAAATGCATGGAATAGCTTCCCCAGGATACAGTCTGTAATACAGAAGCCTGTCTATCACCTCCTCTTTTTCAAGCTTTTGTAAACAGTCTATCACCCATCGTCACCCTCTTCTTGTAGCCACTGGTCAGGTCTCTTTTCAACCGTTTGTATGTGGTCCTGTCCTCGAGGAGGCTGTGGACTTTGGTTTCATAATCAGCTGTATTAAGAATCACAGTGCAGCGTCCCTTGTCTGCTGGAAGGACTCTTCAGAGTAGCTGTGACGCGTAACCTCAGCGTAACCTCAGGTCTGAGGCTGCAGACCTGAAGAGCGCCAAACCGCCTCCTTCAAATATCACATCTGAAGAGAGCAAGGTACTCTCAGCACTACAAAAAGATCACAGCATAAACATCCTTCCAAAAAGCTCTTTCTGTCTTTCTGTCTTTCTGTCTTTCTGTCTTTCTGTCTTTCTGTCTTTCTGTCTTTCTGTCTTTCTGTCTTTCTGTCTTTCTGTCTTTCTGTCTTTCTGTCTTTCTGTCACTCTATGGTTGTGGCCCTGAATAACCATTTAGTTAATTTATGTCAAGGGCCAGCCCTGAGCCACCCTACATTCAGTATAAAAAAGTAGTTTACTCTGTTAATGTAGAGATGATAAAATCTAGAGCATATTCATAGACAGTAAAATGAATAGAGACAGGAAGGCCAAAGGGAGAGAGGTGAGGTGATAGGTGAGGTGGCGCCACTCCCGGGACGCTAACTGCTTCCTCGTCAGTAAACAGTGAATAATTCATCTAGTTACTACCAAGAGCACACACACAGAGAAAAAAATTACATTCAAGTCACAGACGGGCCATTTGAAAGCAGAGTGTGTGGCTTTTATTATTCACAAGCTTCTGAACTCTGTGAGACCCTTCACTTTCTGACCGTCTCCATGTGTGTTTTTGTGTGTTTGTGGCATGTCAGAGTTTCATTCTTCTACATCTGTCTTAGGGTGAAGAGGAGGACAAGGAGTGAAACAGGCAACGTCCCCCTGTCCGTTACCCCGAGGCACCAAAAACAACACTGACAGAGATTACTCGAACAGACGCTTGAACTCACAAAAGACAAGCATAAAATGTATTGAGTAATTCGGTTTTTAAAGAATATATTTTACGTGTATTTAAAATAGTTAGTTTTACATGCCAATTGTTAAAGTTGGCCTGACAACAGAGATACTTTTGTTTGTAATAGTGATATTTTTGGGTGGCAATATCTTTGTGTTTTTTATGCCTAAATGTACTTCTAACCATTATGCATTTTCACTATTCCAGGACGCACAGCCCTTATGCAAATGCTCACTGCACAGCTCTTGAATAGATAATACTTTTACAAACAGCAAATATTCACGGTCAAGTGTCTAACTGCTCTGGTGCCTGTGGACTTTCATTTCTCTTTATACTACAGTGTTTTATTCATATTTGTTGGCTGTAATAATGCTGCATGTCGAGCACAAAAGTGCTGTGTGCAGCAGCCCCACAAAACAATATTTTAGTGCATTTCCATAACCGAGAATTGTTATTATGCTAATGTTTTTGTGCAGGCATCTCTACCCTTTGAAGGTGACAGCCTTGTTTTTTATAAAAATCGGAAAAAACACAGTGAAACTCAATAAGCAGCAAAGTAATCAATGGTAAACTGTGTTGTTATTGCCGCTCATTATTTGATCACATACAAACAGCAGATATTATGGAGATGTGCTACAAGAACAAAAAAAGTATTTTTACATAAGTTTGTCTGGCGAAAGACACATACATTGAGTGTATTGTACTGTTGAATGTTAAACTTTTAAGACATCACTGTTTTACTAATGCTGTGTTATTTTGTCAAGTTCTGCTCTTCAGAAAACATTGCAACCAGACAATATCCCTCTAGCAGCTGTTTATTCCTCAAAAATGTGAGTACTACATGTGAAATACTTTCCACTTTTGCTTTGGTGACAGATCTGCTCAAGCACAACCACAACCCCACAGGGCTATGGACACCTGTCTTCCCACGCAGGACAGTCCCGTTCAATGCAGGCCTGATTTATGAGACCCCCAGGGCTCCTCTGCGTTTTTGGTTTCCCTCATACACACACACTCAAACAAACTCATAGAGGCTGCTATCACTGTGAAGCCCCATCCAGAGGAAGAGAAGAATGGCCCTTGTCATTTTTCCTCTTTTAACTGGGGCTGCGCTGCACTTTTTGTCATGGTGCCCTCGAGGGGAGCACATCAAACAGAGAAAAAACCCTGTACACTTTATTGTCTTCTACCACAGAGAGCTCAAATCTCTATCCCACTCCCTCACGCCGTCCTTTTTATATTCTCTCATATTTCCTCTATCTCCCTCTGCCGCGATACGGCTATATCTATATTTTATTAAGTTTGACGTTTTGACAATGTCCTTTGAGTATATGAGCTTGTCACATATATATTGAAGTCAATAGAAAGGGCTGAAAAGGAAACACTCATAAGCCTAAATCAGTTTGAACTGCAGACTAGAGATTTTATGGTGCCTAAAGTCACTGTCAAATCTGACTGTGGTTTGACACTGCTCAAAAAGTGTGGATGAAGTATTGCAAATGAGAGTAAAAATTGCTTTTAACAAGAATTTAACATTAACAATCTTTAATCCAAGGCCACAAACCAGAGTACAGTCCTTTTGTTTTAGTCCCCAGCCCTGATAAATTTACTGTACTGTACAGGAGACAAGACATGCATGTAATCATTGCTTAATAGAGTATCTGCTGCATAATGTTGCACATATTTAGTTTCATCACATCAAATGAACAAACGGATAAAATATAAATAAAGGGATTATCTAAAATGTTTTCCATCATAAATACTTTATAGGCCAGTGGGAAACTATTTAAAATAAATCTATTGCAAAAAAGAAGCTCAGAGTTTATAATTTCATTTTTCAACTTCTTTTTGATGTGCCAATGCCAGTGAAAACTAAATTGCTTTTTCTTGTGTCCCTGTGATTCAATTCACCGGAGGTTTTGCACAGACTCATCATTTTGAAACGCACTGAAACTGCATTTTGGCGATTTACTATTGACATTCTTTGACAAAGATATAGACTATTTGCAATTTCAGTCCTTTTGGTATCATCAGAAAAGTAATATTCTCACCAAAATAACAAGGTTGTGCAGTTGGACACACAGGACAGGGGCAGAGGTCAAAGCAAATGTCTGGGAGGAAGTGGTATCCCTGTGGATCTTCTGCCCTTTAGATTTTTCGAAATAAGTGGCTTGTAGCGTCATTATTTTCATCTTGTATGCGGGAGACAAAACGCTGGAGGAAGTGAAGGTTTCGACACAGCTGGTATCTCCTGGCCTGAAATGGGGGGTATGGGCTAATCAATACTATCGAGAAAAAACAATCCCCTGCGAGTTCTTCTCACTGTGGAGATGTGAGCCATTCAAAGGCTGTTTGTGCAGCTATGGGATCTAATGGGAGACCTCCTGGAGATGGACCAATTCAGACCATGAAGACTGACATTTAGCAGTATTTTTGTTGTTATTTGTGCTGTGAGTTGTTCTTGGTATGTGTGTGGAGTTGGTGTGTTAGCCTGTGAATGTGTGTGAGAGACAGCAGGACCCAGGTGCACAGCCTGGAGGTTGGTCTACAGGGAGACTGAGTTCATGTGTATGTATGATTATATGAGGACACACAGCACAATAACTGCCCTTTCGAAATGAGTCAGACTGCATATTGTTTTGTATTATTGGTATATCAGAGTATATAGCCTCTGCTTGATATACTATTGCACGTTCCAGATGAATCAATGCCATGCCTCTGGACAAAGATCTGACTGAAGGACAGACGCTGCGTAACCACTCTGCAAAACAGTATACATTTTCAAAATAAAAACTCCATTAAAGGATTGTTATGTAGCTTGTGCTCGGTTTAAAAAAGGAACTACAATCACAACTAAACCTGGGTGGCCAGTGCCTTACCCTCCTAGTGTTTCTCATCCTCACTTTATGGACAGGCCATTCCTCAGGCTCAGCTCAGAACCTCCAGAGTTGCAGGCTCACTGAGCTGCAGAGACTGCACTATCACTGATTCTTGATTGTTGCAGGGGCTGGGCTTTAGGTAGTGACCATTCAGATAAATTATAGATATATAGTATAAATGTTTTGTCGTATTTAATTTACATTAATTCACTGTCATGATTAATTGGACAATCAATCAAACTAATCAAAACAACAACAAAACATTCCAGAGTAGGAAGAGGCCAGAAGATTGGAACATGTTTACCTCACAGTCATTAAGAAATGAAGGAATGCTGTCTTGTATTGGAAAATTGGATTTAAAATCTTTATATCAACTTATTACATAACATTACATCAATCAACATGTATTATTACAACACTACAAAACTAAAAAATCCAATATAAAATCCATTAAATCAACCATGGAACAGAAGAAACAATGAACCAAAAAACAAATAAAATATTCAGTGTACTAAACATAAATAATTTTACATCTGTACTGTGTATATAGAACAGCCAACAACCAATGCTGTGTGGAAATATAATTACAGAGTAAGAAAATGAGGAGGCGAGTGAGACAAAGGCAGCCACACTGTACCTTGCTGCCTCAGCCTGTGGTGAGGGTAACACACTCAGAGAGGGACACAGCCGGCTCACGCAACCAGTGCAGACACAAAGCTGTCTGACTTTTTCTCAACAAGGCAGAATGAATCAGTGTAAACATTTACTACTGTGGCTTTCATTTGAATAAACTGCTAAATATTAGACCTGTTTTATCTTTTTTGAATTGTTTGAAACTGCTGCTGCTATAGTTATCAAGATCAACCATTAAAAAATGCAAAAAATTTCACTTTGACAAATGGTCCATCATTAGTGTTAATTGGTCTTCAAATTAAAAACGGTCTCCTAATAAATTATGTTTTCATTTGCTGACGTCTCTCCTACCTAATGATTGGTCCATACATCATGCTCATACTGACTTAAATACAGGGCTGATCAAAGTTCATTTTTATTTTTCAAACATGAATTATAACCATTTTTAATTTTTATGTCACCAGTGGAAATGCTGAACTGTAAAATCCACCTGCTCTATTAGTATTTCTGACATTTCTGGCTGTTATGCAGCAGAGGTTTGGCCCAGCAGGCGTCCTGTCCAGGAGCTGTGTCTGTGGTCAGTGATGTGAATTAAAATGCTGTTCAAAAATGAATCAATCTAAATTATTCAGGCTGTTATTTTAGTGTCAGACACAGAGATGATGGTTTTGTCAGGGAAACATAGTCCTTTGATCTGGAGCCATGAATCCTCTTTACACAGTCCTGCCAGATCCGTCATAAAGACCTACCGGACCTGTAACAAGGAAATGTCATTTGAGCACAACAGGAAAAGAGAAATAAAGGGCAATTAACTTCCGACAGTGACACAGGGGTCAATGTTGCTTATGTCTGGAGAGTGTAAAACATACATGCAGGCATATGTCTTTGTGTCACTGTCACACAGGGCGTTGTGGTCAATATTTATAGATCTCAGAGGGACAGGACAGACTGTGGCCCAGCTGTTTCTCTGTTGATGAGAGCCTGATTTTGGGCTGGCACTTTTGGACATGTGTCTGAGGACATCACTATTCACATTCATAACTCTTTCAGCAGAGGCTGCTGCTGTACACAGTATGTATGATGTCTTTGTGTACAGTGAGCACTTGACTGTACACTAAAGGCTGAGAGGAGCGACTGTGAGAGAACAGCTGTGAAATGAGACGCTGATTCTTCACCACAACACTGGGATTTACTCTGAGCCAAAGCCCAGACACAGCACTGTGCCAAAAGGACATGCATATGCATGCAGTGATACTCACACAAAGAGCTTCCGCTCACACAGATTGCATCATGCATTTCAGCTCATTTCATCATGGGTTAGTAATTTCATCCTGAGCTTTTAACCTTAAACAAACAACTATAAAACATTCATTGGTTTAAACCATAGCAATAAAGAGAGTGTCATGTGCAAATTGGTTTGTGTTGTCACATGTACCTGCTGTTCACATCATTACTTTCTCCTCAATTTTAAACTCAATTTAACACAACAAATTGACTATGCACTGACTTTGTAGTTATTGAAGGAACACAGACATGACGCACACTCAGAGCACAGGCACTCTGAGAATCATCTGCATCCTTCTGAAAATCCCACTCCACAAATACACATTTACACCTCATTGTGGAAGCTGTGAAGTAGACAGACTTGTTAATTCCCACAGCAGTGGTTTAGCTGCACGTCAGGCAGCATGTCTCTAAAGCCCTCTGTCCTGCTGCTCTTTCATCGCTTTTACCTGTCAACAGAGGAAAACTCTATACACCTGCGGCCACCTGCACAGCCTCTGTATGTCGGAGCATGTTTGTGTGCTCCTAGTGAGACGTGGTTTTTGTGCCAGCAGTTTCTCAGTCAGAATATCAGACAAGCCTAATGAATCTCTGAAGAAGTGCAGCGCTCTCATGTTGTGTCTTGTCTTCATTGTTCATGCTGTTCGCTGTCTACATATACTGTATCTCTTTTGCTGATACCGTCTAAAATACCAGCAGGCTACGACAAACAGCCCCTACCACAACACCACCATAGCTTTCTCCATCACGTTTCACCACAGCAGACCATAGGGACGGGAATCTATAGTTAATGTTTCATTTTGTTTCTGATTACAATTCAGAGGTTCATGATTTGATTCAAAAGCAATGCATTGATGTATCTGATGTTAGTTATAGTTTAGTCACTGTCAGATGAAAGGCATATGACTGAAAAACATTGGTCAACCGTTTATTAGAATATGAATATTTTATTATTAGAAAGTTAAAGCTTGGCTACCTGATTTTCACACTGCAAAACCGGAAGTAGGTATTTAAATCTGTGTAACTAGTGTTGTAGAATAAATGTAAGTAGCCAGAGAGTTGAAAAAGAGGCATGAGAGTTCATTTCCATATGAGACCCGGGACACGCAGACGTGAACCCGTAGACATTGTGACTGTGTGTATCCTGATCCTGTAAAGTCGGCTATGAATCTGTTGTAGGGAGTAATGTGCCTCTGATGACGTACACCGAGATGACAAGATACTCTTTGAGGGAAAACACAGAATTTAGGCTACTCGTTCACAAAAAAAGGTGGGTACCCCCTCTTTTGTGTTTGGCATACTTCAGAGATTTCTTCAAAACCCTTTCGGAACATTTGCTTTTCTGGAGTGAATGGGATGCATCAACAATCAGTGTTCAGTCACCAAACGCAATTATTTCTTGTGTAACATGGATAAATAGACAAACTTAATAACGCCACCATTTATCCAGTTCTACAAAAAGCCGTAAAGTTACAAAACTTTACAGCTTTTTTGAGAGACAAATTTCCCTTGTTCCGCGTTTGGCTCATGAAAACCCTCATTTTCCCAAGCTGTATTAGTTATGCCTCGGTTCTGCTTGTCTATCCCCAAAAATTCATTACCTATGCCTGAGTGAGGAGGTCTTGTTAGTTTACAATTGCGTGCTAATTACACCACATTATGATACACTAGACTCATCTTGTTTTAATGACAGCAATTAGTTGAACAAAATGTGCCTACACAGAAGAAGCAGAACAAAAGAGTACAACAGTGTGGGTCTAGTATGCTCTATAGATGCCCTTCAAACATATTACTCTGAGTGCACATGTCAGAAAGTTGTGGCTGCTTCACTGATCTGTTGCCTTCGCCTGAATCTATACGGGGAGGGGGTGAGTAATGAAACGCTTCACACTCATTTGGCTTCTGCACTTCAAATGCGATTGGCACAGCACAGCATCTAAAACACAACCATTAGATCTATAATGACTCCTCAGTCGACTCCCTGCGGACTGCACCACACACGCGCAGACACACACACACACACACACACACAAAACCAAACCTTCCCAACCCCCTCCCCTCTGCAAAATGTCTATGTATTATGCATTCCACCCATCTGCCACTCTGCGAGCACTCTATCCCTGGGGTAAGAGGAGGGATATGGGGGCAGGGGGGGGGCTTTTTTACCTCCTCTCCTCTCCACATATCCCTCCCCATCTGTATGTGTCAGGTTGCAGGAATGTCGGGGGCCCACCTGTGCTCGCGATTCCTCCTCATAGACAGGTACGAGCATATGGCACGGCTGTATGACGGATTTATGGATTCCATGTTTTCAGTGTGTGAGGGTAAAGATTTGTACTTACTTCTGAGAGCGCAGCAGGAGTTGTGTCCATGCATGAACAAGTAAGCAGCTTGTTTGTGGAGGAAAATATAGAGGACTGGCATTAGGATATTAAAGAGAAGCCTAAAATGTCTCCTCCAAAGGCCTTGCATAGAATTTCCAGTTCCAGTCATGAATATGAGAAGAAAGATGACATACCGGTACTTTAATCTTTGTTGTAGCAGTAGTAGTACCAGTAGTAATAGTACCGGTAGTATAGTAAAAGTATGACATGAAAAAAGTAAAGGCATTGAATTATCCATTCAAAAATATACATCCCCAGGTCACCCTTGTGAAAGAGGGTTGGTCTTGCCTGGTCAAATAAAGGTTAATAAAAAAAAACAAACAAAAAAAAACAACTTTTACAGTAAAAAAGTAGTTCAGACAGATTTTGAGAACGCATCAAAAGTAGTGATCTGTTTTTATTTGTATATTTTTGTTTGCACACAGTTGGGGTGTTAAACTCAAACTATGAACATGTTGAAAATAACGCCTAAGGCATTTCAAGCAATACCTAAACATTTTACGTAAGTGCATTACTTTTACCTTTGTACTTTGTAACTTTCCACTGTGCTCAACTTCAAAAAGTGAATTTGATCCTGAAATCTTGGACACTCTGGAGGAGAAGGAAGGCTTCAGGTCTAAAAACAACAAATGAATGGAGGAAAATGTCTTTCTTTCCCAGCACATGACTCATATAACTTTTATAATGGTATTTTTTCTGAAGCTCAACAAAAATAGTGCAATTTTGAGCTATACTCATTGTTTATTAGTGAAAGGATCCAAGACCCACATGTTTTACTATATTTTATAATATAATGAAGAGGTTAACTACAGTAATGGACTAGGTTTGTTAACATCCAAGAAAATAATATATTCAAGTTTCAAGTCTTCTGTGTAAAAATAAGAGCGGGCTGGAGGCGAGAGTGGAGTTGAGATAGCACTTCTTTGTCTCGTTGCTGTCAAGCCTTCACCCAGACCCAAAGCAGAGTGCAGCCCCATGATCCTCATCTGGCCCATTACATCCCTCAGCTGTTTCCGCTCGCTGCTGTGTGTGGCTGTAGCGAGCCAACTACAGCGGGACGGGGACGGTGTATGCGTTTTCCCAGAGAACACAGGCACCGTTGTCACCATGCAGCTGTGTGTTCTTCAGATGTTTTTACACAAAGGCTGAAATGAGATTTGTGCAACAGAGGATGGTTTATGGATCAAATGAGTGGATTTTCAGTAATTGCCTAGGGCCATATTTCAAATTACAGTTTTCTGAGAAATTTGATGAAGAATGGTGTCATAAGACTAATTCGGTTTTACAGAAAAAAAATATCTTTATTAATGGCCAAGATGTTGTTGGAAGCCGACAGCTATTCAGTTATATAAAAAGCACCAGATATTATTGGAACTATGAACACTCAGCTTTCAATTATCATACTAAGAGCCACAAAAAAGCACATTATGGGATAGTTCATCCATATGAATTATAATGTGATGAAAATTGCAAGACTTTATGCAGGATAAAATGGGTTTAAATTGTCTGTTGATTAAGCAGGAAAGCAGATCAGCTCAGTTCCAACTGCTCTGGGAAAAATCCCTGGTTTGTAAGGCGAGAAGGATCAGCGTGATAATCTTTTCCCTTGTCCACGCTCAAGAAATCCTGTCCCAATATAATCAGTGATGACGCCAAATTCCTCTTTAGCATTTTAATAGATACTGTTCCCATTGCACTCAGCTTTTGTGATGCTGACACTTCTTGCATGAAGGGACCTGAAACCTCAGCCTCTCTGCTTTCAGTGGGAGTGAATGTGCAGATAAGGCCAAGTCAGGTAAAACACTACATGAGTTTGGCCACAGAGGGAAATGGCCATCAAACAAGGCTATTATAGGATTGGATTTCCACTTGTGTTAAAGCAGACTTTGATACTGCAGTTTTATCTCATGTTATCGCTTCACATCACAGATACAAACACACACTTGCAGACACACTCACACTCACACACACGCACACACACACACACTTGCAGACCCCTGCTTTTACTGCCACCTGTGAGCTAGAGACAACACAGGCTTTACACAAAGGCCTCTTGAAAACACTGAGGAAACCTATTTTAACTTACTCACAATAGGGAGATTTTTTTGTGAACATATTGCCTAAACATCGCTTGTCATCTGATACGAAATAAACGTTTTTAAATAAAATGTTGATTAAATTTACATTTTGTAGTCAGCCAATTATCTTATCAGAAAGCAGAATAAGCTCCTCCCTTTGGATTTTTGTGTGATCCTGAGAGTTAAAGCATTTTGAACTTTGAAGTTAAAAAGTACAAAATCTGTTGGATTTTTTTGTCACGTTTTTGGAGTTAACGCAAGCACGTTGGTGCCACTTTTTTATACACATTAAGTAGCCTTAATAGAATATGAACAAATGTTAATTCATTATGAACAAATACTTTGTTATGAGTCAGGCTTAGTAACTATTTATTTGAAGGGGTTAGAGTATAAATTAGTTACTAAGCCTGAATCAGTCTTTGTTAACTATATGTTCACTATGTTTTATGTCTGTGATTGCTTTATTACACGTGTAGTTATTATGAGTTCCCAGCATGTTTGCTTTTGACAAAGACATGTGGATGAAAACCTACAGTAAATTACAGTAATGTTATAATATGGTGGTCATTGCTGTAATAATAGTAATCGAACAAACACATTTCATGTTGAGGTTCAAGTAAATTTATTCATACAGGTAGAACTGGTTTGCAGCATACATACATTATATATAAACAATAAAAACAGCCATAAGACAATAGTAACCTATTATCAATACATTTGAAAGTGCCCAAGCGCTGCTTTTTGGGACACAAAAAACATACAAGAGCTCATTACAAAAATCTTACTGTTATCATTGAAAATAATCGTACAGATAAACAATTAAGGTGTAATTTACAGCTTATTCAGCAAACAAACAGCTGCTGGGATGAAGTTGCTTTTAAAGTGCTTTTCTTTACATCTTGGGACTGCAGGTAACTTTGCCCAGAGGGAAGAAGCTGAAAGCCATTGTGTAAAGGGTGCATTTACAAAGGCTGTGGCCAGGTGTTGAAGCTGCCTCGTGTCCAGGGACTCAGGATGCAGCTGGTATCTCCTATCACGTTACCCGAACATTGTACAATTTGGGAAAGAATGATGTTTATAGGTATTGTATTTGATTTTATGGTTCAGTCGATAAAGTCCACTGTACATATCATTCCACAGTGAAGTTGAGGCTATTGCTCACCAAACAGTGGCTAAATAAGTGGGGTACACCCTAAAACCTACAGTACTTTGTTGCACCTCAGCATTTGGTGTACAAGTTGTTGCTATGTTTTTTCCATGCAAATTGTTCATTTTAAAAGTCATGTAGATGCCTCTTGCATGGTCTAGAATGCATAAACATGCTCAAATCGCACACTGATTTTTGAAGACAGGAAAGAATATGCACCTGCCACAAAAAAGCCACCTATACCTTTTCATTTGCATAGTATTTATGAACAATGCAGACTGTCATCACTCCCACTATGGACTGTGTGCTTGTGGGCAGGTTTACGAGCGGCTGCCTGTTGAGTGATGGTGTGTTTGGATCTGGGGCGGCTTGAATGGAGGTGCAGAGAGCTGGAAGTGCAGGAGGGAGGCAGAGGTGTGGAGGTGTGGACAATCCGGACACTTCCAAACAGGCAGCCCTTGTACCTCAGGCCGACTCAACTCAAAGCTGCATGGGCTCATCTGTGCTGCGACTCATTCAATTAATATAGAATATGAAATTAAAGTCAATGAACAGTGTGATATATATTTGTGCACCAGTGATTAATCTAAAACATGGCTGCGATTAGTTACAGCGTATGCACACAGTAATTCGATTAAGTGCTTTGCCTTCCTAAATGCCACTTAATCAGTCTTAAACAGCTCAAGACGGCAGGCCTACATCTAATCTAATTTATTCCAAATGTAGTTAGTTGTTGCTCAAGTTATGGACCATTAACTCGAAAGAAAGCACTTTAGTCTATGGTCTCAATCTAACTGAGGACCATGCAGCGCCAACACTGGTTTTAGAAAAATATACAACCCCAATTATCACTAGAATTATTAAGCATTACTTCAAACTACAACTACTTAAAGTGCATGACAGGTAACACATTTCACTGAAACTAGTAAACATCCATCCATTCATCTTCTTCCGCTTATCTGGGGCCAGGTCGCGGGGCAGCAGTCTAAGCAGGGACTACCAGACTTCCCACTCCCCAGACACTTCCTCCAACTCCTCCGGGGGGGATCCCGAGGCGTTCCCAGGCCAGCCGAGAGACATAGTCCCCCCAGCGTGTCCAATCTGTGAAACAAGTCTGAGAACTCAGGTTTATATCCTACTCTGTGAAAGCCCTGCCCACAGGGCGGGACCCCTGATAATGGGCCATCAAAACCAACTGGGATGGGCCTATTGTTCACTGACTTTGGCTCCCTCCTCCCTGAGTCTCTTTATTAGCATCCGAAGGCCTCGGGCGTCTCCAGGGTTTCAGCAAACCATTATAAACAACTGGAAGGTTGAATCTTAAACCTCCATTACGATTTAAGGAAGGAGCCTCCTTAACTCCTCTTTACCATGTTTAAGAACGTGCTACGCATTCTTTCTTAGCTCTGTGTGGTTCACAAACTATGGTATGGAAGGTACATATAGTGCACATGCTTGTTGTTACGACAGTGTTTGAGTAATGACCTGTGGTTTAGTCCTCCTCAGTCCTTTTACTGATACCTGGAATGTGAAATAAGGTTTTGACAAGTACAACAATTAAACATATTTTAAAACATATTCAATACATTTTACAGATATCTGCTAATGATTTATATTTATTTTTTCTAATGCAAGGGTAAAGGTGTTTGGAGGTGTTGTAGTGCTGTTGGCGCCTGGGCTCCTCTGGTCATCCATGATGGCCAGTGTTTTCAAGTGACTGGCTTGTTGTGCCCTTTGTTTCTCGCTCTTCTGAAATGCAGGCTCTGACACTGACCTGTCTGTGTTTTTCAGTTCAGCAACTAAAACGTCCTGCTCTTTAAGCTTGTCTATCATCTTTTTCATGACTACTGGGGTTGGCGACTTCCGGTTTGAGTTGCACATTTTTCTGTACTGCAGCATTATAAAAATAGCACATAATATCCGTGCCTTGTTTTGCTCTTTCAGCTGTTTTTCTTTCTTTTGGAGAGTAACATTGGTCTTTTCCAAATCCAAGTCTATGTCTTTGGCAAGTCTTTCCTGAGTCTTTAGCTACTGGTCCAATGACTTGGTGACTTGGACCTGATTTTCGACCTTTTCCGTCACTTACTCCAGCTGCTTGTGAAGGTCCTTGACTTGAGCGCTTTCCTCAGGGGAAGGAAGTGCCTGGAACGGGGTGCTTTCCTCTGAGAAAGACTTTAACAGACAGCTATCCTCTGTATTTGAGGGGGGGTCTGGATTGTGGGAAACACCAGCCTGGTCTCCTTGGCCTAGGGTTCTATTGGTCTGGGGCAGAGCAGGGCCTCCAGGTCGAAGTCCTCATCGTAGAGGAGCTCATCATCCTCAGACTTGTGAAGATGCCAGGGCTTCATGGTGATATTACTGGAGCTGTTCTCGTGTGCCTTCATCAGTGGAGCAGTTGAGAGCCAAACTAATGATCATTGAATGTTTTCTGTAGACTCTTTGCCTATGGCCATAAATGCAACGATCGTCTTGACCATTCCAATACCAGGCCTCAGTATAAGATTTCAATTTACTTTCTGGTAAACGGTTCACTATTTATTTAATTTGTATTAAAAAGCATATCTGTCATTAAAGGAGAAAGCATTGCATTTGATTCCATCAAGCAATACATAATAGCCTTGTATAAAAGGAGGGGGATTTCCAACTCGAAATATTTATAAGGTGATCTAACTGTACTAAAACTACTGTATTAAACTAAAACTGTAACCAAACCTTTTCTGGGATGGTATTCAGTGCCAAGTTAGAGAATCACCGCTCTACCTACAGTGGTTGTACTAAATGAATATGTGTGTATAAATCGGTGTTATTATCATCTGCCTGGTGCATGTCATCATTGTATAATCTGGATTCTTTAATTTTGACCGACAAGGGTGTTCTGCCCTTGCCATTGTGCCAAACACAATGGCAAGGGCAGAACACCGTTGGCAAAACAAGGGCAAATCTTACTATTTCTTGGTTGTTGTCAACCAAGAGATAATAGGTTTAATATGTATACTCATTAAAACAACAAAACGCATGAGGATAGGATATTAACATAATTCCCCTTGGCTTTCACCATACAATGTTTGATTGTTAATTATGTAGCTGTGACAGGCATAAACTAATAATAGTTTTGAGAACGTTTCACCATTCAAAATATATCATATTTTAATTAGAATTGTTGTTAATTGTTAATTGCTATAGCAACAGTCCTAATTTGACATAATTTTGAAACCCATAGTCAGGGGTGTCAAACTCATTTTGGGCCGCGGGCCGAATTTCTATGCTAAAACTGGGTCGTGGGCCGTACATAAAAAATGCTTTCTATAGCCTAGTAATAGTTCTTTATGGACACTGCTGCATGAATATGGACTCAGTCTTTCACCTGCTGCAGATTTGTGCATCAGCAGCAGAAACAGGAACATGGACTTGTGACTTGGGTTTTGACAATTCTCTTTTAAAGCTGTAGGTAAATTCACTAAAAATTAGTTTTTGGGACTTGTAATAAAGCAAAAATGTCCAGTCAGAATCCATATAAAAGTCCTATTTATTTTTCATTTTATTTTAGGGTAATTTTTGACTTGTGGGTACAAACTGACCCTGATGCTTCCCAGAATGATTGATTTGACTGGAAATAAGAGGGTTACAGCTTTGTTTTTATGTACAGCAGATCAAGCAGCTTGAGAGTTTTCTTTTATAAAATAGTGGACAAAATGGAATAAATAAAGAAAAAGTCCAACGTCCCACGTGAGGGACGCACTAAGCGTAAGCGTCCTCTTTGGTCTAATCCAGACTGTAGTAAATCAGCATCAAAAGTATGTTTTTTGTTGGTAAGAGCAAAAATGTTTTGCAAAAGCAAGCGCTTCCTCTGTGTGCATGTTTCTGATCAATCAGAGCGAGAGAGGTGGGGTTTTGAGTCGAGCGCTATTGGCTGCTGTTGAAAGTGGTACAGTAATAAAACACTGGGCATTTGAGTCCAGATACTGCAGTTCGACCTTTTCCCAGACTCAGAGAATGGTCAGATAAATTAAAATTGAAATACTTCTTAATTTTAGGGGTGCTGGAAATATTTTTAGAGGGGCTGAAGTTCTGTCACTATGAGGTTTTCTCGGAGCCATGCTAAAATAATCAATATTTAAAGATTCCGCCACAGGCTACTTGTGACGAGCGGATTAGCACAGACAGCGGGTTAAAGCCTAATTTATGACGTAAGCGCTTCACCGGCGAACACGCCTTTGTTTACTAAGGTAAGCGTTTGTGCCTCTATGCTAATGCTAACCTAAAAGAAATGTCATTATTTGATTCAAAATAGGGCTACAGTCTGCAGATTGTATAAAAAAAATCAACTTGTCCTTAATTGAATTAGAATTTTTTTATGTTTTTCTTCTTTTATTTTAAATAAGGGTTAGCATTAGCATTAAAACACAAACCCTACGCCAGTACGCTTTTTCTATGATTATTCACTTGTCTGTTAATAATCTTTATTGATAGATTATTTTATCATGCTCCGGAGAAAACCCCAAAAGGCAAGAACCAAGGCAGAACGGGATTCACAGAAAGCTAATGAAGTAGTGCCGCGGGGCTGTGCACAGTGCAAATTACACAATAATTTTAACAAATAATAATACCCAATAAAACCTTTTATTTTGATAAATGATTTGACAATTGTGTCATTGTATGTTTTATGGAATGTCGCATTTTGATGACACAGACAGAGGGATTCTGACAGCTCTATTTCTTGTAATTTTCAACTTTTATTTTAAATGTTTTCTTCACAAATTGCAACTTGAGTGACGTAAAACTATGCTAAATATTAACCACAGGCACTATCCCATCAAACAAGTTAATAAAAAAAGCGCTTGTCATTTGCACTTGAATCTTAAATACTGTTGCTACAGTTGAATTATACGTAATATGTAAAATGACAAATCAAAACATTCACTGATAATTGATTGATTGATTGATGCTCTGATTTAATGTCATAGCTGTGACAATGACAGTAAATTCTTGAATCTTTTTCCTAGTGTGCTTTTAATTGCATTTTAGATTGGCTCAGGCTTATGCCAGATGCCCTTCCTTTGCAACTTTTTTTCTTGGCTTGTATAAAGGGAAGTACCGAATTAATTACATTTAAATAACATTGAATTACTTCTCAATATTGAGTAGTTATTAAGTTAGAGCTACAATAAATATTTAACACAATTCTTTATGTGGTTTCTGGCACAAGCCGGAAGCCACTATAATCTAATATGAGCAGCAGAACATCTCCTGCAGCCACACTGTCGAATCCTCCTGAGAAGTTTACTTTACTGTCAGTGCTGTGGGGCCATAGAAGCTCACGGCTTTAACTTAGCGCTGGCACTGATGTGAGGGTGAATACTTGAGTCACATAAAACATCCCACAGAAACCCAGTGTTGGGCCAACAGCAGACACACTCATGGAAACACAAAGAAGGACATATTTCATTTGGCAGGTCACACAACACATGCTCAATGAAAGATAACAAAATATAGTGACTTTTATATGCTGTATGTGCCATGATATTTGTATAATGTAGTGTCGGTGGAGATACAAAGAGAAGTATGGTGTTTGTTCAGCTTTATTTACACATATTATGTTACATATTTTCTGTGTCATTGTTGCTTCAGGTGATTTACACTGCCTGCAAACCAGCAACCCACGGCTGAGATTTAAGACTGTTTAAATTGTCTGTTAACATTTAACTGTTAACAGCATGTGGTTTAGTGAAATGTAACTGTATATTGGATCCATTTGACTCTTTCATGAAGGACAGCCGGGCCAAAAGTTACGTTCTTGTTGTATTGAGAAAAAAAAAAGAAAAAAAAAAGGTCTGTGGTCCTACTCTTCAAATACATTTACATTTTGACTTCTGAAGTTAGGCTAAATCTTACATTATAAGTAGACAATATTGCTTGATTCTATGTCTACAAATACTTAGCTATAAAGTAGCCTGCTGGGTAAACAACTTAGATACAGTATGTGAGTCATGGTCACAACGCATTTGCGATTTAGTTTAGAAGATTTATAAAACACCAATAAAGTGTCCTCACGTAATCATTTTAGCAGAGGATCAAAGGCACCATTGCATTTTATATTCAAAGGGAAGCAGCTCAAAGATGCAAGGACGAGTGGAACTAATAGCATAAGTCTTGAGTCTTGCAGTTTGGTTTAAAAGTAGAAAGATTTGGGGCAAAGGCGTTTTTCGAGGTGACAAGATGAACTTGGGCGAGGGTTGAGAGGAAACACAATCGTCAGAGGGATGAGGGGAGTGTGCAGCCACAGGGAGGAATTAGCATAAAAAGGCTTAAGTGTAACACTGGAGACGTGACAGAAAGGAGCTCAGAGGAGATGAACTGCAGCTGTGAGGCCTCTCCTGCACCTGTGCCCTCGGCAGTGACCACAGCACTCACAAAACACACAAGAGGACAGAACAAAGACTATTGTGTCCATATGATACACCATATATGATACATGTGATATATATCAATATCATGATCATACAAGGGGGATTTTTTTTTTCTTTTTTTTCTTTCTTTTAACTAATTTCACTTTTTAAAACAACTATTCTCAATCAGGTAGGCTAATAAATCCGATTACTCACATCAAATGTTATTGTTTGTATAACATTTCAATAATCTGATCACTCCAGACATCAGATAATGATCAGATTTTTGGCGTTTGCGCGCTGTGGAGGCGGGTTCTGCGCTTGCAGGGTTTGGTTGATCTGCATTGATTTGCTGTAGGGACAGAAGAGAAGGAGGAGAAAGTGAAAGGGGAGGAGTGGAGGAGAAACCCCGGCCTGCTGAGGCGAGGGAGAGAGATGTGATTGTGCGTGTCGGGACCAGCTCACAAGTCTGCGCGAAGTGGTCAGAAAGCAGCCGAAAGTCCCAGGCGCACTTCGTACACACGGGGCGTGGATTATCCCGGAGAAAGTGTCCCTGGATGGACTTCAGGGGCTACTTACTTTTGGCTCGTTGTTTCCCGGTCCGCCCTTCATTCCGCGGCTACAGAGTGTTTTAATGCCCCTGAGCTCCGAAGGAGCAGGGCAAGGAGAGAAAAGTGAGGCAGAAGAGACAGAAGAAGAGGAAGGCGTGAGGAGGCCTGGACGACACCCGTGCTCGCCTTTTGGAGCTCGGTCCACTCTCCCCTCCTGGCCCTGCATGGACAGGGATGGGGAGAGCCGGATGCTGTTGCCGCGGGGCTGAGCGCCTCGCGTCGCCGTCTTCAGTGCGCCGTTTCCGGCCAGTGCTGCTGTTGGTCACCGCTCTCGTTTGCGTTGCACCCCAAATTGGTAACTAACTTTTCTACAATATGTGAGACTCTTCCACCATTTTCTCCAGTTGTGTTGCGATAACAAAGCAGTAGGCTGTTGAGACGGGTATTTAAGTTGGAGTTTGTTTGTCTAGGAAAGCGGAAGCTACCACATTTCCCAAGTTATTAAGCCGTAATATATGCGCTTGCTGAACGGTGTGTTGTTGGGCCTGATAATGGCTCTCACCAGCGGCAGTGCAGCAGTCTAAGCACAGATCGAGTTTCCCCTTCTCTCCTGGGCCGTCATTCTCCTGTCTGCCCCATAATGGCTCGTGAGGCTGAAGGAGAGGTGATACAGAGCTCATCTGCACGGGTCCCTCCAACCAAAACCACTTACCTGAGTCTGAGGGTAATCATGTTGTCTGCTTATGATTAGGTGACATTGATGTGATGCAGGTTACATGAAGTTACCAGGCTGTAACTCAATACTCATAATAAGATACCAGGTTTGAGATATTAGGGCACAGAAGGTCAGAGAATGTGTGGTAAACTAAGCACGTCCTTGTGAAAAGTAATTTCATCATGTATTTTAGGTTTGTTTTTAGTCAGCCTATCCTGGACCAAACTGAATATAAAGCCACTTGAGTTCAGAACAGACCGGCTGTATAAAAGCATTTGTTCTTCAGCAGTAAAGTGCTGTGTGGTCTGTGCAGGGGTCGGCTGCTGTCTGTTGGGCAGTCACACCTCCAGTAATTAGTTTAACACAAGAGTTGGAGCCCCTTCAGACACAGGTTTGGCACCTTCATTGCCTGTCGCACCTGAAAAGAATGTCCAATATTTGTTTTTTCTGAGCATATCTGTCAGTTTTGTCTAGTTCTGAAAGAAATGAAAGACTTTCGAAGATGTCAAGAAATGTGTAGCAGCTCCAGTAAGTCTTTGTATCATGGAGGGTAGGTTTTTTTTAGTTCAATGTGTGAGTGAGTGCAACAACACAAGGTGATCAATAAGCACTTTCACTAGCCATGCCCTCACTGGAGAGATTATCCCACTAGATCCTTTCTGATCTTTGGAGATGAGAGAAGTTCGGTGCTCAGACAAAGAACTGGAGGGTGCAAAGGGAGAAGGCTGCAGATACTTTTGACCTTTGTGTCTTGATCATAAAGATACAGCCTCAGGAGGAGCACCTTGCAGGTAATATGAGTGAGATGGCTAGAGGGGGTTGACAGTTGCTCAGGGTCCACTAAAGAAGTAAGGTGTAAGGTGTAGGGCATATACAATGTAGGGATTGTGCTGTTGGGGAGAAATGATGAAAAACAACAGACAGGGATTGTGGAAAAAGATTTGAACAATATTGAGGTGAAAGAAAAAGCAATTTGTGGTGGGATGTTATTGAATCTTCTGTAGTTTGTATTAGCTACTTACTCAAGGGATATCGATGTGATATAAACCGATAATTGTGATTCCCATTTCTTAGGACGTTGACTACAGTTTGAAATCCTTCTCTGCATATTATTTATATCCATCTTATAATAGCTTGATTGATGGAGCAGGCAAAGAAGGTCATGGTGAAAAAAGGTTTTAACCAGTTAAAATGGGTTATGAATTAGTGCTTTTGTGTTGTTGTTTCTTTTGCATCTTCTTATGATTTTGGTACTGCACAATATGAACAGTGTGATTGAATTGTTTCCAGTAAATACAGTCGGCAGATGTAAGAAGCGACTGCTCTGTGGCAGGCAGCCCCTGTGTCAGTGTCAGAGTATTTATCAAACAAAAGTGAGATTCTGAAATGTTGTGTGAGGGGAAACTGTGCCCTCTATACAACATTGGAACACCAGTGCCCCCAAATGGTTAGTCGGATCTCCAACGCAAGAGGGAAATTATTTTAAAGTCAGGATGAACAATTTGATACATTATTGTTATATTATATAGTGTGACGTTTTTGGACATACCAAGACTGAACAATTTTTTAAAGAAGGCATCCTGGCCAGTACTGTTTTAAATATTATAGGCCTTTATAATCTGTTCAGCTTTCTCCTTGTAAGTATTCTAATGATGATGCAATTCTTTTTTAGGGTAGCTTTCATCTGGGACAGCAGAATTAGGCTAATTGTAGTTACAGAAATGTTTATGACAGCACAGCACATTGTCTCAAAATAAAATAAAGAACATGCATTTTGAAGTTTTAGGTTTTTTGCATTCAGAGTAAAGCCACTTCAATTCAATAAAAGTGGAATACTGTCAAAAGCTAGTTTAGAAAATCAATTTCTTCTATACAAACCAGCCGTTTTTCTGCGCTGGCTGTGTTTTGTTTGTGCCTTAGTGCTGTACACTGCAGAGCGGCTCTCAAGCCTAATCTAATAGGAGCACGCTGTGACTGATGCATTAGGTCGGGCCTGTAATCTCTCTTGTGCTCTAACACGCTCTCTGATCTGTGATAGAAAAGGCTGCTCTGACCTTACATTCATAAAAGTAATGGGTCTGAGGACACAGTGATCCATCTTTTCAAAACCGTTATATATATATTATTCAAATATTCTATGTTGCATATAGCCCCTACAATAGTGCAAATTTTAGTTTATCACTAAAATAATACATGTATACACCAGTGGTTCCCAACTACCTCAAAGGCCCTGCAGGCTCCCCTAAGGTTGTCGATAAGACATGCAAATGATAGAAAAATGTGTTTGAAATCAGCGCTATTGAAATTGGTTTACTACTTTAAATGAGCAAAATGCCTTTTTGATCATTACTATTTGTATTTTATTTGTATTTGTGTTTATAAAAACGGCATATTATTATGCATAAAGTGTGAATTATGTCTAGGGGACCTGTAGAATTGTTGGATCAATAAGGAAGGCTTTGGGAATGGCATTGGCTGGCACTCACAATAAATGTTTCTTTTCGCACTGGACTTGTGTGCCATCAGTTTAGTGCATCTTAGTCTTTACTTTGCTGTTTACATGGCTGTAAACAGTTTTTATCATTCTCACTATAGATAGTATTTATCTCTTCTGACTGGCCGCACTTTGGTTTATAACACATAAACTTTATTACACTCAATATCAGCGCAGATTTCTGAAAGGTTCATCCAGCCGCTTTCTTTATTTTCTTTTATTGTACAATTGTAAAAAATCTACAATATCCAGCGATCAAAGAGTAACTTTTAGACTTAGATATCCTCTTCTTTTAAATCTTTCCAAGTGATCTGTTCCCATATGACACAGCTATCATCACACCTTGTGTCTCCTACAGGTCAATGTCAAGTGGCTACTCCCCAGTGTCGTATCCAGAAGTGTACTACAGACTTCGTCTCTTTAACCTCTCACCTCACCCCAGCTGTGGATGGCTTTCACGTTGAGTTTTGTAAGGCGCTGCGGGCGTATTCGGCCTGCACACAGAGGACAGCTAAATCCTGCCGTGGGAACTTGGTCTACCACTCTGCCGTGCTTGGCATTTCAGATCTCATGAGCCAGAGGAACTGCTCAAAAGATGGACCCACTTCATCCACACACCCTGAGACCCACCATGAACCCTGCAACTACCACAGTCGCAGCCAGCACGCACATACCCATCCACACACGCACACTCATGGACACAGCCAGGGTCACTTCCAGCCAGTCTACTTGTTCTGTGGGCTGTTCGGGGACCCTCATCTCAGGACATTCAAAGACAGTTTCCAGACATGCAAAGTGGAGGGGGCGTGGCCTCTTATTGACAATGACTATCTGTCAGTCCAGGTTACAAATGTCCCGGTGGTTAGTGGCTCCAGCGCCACGGCAACCAACAAGGTAAGTTGTGTGCTGTTTGTATCCATGCAGAGGAACTGGCTTCATGAGTCTAATTTGATTTGCAGCAGAAGTTTGACAAGAGAAATGGTATAATCAAGTTAAGATCAGAGAGAGAAATCCGCTTATTATAATGACTTCAAAGTGGCATTAAGTCTTAAAATCTTCTATTTTTTAGTTTCTTGCAAAAACGGCTCCTACTCACAGGTGGGACGCAAACAGTGCATCTTGTGACTATCTCTTGTGACAGTAGCCGCATTGCAAAGCTAACGTGGTTAATGGTTGCATTAAGCCTGACCTCTAATAACATGAATGAGATGTGTGAAAGGGCTCACTGTTCATTTATGTGTGTTTGGAAGTGCCTCTTAGTTGCCCCATAGCAGTTAACTGTTACCAGAGCTCAGTCTATTACACACCCTAACCCTCTAAGATGCTTTCACCTAAATCAGTGCAGATGATGACCCACATGAGGTGATCACTTTGCTGTTAAGGAACTACTCTAAGGCTCTTGTTGATGAGTTTGAATTATTAAAACACTACACCCCCATGTATAATTTGGCACACAAACACACATTAAGCAAATGGACTGTTGGCTTCACAGTAGAGCTAGTTTGGACCTTGTGTCAGAGGTGGGGTGCAATATTAGTCACTATTATTAGAGACACACTCACATACATTAACAGCCCTCCAGGCTTAATGGGTTGCCAGGCCTCATTCCTCATGGCTGTCATGTGAACAAAGCAGCCATTCACCGGAACCATGATGCTCACACTAACCGTAATGCTCACACCACACCCTGGACCAGCCCTGCCACTGCAAGATCGCACTTTGTGTTTGCATAGCTGTGTCAAATTACACCTTGTTAAAAAGTAATTTAATAATTTCTTAAATGTACTGTGTGATGAAACAAATGTCAAGCACGTCAATTCCTCGCATACAGACAAAGTAATAGTTATTTGGTGTGGCAGAGGTTATATATGAATAACGTCTTAAGTATTAACATTCAAAGAAGAAAGTCGCGACAAATACAACAGAATAAGCAGTTTTTTCTTTGTATCTGTAGATCACCATCATCTTCAAGCCTTTCGAAGGTTGCACAGACCAGAGAGTGTACCAGGCGGTCACAGACAACCTGCCTGCTGCCTTTGACGATGGCACGATAAGCAGTGGTGATGCTCTCCATTCCTCCATAGCAGTAGAAGGAAGTATGCGGAAGGTGCGTGCGCTCTGGATCTCGGAGCGCAGCCCAGGGCGCCATGTGGAGCTGCACGCGGGATACATCGGGGTCACTGTTATCGTCCGCCAAACGGGCCGTTACCTGACTTTAGCGATACGTATTCCAGAGGAGTTTGCTCAGGCTTATGATGCCTCTCAAGACCTTCAGCTCTGTCTTAATGGCTGTCCTAACAGTGAGCGCATTGACCAGGGGGGGCATCTCCCCCTGTTCCCTCCTGCACTGGGCTTGCAGCTGCACAGACCTGGTTATTCTTCATTGACACAAGCCTCTCCTTATGGTGGCTCTCAGCTCTTCAGTGTGGACAGAGCTAAAGAGCGCTGCAAAGAACAGCTGGAGGCACACGATATTTACTTCTACTCATGTGTATTTGACCTCATGACCACTGGGGACGCTAACTTCACGGTGGCATCATACAGTGCGCAGAAGGACATGGAGAGCCTTCATCCACACCGGGACAGATGGAGGATCTATCCCAGAGGAGCGGCCTCCTTACCCACATGTTCACATCAAACTATTTCCTACTGTCTTCTTGTGTTGTGTGCTCTCAGCAGGGTACTGGTCTAAAACATGGAAGTCGGATGGGATAGGGTTGCACTAGAGATCAAGTTTTTGTCAGTTTTTATTTGGATGAAAACTGAAACTGAGCACTGAATCCACATCTTGGTGAGATGTAGGATTATGGTACTGTCATAACGTCTACGTCACAACACCTGTTGCCAGAAGTCTAAGAGGTTGGACCTTTCTGGAAAAACAAAACAAAACATGGGATTTCGTGTTCATGACAATGGCAAACGTTGTAAAGCAACATACTGTAAATAGTTTATTTTCTGTTCAATGTGCAGTGCATATTTTTGTGCTTAGATGTGATTTTTCTTTAATACCTCAGAATGAGGATGTTTGTCTTAAAACAGAAGCACTTTATTTATTTTTACAATCCATATCAGTGTTTTTGTCTTCTACCAAACTAATCAGCCTGTAAAATAGTACCTATTTGGTTCAAGTGTTTTTACAACAGCTTTACCCAGTGATCTGTTCAGTCAATGTGAGTTTTCCTTTGAATGTACTTTGGATATTGTCAAAGCAGATGCCACCAGTGTTGTTCTGTTTTGCTGTGTTTATTTGAATGTGTGTGTGTGAGTTTCATTGAGTTGGTTGCTCTACAATTGTGCAAAGATTAATTAAGTTTGTGTTAATGGAGTACCAACTCCCTGAATGTTCTGACATTGCTACTGTAGAATTGTATTCCTACTGAGAACAAACAAGCTGCTCCCCAATGGGACTCAACCAAGTGTGAACTAAACCCTTCATGTTTGCTGCATCTGTGAGAGAGGAGCCTTGTCTTAATTTAATTGGCTAATTACACTTTGTAGCATTATGATCTCTTATGACATGTATGAATGCAAGTTTGGTGAAGAGTGATTGTCCGTGTTGGAAACTTATTTATATTGTAGTTTGTAGAAGATAAGTTCTTCTTTATGGTTCTTATTGGATAATAATTTAAACTAAATTTTAATTGTCAGATGTGATTGTACTTCCACCTTGTGGTACTCTGTTGCTATCTCAGTGTTACTCAACACGCTCAACAAGAAAAAACAGAAAAAGACCAAAAATATTTTGTGCAAGTGTTTTATTAAAAGATAATAAAGCAATCATGAGTTTTTTAATGTTTACATCATATTTTGATTCATTTATTATGAGGACTCAGTAACATTTACCCATCTGTTAGAGAGTTCACTTTAATCAGATAAAAAGTTTCTCCCTTAGTGGTGTTTTTAACTGTCATTCTGCAACACCTGGGAGGGCAAAAGATCCTGCCAAACCAAGAGCGTCTCTGCTCAACGTGCGCTTCCCCCAAACCAACAAAACACCAACAATTCACTCCTCCTGTTATTCTTGTTGGAACTGGAAAAAAAATTCTTCCGACAGACAGTCTTCATGCCAAATTCTAAAAAGAGTAAATTATGTTAGTAATTTGCCCCCTAATTTTTACAGCTGCATGTGCTGATTGTTAAGTTTGTTCA
Source organism: Chaenogobius annularis (assembly GCA_015082035.1). Taxonomy (NCBI): domain Eukaryota; kingdom Metazoa; phylum Chordata; class Actinopteri; order Gobiiformes; family Gobiidae; genus Chaenogobius; species Chaenogobius annularis. The sequence goes on along the minus strand of BJKM01000169.1, from coordinate 648,722 downwards.
AACATAATTACCACTTAATAACTGAGTAAATGGTCAGCAGTGTGTTGAAGGCCAGGATCTTCACCAGAAGCAGTCTCAGCGTCAGCAAAACCACAGTGTCCGTCCACACAGCGCAGTCTAAAACAGTGCCATCATCATTCATACCAGTCTCCACATCATCAAAGTGTTTGGTCTCTTCATCACCTGAAAATAAAGACATTTGTCTTTGATGTAGATGGTACATTTACATGGCCAGTAAAAATCCGATAACTAATTCTCAGGAAATCCAATAATTAGATTAGATTTTTGGTTTGTGTTTACACACACAAGAAAGAACGAATCTTTAAAAACACCTGTGTCAGTGAATAAATGGTTTTAGAGCAACTGTTGTATTTGGAAAACTGGGTACAATGAATTTTAGGTGTGCACAGGTGTGAAAAAAGAAAAAAAAATCTGATTACTCATGTAACTGTTTACATGGCATTTCAATAATCCGATAACTCCAGAAATCTGATAATGATCAAACTTTTGGTGTGCATGTCTCACTATAAACAAATGCAGTAGCCTAGCTGTATTTTTTACATATTTGCTTAGCTTTACTTGAGTGATTGATGCCGTGTCTCTTCTTGGGGCGCCTCTTGTGACTGGCTGAGCAGCGGTATCCAGGCCAGTCGTTTGTGACCACAGTGATGACTGACACAGGGCTGTGGCTTCGGTGCCTGCTGTTAACTACAACACTAGTGAATGGCGGCTCGGAAAGGTAGTGACCCGACGGCCTCTTCCACGTGACCTCCAGGTGTCCTCTCTGGAGATCACTCACCACACACACCAGCAGAGTCCAGCCCAACCTGTCCCCGGACAAGTGCACCGGGGGAGCCAAGGCTGTCAGCATATTCCCCTTAGCCCCTGTAGACATAGCAACATAGACGAAAACTTAGACAATGACTACTGGTACTTTTATTGAGTTTTTTGGAGAAGAATTACATTTTCAAAACAAACTAACAAAAATCATAGTTACCAGAAGTGGTAGAGTAGCCAAGAATTGTATTCAAGTAGGAGAAATGTTACTTCAAAATAGTACAAAAAAGAAATGACTCAAGTAAGAGTAAAAAAGTAATTAAGGAAACTCTTATTCAAGTAAGAGTAACTTTCTGAACGTATCAGCTGATTTATGATTTGAAGTTTATGTAATTGGAGAGACAAAACACAAAATAATAACATCTGTCACTTGTAAATTTTCTCAAGTGAGTAAATTTATATATGGAAAATATTTGCAACCACTACACACTACACAGGCGCCACAATTGCATACAAAAAAAAATATTACTAATGACCCTAACAACAATGTGCTCTTTCCACTTGCACTATTTCTAATACGAGTATCACAACTACTACTGGTGTTACTTCATACACAACCTTTACAACCAAAGGTGGAAAGTAAAAGTACTGTACTTAGGTTTGTGTACTTTACTTAATTAATTTTACATTGGAAACTTTTTACTTCAATACATTTGAGGTATCTGTACTTCCTACTCCACAAAATGTTTTAAAACCTGCCTAAACATTTGGGCGTAAGACCGGTATTTGATTTGAGTTACAAACCAAAAAACAACACACTTCCTAATCAAGGTGAAAAAATAGAATACATATAAAACTACAGATGCTCTTATAGTTCTCAAAATATCTGTGAAATAATTTGACTTTTTTACTCTAAAAGTACATTTTTCAACTGGTACTTCAAAACGTTTGGATAAGTAGATTTGTCCTTTCATTTTTGCCCCTGTATCTGTAATTTTACACAAGTAACACACTTTTTTACAATCAATAATACCACCCAGCGGTAGCAGAAGTAACTGTATGTTTCTAGTGAAGTCGTTATAAAAAGGACAATAGGCATGTTGTAAAGAAAGGAAAGATTATCCGTTACCTGTCCACAGATAGATGAAGGGGAGGTAGAGGAGACTCTTGGATGTGTCTGTCATGTCTACAGTGAGTGGACGTCGTGTGAGCTTGTTCTCTCTCTCTCTGTGTCTGAGCTTGTGGGTGTGGACTTTAATTTGTATGTGATTAAACTGAGGAGGGACACTGTGTGGAACTGCAGGAGCATTGCATTGTGGGATCATGTTACTGTATTCTGATCCACGCTCACTCACCCACTTGCACACAGGGGTCATGAGGGACGCTGAGGTGGACGACACAATGACAGCACTGACTGAGGATTCTTATCAACGCAACAAACTGCCCTTGTTCTCTTTGTAAACACTGACATTAAAACACCCTACGTTACATAATTATACACTTTAGACTATCTTATGTAATCCATATGTGCACAGTATTTCATATTCACGTCACGCACACACAAAGGATGAGCACAGGTTAAGGGACATTTGAATACATAGTGGGAGGAGCAGAGAACAGAAAGTGAAAGCAGCAGAGACAAGAGGAAATCAAGCTGCTAAACTACACGAGGTAAAGTAAGTCAGTTTTAGTTGTGGCAAATATATTATGGATTTCTGTACGGTATATTTTACTTAACACAACAACAATTACGCTACATCTACTAAAGCAACAGTAGCCTTTGTTTTTGTCACTATGGCTGCAGCTGTTTCCACTCTCCAAATATAGCTCCACACTTTGGCCATTGGCTCGTTAGTTTGTAAACATTTGTATGCTGGTGTAAAGAAAATATCCCTTGTAATGAAAGTTTCATTCATTTATTTCTTCTTTATTTATTTCTACAACTCACCTCATGCTTCAGGTAAACTGGACAGGACAAACAACCTCTGACAGTATTCAACCTTCACCTCATGGTCCCGTCTGGAAGAGACCGTTTGATTTTAATATCAACTGCCAGCTCACCGCTGAAGGCTGTGGACTTTTGTATAACTGAAGGACAGTTGTTCTGCAATGGCCTTGGTGAAGCTGTGTGCATTGTGCACAGTGCTCCTGCCTCTGTTTGGGTGCAATCCTGCCTACAATAGTTCTCCAAGTCCGTCAGATGCAACTGAAAAACAGTCTATCCTCGGTTCAAACAACCTGTCTTTCCCCTGGAGTCGCCTGGGCCTTCCACAGTACATCCCTATTTTACACTTTAAATAGTTAAATTACCTATTCTGCTGTCAAAATGCATATTTGTGTCCCTGACTGTATTTTAGATATATTCTACCTGTGCACTACCATCTTCATGTGCACCCTGATTTCACCAGTCAAAGATTCAGTGGCTCAGTTCAGATTGAGATTGACGTCCAGAACAACACAAACTGGCTTGTATTACACAGCAAAAACCTAAACATCACCAAGGCCACAATTCTCGGTCACAACCTCACACGTTTCTCTGAGCAGGTATCATGTTGTTTTGGTATTTGAATTGTGCTTTTGCATCTATGTGATTCATCTTTGATTAGTATTTGTTTTCTCAGCCCCTTCCAGTTCTTTACAACCCTCCTCATGAGCAGGTGGCTGTGTTCTCTTCTCGAGTCCTCACCTCTGGACACAAGTACTTCCTTCATATGGAGTTTAATGCAGGACTTTCTGAAGGATTTTATGGTTTTTACAAGAGCACTTACAAAACTAGTTCAGGGGAAACAAGGTATGTAACAACTGAGAATAACCAATGACAACAAATGTAGTAAAATGGAGGATAACGTGATAGCAAACTGCCTAAATGATTTGTGGAAATTATTTAAAAAAAAATATTAACAGAAATGTAACTAAATCCAGACAATATTTTAACAACAACAGAAATGTGGTAAAATGTGCCTGCAAGTGAATTGACTGAGGTTCAAGTTTAGCAGAAAACATATATAGATATTTATGTTAAATGGGCAGAAATATCACTTTATCCTCTTGTTTGGGAAATTAAACCAGATGTTTCTGTCTCTTTTTGAGGTAATTTTAAACAGTTTTAGCCAATATACTAAACAGATATTCCAATTTTGCATATCTCCAAAACAAAATTGGTGATAATATTCATTGTTTTGTAACATCTCCCACCCTCAGCGTTGTTACATCATTGGTTGTTACAAGATACACTGCTTTGAATATTGTTAATGAGTAACTGTTGTACAGAGTTTTGGCGTCAACTCACTTTGAGCCCACCAGTGCTCGAATGGCCTTTCCTTGTTTTGATGAGCCAAGATTCAAAGCCAACTTCACAGTCAGAATCAGAAGAGGTCCAGAGTTCATTTCATTGTCCAATATGCCTCTTGTAAGTACATGATGACATCCTCTGTTCTCATAATAAACTCACATACAGATAAACTTCTTTTAATTTAGGCAAGCACAAGCGAAGTCGCTGCTGGTGTCTTTGAAGACCAGTTTTCTCCGAGTGTAAGGATGAGCACGTATCTTGTCGCTTTTGTCATCTGTGACTTCAAGGCTGTCACGAAAACAACATCCTCTGGGATTCAGGTAGGACTTTTGGATAGTCGTCAATAATTTCTGTAGCAGGGTTGTCAAAAGGATTCCCAGATACTTATCAACACTAAAACTAGTATCAAAATTAGACACTTATTCATCATATAGATCATAAAGCATTGATACTGAAAAAAATAGGACAGAATTCCGGATTAGTTTTAGAATGGGCTTGGTCTATATTAGAACTAGTATAAGACCATGTGATGACATGAAATAAACTATTATGTCTTTGCGGTATTGAAATCAGTATTGAGTATTGAGCTTTTTCCAGACCATCAAAATAAATGTTGGTATTGTGACACTATACTATGTATGGATTTTGGTTCGTCCTCTACAGGTGTCAATTTATGCTGCTCCAGAAAAGTGGCATCAAACCCACTTTGCCCTGGAAGTTGCTGTCAAAATGCTGGACTTTTATGAAGAATATTTTAACATACCCTACCCGCTACCAAAGCAAGGTTAGTTGTTGTTCAGCACATTAATTTATTGTTTGTGACTACCCTCTTAACATGTTGCTCAACCCATTGCATTGTCCATCTTCACGTTGGAAACTCCCCTCAGAAGCTGAATTTTGTAATTGTTCTAAACTAATACACCATCACCTGTTTTCAAGCATTTTTCAATAAACATTTTTACCTTTTTTCAGGGTATTTAGTATTAAACTATAACAAACGTAGATTATTTTTTTCACTCTTTTTTTTTTTATCAATCCATCTATTTTCTTCCATTTATCTGGAGCATGGTCGTGAAGGCAGTAGAGGAGCCAGCTGAGACACACTCAGCTGGCTCCTCTCAAAGTAGAGGAGCAGTGACTTTGCTTGCTTCGAGCTCCTCCCGTGTGACTTAGCTCCTTACCCATCTCTAAGGGAGCCACCCTTCAGAGGAAACTCATTCAGGCTGCTTTTATCCACGATCTTGTCCTCCTTTCGGTCATTATCCAAAGCTCATGACCATAGGTGAGGATAGGAATGTAGATTGACAGGTAAATTGAGAGCTTTGCGTTTCGACTCAGGACGAAAACCACATTTTACTTTTTGCTCATTGGAAATTGATAGGATTGATATAAAATGGCTGAATAAATAAAACAGGTCAATTTCCTTCCTGTTCAAAACTGCATAGCTGAGAGGTTCTTCATAATGCAATTTTTCTGTAGCATGAATTTCACATTTTTGTTTTTGTTGTAGGCATTTTTTAATGTATGATCTGGAGTCAGCTTTGTCTAAATAATTGCAAGTACCGTAAGTAGCAGTGGGCTGAGACAGGTTGGGTGAAAATTTTATTTTATGGGTACTCAAGCCTTAAAAAGCCCTATAAAAATACACTTTTGAGTAAGCTAATGATTATAACATGGTCAAAAGCTCGATTATATCTCCCCTTTAACTTACTGCATTATGTAAACAACAGGAGACATTACTCAAGTAAAAATGCTAAGTTTATCAAAGTGATTGGTGGAATTTTCATGTATATAAATTGTGCTTTCTCTCCTAGATTTGATTGCTATCCCTGATTTCCAGTCAGGTGCTATGGAGAACTGGGGTCTGACTACTTATAGAGAGACCAGCCTGCTTTTTGATCCACTCACGTCTTCTATGTCTGATAAAGTCTGGGTTTCTATGGTGATCGGACATGAGCTGGCACATCAGGTTAGACATACATAATAAAAGAACATTTTTAAAAGGTATGTTTGCAGTGATCTAAATGTCATGCTTCTACAGTGGTTTGGTAATTTGGTGACTATGGAATGGTGGAACGATATTTGGCTCAATGAAGGATTTGCCAGATACATGGAGTTCATCTCAGTTGAGGCCACTTACCCAGAATTCAAAGTGGTAGGTTTTTAAGGATATATCATATAGTAATTTTACGCATCGCTATAACTTGTTTTATGTATTGTCCAAAACGCTTCAGGAAGAGTATCTGCTCCACACGTGCTTTGCAGCAGTGGGCCATGATTCTTTGAACTCTTCTCGGCCAATTTCGAGTGCAGCGGAGAATCCCACTCAGATCAAAGAGATGTTTGACACAGTCTCCTATGACAAAGTATGTTTACCCTGTAGCATGCATCTTCAGTCACAGACAAGTTAGCTGCTTGCCAATGTGTTCAGACAATTAGTCAAACTCTAGGAGGCGCATGCTTGCATTGTCTGCGAAATATATATTTTTTCTGTTTTCGTTTTCTGCCAGGGAGCATGTGTTCTGCATATGCTTCGCCACTTTCTGACAGATGAAGTATTCCAGAGTGGGATAGTGAGGTATCTTCGCAAATACAGCTATAGAAATGCCAAGAACCAAGACCTGTGGGACAGCCTAACCAATGTAAGAACATAAATATTTCATATGTTTTTTCTTTAGCTTTTTATATTTTGGCCTTTTCTGCAGTATTTCTCTTTACAATTGCAATTTATGTGGAGAATTTAAAAGGCCACTATAGAAAATGTGAAAAAACAACAACAAGAAAACACATTTTTACTAATCTATTAGAGTTGATAATATTTTGTATTGTTTAGAAATAGCCTGCAATACAGCAATTTCTACTACAAATAATCATTATAAAGCACTTTTCTCATAACAATACTGCTAGTAGGCAATATAATATTAAAACAGAAAGGTAATAACGTTTTAATAAAACAATAAAAGTAAGGCAAGGTTTATTGGCCTGAAGGCTTTATAAGACAGGACAGCTGTAGCGTGAAATGAGAGGAGAGACAGTAGGGACATTCAGCAAATGGTCGAGGCCGGAAATCGAACGCCTTAAACCACTGCACCACTGGCTAGCACTTGGTGTTTCTTAAAAGTTTCGAGGCCTGTGATCTGAGGTCAAGGGGTAGGGAGTTTAGAGGGAGGAAGCCCGCTTAAGTGACCCGCAGTGTCCAGGGGAAACCCATGGTCCCGAGTGTGGTGCTAGCTACACCATTGAGTGGTCTAATAGTCAGTCAAATAAAACAATTCGAAGTAATTTAACATTTTATAAATACTTTAACCACATCATAGTATAGGAGACTAAATATTATGTTCACTCTAGGATAATTGGTTCAACGTGCGCTTTTCTTCTAATAAGACAGATGATGCGAATAAACTCATTTTCCAATTGGTTGATTGATCAATAATGTTCCCAGTACAGTCCCCCTGAGAAGTCAGAATATTGCACAAAATAATTTAATAAAAATTAAACCATAAAACAATTCCAGATAAAATATACACTTTTGGTTTTTGCCTATACATCTCATATTTGTGTTATTCATTATTGTGCAGACATGCTCAGAAGAGGACTTCACCTCTGGGAAACATTGCTACAGCAGCCAGCAGGCATTCAAAAACGCTGTGAGTTCAAAATATATTACTATATATGCTCGGTATTGTTTTTACAGATTTTTCTTGTCTAATTCTTTTTTCATAATTGTTTGTGTTGCAGTACCTGTTTGCTGGAGAACACATCGACCTGACAGCCATGATGAACACATGGACTTTGCAGAAAGGCATCCCTCTGGTGACAGTGTCGAGGAGCGGCCCGTATCTGGAGCTGAGACAGGGCAGATTTCTGAAGACCGTGCTTCCTTCTGACCCTCAATGGTCCTCACTGCAACATGGGTAGAGAATCATGCATATTATAAAAGTAATCATTTGCAGCACATTTAATTTGTCTCAAAAAGGTTTTCCATCTTGAATTTACCAGCTTCCTTTGGCACATTCCGCTCACATACAAGACGGATGCTTCCAACATGATCTACAAACACATGATGACCACAAAGACAGGTAACATAAAGTAATGAAAATGATGGGTCAATTTTTCTATTTAATTCTCTTTTTTCTGTGATTCAGACAAGGTATATATAGGTGAAGAGGTCCAGTGGGTGAAAGTTAACACGGATATGACAGGATATTACGTGGTTCATTATGAGGATGGTGGTTGGGAAAAGATAACTAGATTACTCAGCCAAAACCACACAGCGCTGAGCTTCAAAGACAGGACTCATTTGATACACAATGCATTTCAGTTGGTCACGTGAGTAGATATAAGTTTGGCTGTGTATAGTATTAGATTTTACATTAATCTTGCATAATTTTCTAGGGCTGGCCTATTGCCTCTCAATGAAGCCCTGGACCTGATAGTTTATTTGCGATTAGAGAGACATACGGTGCCTCTTCTCCAAGGTCTGGGATATCTGGAAAGCTTTTACAGGATGATTGAGAAAAGGAATGACCATGAATTAGCAAAGAAGTTGGGGGTAATTCATTCAATTCTATTAGCTAGAGACAACTATTCAATAAATACTTAAAACTACTCTATTTTGTGCTCCCTTTTAGATGCACATCCTGCAGTTTTTTCGTGGAGTTATTGATCAGCAGACATGGAGTGACAGTGGCTCAGTGTCAGAGCGCAGACTCAGATCTGAAGTTCTCTCTCTGGCCTGTCATCTCAAAGACCCCACGTGCCTGGAGCAGGCGCAACAACTCTTCAAAGATTGGATACAATCCAATGGGACACAGAGGTCTGTCTTCTAAAATGTTATGACAATAATAATAACAACAATAATAATAATAATATACTTTTCTAATATTTCTCCAATATGTTGTTGTTTACTGCAGCCCTCCAGCTGACGTGGCAGAGACAGTGTATTCAGTTGGGGCAAAAGGAGAAAATGGCTGGACCTCTCTGTTCTTCACCTACACCACATCTCTCTCAGAAGCACAAAAAAGACAAATAATGGAGGCTTTAACCAGCACTGATGACACCAACAAATTACTAAGGTTTGTCCCATGCATAGACCGTAAAAGGAGAATTTTACATTTTACAGTCTATGGTACTATGTCATTGCACCATGAACATGTGCTGCCACCATGTGGCCAAATTGCTACTTGCATGTATAAGAATAGGACTCAGAATTACAATAAGTACCCCGGAGAGTAGAAATACTTTTTTGTTGTACACTTACAGTTTCCCAACAAAGAGAAGAAAGAAAACAAAAAAACTATTAATAATCATAATTATAATCATAAAATTATCTGGTTACTTTCAGCTAAATTATCTAGAGAATAAAAAAATAATGTCTCATTGTTTATCATCTTTGTGTTGCAGACTGCTGGAGCTGGGTCTGGAAGGGAAAGACATTAAAGCTCAAGACCTATCTTCTGTCATTTACATGGTTGCCAGGAACCCATTGGGCCATCATCTCGCCTGGAATTTTGTAAAGAAGCACTGGAGTACTTTGGTTCAGAAGTAAGGAACAACAACAAGTTTAAAAGATGTTAAAAGATAATTAAAAGCCCATTTGTCCTTCTTTTTTACAGATTTCAATTAGGTTCATTTTGTATCAGAAATATTCTCATTGGCACCACTAGTCAGTTTACTACCAATGAAGAACTTGAAGATGTAAGTGTTTTTTATATGATTTCAATTTAATCCAATTTTGGGAAAGTGCATATTCACCCTGAATTTATGCCTAAATTATTGCCTCTGCTTCTCCCCATAGGTGCAGTTATTCTTTGAATCTATAAAATATGAGGCTTCTCAACTTAGAATTACTCGTCTTGCACTTGATAATGTGAAGAAAAATGTTTACTGGATTCAGAGGAACATTGGGACTTTGGAAAAGTGGCTCGATGAACAGATTCAATAACTGACAAGTTAAGTTATTCGTGGAAATGGAAAGGACAAAATGAAATAGTGATTGTTGACTTTGCTGGGAGTTATACTGGGTGGTCAGGGGCTTGAGATGATTGGGAATTAAAAATACATTTTCATTTATTCATTATTTTAAAACATAGCCTAATGCAATAGGCAAGATAGTCTGAATGAGAAAGTTTTGTCATGACATGAAACACTGGATAATCTGGAAAGCTAAGTTTAGTGTTTAAGTTTAAGATAAAGCAAAAATAATAATAATAAAAATTGATTTGTTTTGTAACCCACCTGTTGTGTTTCAATCTTTGTTTTATTTTCTTACAGCATTGCATTTTTTTACTTTGCTACAAATGATTTAGCGATGATGAGGATCAAGTTAGATGTAGCCGGTGTCCTTGCGTGTCTTGAAAGGCTCCAACAAATAAAAGTATAATTATTATGATCAGTATTATTAATATTAATTATAATAAAAACATTTATAATCATGATCATAATTCATCATTATGATTATGATGTGTAATATTATTAGATAATGACGTCCGAGTCCGTGGACCACGTGACAGTCCCACGCCTTGGTCATTCTTTTCGTCCAATGAGGTTTCAGCTGATGGAGCCTGTCAACAACTGGTCTGTGGAAGCGAAAGTGTCCTTTGGTTTGGGAAACTTTGCCAATATTTGTAGGCATATTGTCGTTTTAAGGCTTATACATTCTCGAGTTTAATAATTATGTATTAGTCCGGTGAAATTAGATAAAGCGATTAAACCATGGATCCCTGCCAAGCTTCATGAATGTCTTTCAGTGAGGATACAGTTGTCAGAAGTTGGCTAGCTTCACCTGCTAGCTTCACCTGCTAGCTCCAGTGGACAGAGAATACATTTATCTCAACAGGTTTACTTAGCGGTTCGTCCTCCACGTTTTTAAAGCACAGGAGACTGTGGACGGAATCAGCCTACAATGGATCCGTTTGACAGTCGCAATTCAGGTACGGAAACAAGTAAAAGCAGTTATAGATGCTAAAAGCGCTGGGCCAGCTAGTATCCAGCAGCTAGTGTACGCACGCTGGCTGGACGTGACATTAGGGCTAGGACTTCTTTAATCAAGGTTATTCCTGATTTGTTTTGATGCGAGCGTCATGGTGTAGTAATTGTGTATCTTCTTGACTTGGCTAACATTTTCTAGATTTAATGTTACCCGGGGCTGTTTTCTTAATATACTATATCTCCTGTAGTCTGTTTGCTTGCAGTGTTTTGTTTGGATTGGCTTGATTAGTCATAAGGAAGTTCAGCCGCAGCCACTTTACAGCTTTTATGTCGACAAACCCTATCTGAGCAAACATAAATATAGAAATAATCCTCTGTGTTGAGTTAAATATACTGTTAAATCCTCCTGGTTGAGACGAGCCTATCACTCAATCACTGCTTGTAACTTCCTGTTTATGTGACACAAACAAGGAACTAGATTTCAGTGTCCTGTCTCTGAAAACACACATACTGGGTTTTATGTATATAGGTTTTGTGTATATTGGTATGTGTTTAGTCAATATTGGAGCTCAATCACCATTTATAGTTGCATTTTATATTGTTCTGCAGGACCAGCAGTGGTGTTGTAATCTGTGTAGTCTTGGACATTCTTTTTAAGTCAGTTGTCCAGAAATAGAGGTTTGTAGAGTATCCAAAAACTATGCTCAAATATTAGAGATCAAAATAATCTTGTTCAAGTATAAATTCAAAGTTAATTGTCCAAGAATCACAAAACATTAAATAAAACACGAAATCATATCTGAAAGAGTGACGCGAGAAATGTTCAAATAATTGTATATTGTAACATTAAAGCTTTTGTCACTTGTAGACTAGAATAGTGACCAAATTATGTACTGGGTGAGTACTGTAACAGTAGCTCTGTTCACATGCACACCTAAAATCAGATAATTGTCAGATTTTTTGAGTTAATAGATTATTGAAATGTCATATAAACAGCAACATCTGATGTGAGTCATCTGATGATTGTTTACCCCTGAGCAGGTATTGACGAGGAAAGTCATGCAAAAAAAATGACAAATTCAAGTGAAGTAAAATGTCACAATCAGATTTCTTTAGTGCATATAAACACAAACCAAAATTTAGACCTAATTATGGGGTTATCAGATTTATTTATTTTTAAGATGATTTTTGAGTAACTGAGCACTACCAATGTCATAACACTAGGCAGTATAGTTATTATTTGGAAAGAAGAAAAAAACTTGTCTTTTTTGTCTTTTGTAAACAATTAGACATTGTTTGGATTGTGAGCTGTAATTGAAGTCTTGCTCAGCAACCAGCATTTACTATGTTTTTGTTATTAGATTAGGCAGTCAAGTACAAGTAAATGTCTCCACAGCCGTTTTTAAACATCTTCTGCACGAGAAGCACATGTTTGCACAAAAGAGACCTTCTTCTACTTTTAGCTCAGATTGTGAAAAAATCGAATTACAATACTTTATGGATATGACACCACTGCATCACACAATAATACAAATAAATAATAAATAATAATAGTATACTCAATACTGACTGGAATACTATGGTTATGTTAGAGTCTATCATCACCAGCTTTTCTGTGAAGATGTTGGGTATTGGCACACACAAATCAATTACTGCTAAATGGGTTTGTTTTCTAGAATTCTTTTTTGCTAGAATCAGCTCCAAAAACCTTCTGTCTCAATGCTGACAGGAAGCTGATGAAAGTCGTCTTTGTTGAGGCTTCTCGTGTTGCCTTAAGTGACAATAACGAGTTGCATGTGGGTCAATGGGCTGGAAGGTTCCTTTACAGCATGACCTGAATGAGACTGACTAAAGTATTAAATGAGGAACCTAACCACAGACACTTTCTCTTCCTCATAAATCTTTCTCTTTCTTTTGTAGAGCGGGTAAACCTGCCCCGAAACATGATCGAGAACAGCATGTTTGAAGAGGAGCCTGATGTTGTTGACTTGGCCAAAGACTCCACTTCCTTCCCCGTAAGTCTATTTTTTTTATTTTTTAATATGTAGAAAAGTCAATATTAAACAATGTGTCAATGGTCCTCTGCTGACCCTCAAATCAGGTGATATAGATATTTAGAGTCAGTTTTTATGTCTACTTTATATATCAACTTGTTTCTACATGCAACAAATTAATACATTTAAAGAGTTAAACTTAAAATAATATATACTTTTTTAAACACATACAACCAATTAATTTTACTTCTTAAAAGCCACATGTACAAATAGAAGTAACTGGTTGCCTGCAGTCATTTCCTCCTCTGGACCCCGATGATGTGGTGTATGAGCCGCGTAGCTCTCGTCTACTTGTTCGAGGCCTTGGCGAAAACGACATGGACGATGAAGAGGAGGACTGTGAGTCTTCTGCTCGACTCCTCGGCATGTCCTTTATGAACCGCAGCTCAGCTCAGAGAGTCGCTGCTTCACCTTACTCACGGCAGTCTCCCTCTGGGTAACTTTTGTATTGCAGCATAATTACTAAAAACTCATTATTGCAATTGGTTGATTTAGTTTCTAAATTGTCTGTCGTCCCGCTCAGGTCCTGCTCCCGACCCTCGGCACGCACAATGGTTGTATGTGTGCTTCTGTTGGTCATAGTTGTCGCGATGTCCATGGTACTGTACTTGTTGCCAGAATGTACATTTACCAAGGTAAAAAAAAATGCATCAAGTGATGGTGCTGATAAATATTTCACTTAATTTAAATCCTTTTCACTTCAGAGTGGTTGCCCTAAACAAAACAAGGACAGTCCCCCTGAGACAGTCTACCCTATTTCCTCTAATGGTGAAGTGTTTCCCTGGGCACAGCTGCGACTGCCACAAAGCATACGCCCACTCAGCTACGACCTCACCCTGAACCCAGACCTGGACAAAATGACATTCACTGGATGCACTGTCATCACAATGTTTGTACGACACAACACCAAACATGTCGTTCTGCACAGCGTGAATCTCAACTTCACTAAAGCCACATTTAAGGTAAATCTTTAGTTTTATCTTGAAAGTTTGTTTTAAAGTTGCATAATGTAACTTTCCTAGTGGGGTGTCTGCCGCCTGCTTGACGTTATGCAGATTGTTAGAATGTTCCACAGTATGGCATAAACATATATTCATCTCTATGGAGACAAGCTTGTGACCTGAGGAGGCTAAATTATGGTCAGATCTGTGGTGAGGCGAGTCCAAATGCATGTTTTTGTTTTTTTTTACATTATAACGGATTGTAATTTGTAAATACGAGTAAGATGAGTTTGCCGTTCTGTGGAACATTCCTGCCAAAGCAATAGCATCTCCATGGAGATAAGCAGGTGGTGGACTCTCCACCATGAAATGTGAAATGTGATTTATTTATTTTTTTGTAATGGAATGTCATGTAATGTAATGATTGTCTGGTTGAAATATTTTTTTAAAATTACAATGGACCCAGAAAGATGATCTTTGCATACATTTCAGCAAATTTAATCCTCTGTTATGTTCCACCAACGTAGCTAACCAGAGTTGGCACTGAGTTGCCATAGTAACACGCACCCAAGCCAGGTATACCCCTGGTCGGGATCAGGTTAACTGTTAAAATTATTTTAGCTTTGTCTCCAAGAACATCAGAGGAAATGCTTACTCACAAGTCATGTGTTCTCGACACTTTTGATGACCAGCTGCGAGGCAAACAATATGAAAGCCTGTAGCCATCATTATGTTATTAAAATGTTCTTGCACATGTACTTTAGTTTCTATCATGCTCTTTTGTATAAATTTTTATCAATTAAAAGGCTAAAACTCTAATTAAACCGACAGAGGAGACAGACTCTAAAGGATGAACCTTTTTTGGGTTGGTTCTGGCTGTTCTCTCCTTCATCTGTCTCACCCTTCTCTCTTTCCCTCTCGTGTCTCTTGGCCCCTGTCAAACTGCATTTTACGCATCCGCATACGTGTGGACTTGATTGTCCAGTTCTTCTTTCATGCAAAGAGTTGTGTTAAAGCATTTGCACGCAGCTTCACACACAGAAAAAGACAAGACCTTAATGTTAATGCTCATCAGGAAAAGTGTCAGGCAACTTTATATTCTGTAATAAATATGCAAGTAGAGGGTTCTTCCGCTTCTCGGATCAGAAGGAATTGAATGAAACTTCCATGTTACAAATCAAGCTGTTGTTCGTGCGCGGTCTGCCTCTTCTCGCATTTAGTCAGATCATAAAAAACGTCACGACTGATGGCCTCCCTAGGTTCTCCAGGATTATTTACTTGGATTAAATTGGCTGGAGATGAAGCTAGTTTCAGCCTAGAATTTCAGGAAAAGCCTGGACAGGTTAAGCGACTTTGGTGGAATACCCCTATAGTGCACTTTAAATTTGACATCCTCGGATGACAGCAGAAGTTCTGACATCATGTTCATTTGTTTGACAGATTGGCGACGGAAAGGCCTCTGCCGTGACTGTCCTGGAGTATAAACCTAAACAACAAATTGCGGTTAAATTCACGGAGGAGCTCAAGGCCGGCCAGCACTGTGTTCTGACTCTAGATTATGCTGCTGACCTGTCTCACTCTTATGATGGCTTTTACAACAGCTCATACACTGACAAAGAAGGAAACAAAAAGTATGTTTTATGAGTACAGTTTTCTAAAGGTTCCTCTTTTTAAAGGTACCTGCATGTCTCTGTTCAGGGTACTGGCTGCAACACAGTTTGAACCTCTAGCAGCAAGAAAGGCGTTTCCATGCTTTGATGAGCCCTCTTTCAAAGCCACTTTTCTTATTAAAATAAGTCACAAAGCGGACTACATGGCTCTCTCCAACATGCCCAAGGTGATGGATGGATGGATGGACGGATGGACGGACGATTCATTTCACAAAACAACCGTGGAAGTATCTTGGTATTAATGATCTTCTCTTTTAGGGGAAAACAATAAAGTTGGAAAACGGTCTGTTACTGGATGAATTTGAAAAGACCAGTGTCAACATGAGCACTTACCTTGTTGCTTTTATTGTGGCCAACTTTACTCCAATCAGCAAAAATGTCTCCAATACCTTGGCAAGTCAAGTTACTGTTGTATAAAGAAAAGAAATTAGTAAGCTACAATTTCATATATTATTTAAAATATATTTAATATTTCCTCTTCTTTTCCACCTGTAGCTATCTGTTTACTCAGTGCCTGAGAAAAAGGAGCACACTAGCTATGCTCTTGATGCAGCCTCCAAACTTTTGGACTTCTACAACAACTTCTTTGAGATTCCCTATCCCCTTCAAAAGCTTGGTGAGCCAATAGATTTTCTTGACTGCACTTTTCTGTGTACATTGGTTGGATATTAACATGCTCTTTATTGTTCTTGTCAGACTTGGTTGCGATCCCAGATTTCCTGGCAGGTGCTATGGAAAACTGGGGTTTAATTACCTTCAGAGAAACAAGTCTTTTGGTGGGCTCTCTTTCCTCTGCCCTTGAAAAACAAGTGGTGGCCTCAGTTGTAGCTCATGAAGTTGCCCATCAGGTTGGTGTTTGTCTATGTTGATCCGAAGTAAACCCTTAAAGTCCATAAGACGGGTTCCAATTATTACTTTGTGTGGTGGGGTAGTCCCTTTTGTAAATATTTATTATGGTTTTACATCAGCCAAGTGGCAGTTTGTGTTTGAAAATAAAAGTTTAAATTTAGTGCCGAGTTCTAAAAATTAATCCCTTTGTCATAAATCCATCGGAAATGCAGGAACCGCATACACGCCACTGATGCATTTCTCTGACAATTTAAACATTAATTTAACAAAATCAAATAAATAACAAAAATCATAACTATTGGGTAATTTATATTAATTTTGGCCCTTGTTTACAGTATGGTTGCTAAGTAACAGTTGCTTATTTACCTCTACCTCTGTCACATCTTCTGCTCATGTCCAACCAGGAAGTAACATTGTATATAAACTTCAGCAAAATGTCAAACCTGTTGTACATTGTAGTCTAACTCGTCATTTGCACTTAAGTTTTCTCATCATGAAACTTGTATGTTTGCAGTGGTTTGGAAACCTGGTGACCATGAGCTGGTGGAACGATCTGTGGTTGAATGAAGGCTTTGCCACGTACATGCAGTACATGTCAATACAAAATGTCTTGCCGGAGCTGGACATCGTACGTTCTGAGTTTAATTTCTCCCTGTGGTAAGTGTACTATATTATTTGACATAACTGCTCCCATTTGCAGGAAAATGTGTTCCTTGCTGTGCGGTTAAGAGCCATGGAGAAAGATGCTCTAAACTCGTCTCATGCTGTTTCGACGGAGGTTACCACACCAGAGCAGGTGGAAGAGATGTTTGACTCCGTCTCCTATGAAAAGGTGCACTTCACAAATCTGTTCAAATATTAGATTGCCATGGTTATTTGTAGTCATTATTTGAGATTGATATTCTTTTTCCAGGGCGCCTCTATTCTCCTGATGCTGAATGCCTCCCTCCCCGGAGACCAGCAGTTTAGGAAAGGAATCATACAATACCTGAAGCAATTCAGCGGACTTAACACGTACACAAATGACCTCTGGAACAGCCTCACTCAGGTAAGCCATTTGCCATTTGCCTATAGTTCAATTAAACTGGGGTTTTCAGTGTGTTTGGGCCATTCTGAATGCGCCAGCGCCTCGCTACTCCCCTCTGTTGGTTCTTTTGATGTATTGCATTTACTATCTCAATTAGACCTGTCCAAAAATGCAATGTAAAGACAAAAAAAGAAAACGTCTTTTTTGTGGTTGCTACTTTCTGACACATAGTTCAAACTGCCACGTGTTTAGAGAAAAGAGAGAAATTTGATTGCCTAATCCAGTAAGTCGTTTTTATGTAAAAAGCAAATACAAAAGTAAAATAAAATTAGTTTTGAATGTTTTTATGTGATTCTTTATTGGAGTGGGCCTGGACATTTCATCTTAACTGATGTATGTCTTTCCTCTTGTAAATAATTGTATTAGGTGGAGCTGTCCACACAACACCAGAATGTGTCAGAGATGATGAGCTTGTGGACGTCACAGAAAGGTTTTCCCCTGGTCACAGTCAGTTACAAAGGAGATGAAGTCACTTTAACCCAAGAGCACTTTTTACTAACGTCTGATAATGACACACATTCCTCCAGGTAAGCTCCATCACATATACTGTAATGCTGTTCACATTATACCACGGAAATGCACAGATAAATAATTGACGGTGTGCCTCCCTCAGTTTGTGGCACATCCCTGTGAGCTACGTTAACGACAGCTGTAGTTTGGCCGCTGACTGCAGACAACTGTTCACCTTAAAGACCAAATCAAGTACACACTTCTTGTAAGCTGTAAGTCTATAACGTGCAATGTGCTTGACGCTTGACACTTTTTTCAGATACATTAAAGTTGCCAGAAAAGGTAAAGTGGTTAAAGTTGAACTACAGAAATACTGGCTTTTACATTGTGGACTATGGAAAAGAGGGCTGGAATGAACTCTGTGATGCCTTGGCAAATAATTACCAAGTGCTTACAAGTGAAGATCGAACATCACTGATACACAACATTTTTGCCCTCTCCAGGTGAGCCTTGTCTTAACTACAGAGAGAAGTAATGAATAATTAATGATGTCTTATTTCTTTTGTTTCTCAAAAGGCTCGGACGTGTGTCATTTCCTCAAGTTCACCAGCTCCTGAAATACTTGTCCAATGAGACTGAGACGTCTCCAGTCACAGAAGCGTTGTTGCAGCTGAACACCATTTACAGACTGCTCGATAAACGCTATGAGCATGAACTTGGGGCTCGTTTGAAGGTTTGATATGAATTTATTTAATAATATAATTTTATATATATATATATATATATATATATATATATATATATATACACACACGCCACACACACTTTACATACATATATGACAAAGGCTTCATAGTTGTTGTAATCCTTGATGTCTGTTCTCCAGGAGTATATGCTCAGTCTGTTTGGATCTTTAATTAGAAAGCAAACATGGAATGAAACAAAGAGTGTATCAAAACAAGAACTGCGCTCGGCACTGCTGGAAACAGCCTGTCAACTCCATGAAGACAGTTGCATAAAACAGGCCAAAGATATTTTCAAAAACTATGTTGCATCAAACGGAACTGCAAGGTAAGCAAAAGTTAATATTCTTCAGCGAGTGCAAACGAAACTAGTATGAACTGTTAATTGTTTTATTATGTTCATTTTAGCATTCCTGGGGATTTGCAACAAGTTGTTTTCAATGTAGCTGCACAGTCAGACGACTGGTCTACTCTGTTGACTCTTTACGGACAAGCAAGCTATGATTCAGAAAAAAGGAAAATGTTAAAGGGCTTGTCCTCTACCCAAGACCCTCAACAGATTGTATGGTGAGGGTTTCTTTTTAAGATAAAGGGGGACATTTATGATAAGCGCTAACATGACATGAAATGTACTCGTTCACTGGTTATCAGTAAAGTATGAATTGTATTTTTGTTCCTTTTTTTCAGGATTTTACAGGAAGGACTCAGAGGACACATTGTTCAGACACAGGAGTTGCCTTTAGTCATTGGGACTGTGTGCAATGGCTTTGCTGGTCACTTGTTTGCTTGGGATTTTATTCAAGAAAATTGGAACAGACTTATTGAAAAGTAAGATGCACATTTTAATATTCAGCAAAACTTTAAATTACCTCTATGTTGTATTTCTCTTTGTAGATTTCCTGTTGGATCATTTGCTATTCAGAGAATTGTCAAGTCTGCAACTTCTCAGTTTTCAACCAAGTCTCACCTTGACCAAGTAGGCTTGATACCATATTTGTTATGTTAATGTGATTGTGAGTAAAATGTTTCTCCCACTCCCACTAACATCACATCATGTTTTGTAGGTGCAGAGTTTCTTTTCCAGCCTGAAGGAGCGTGGTTCCAACATGAGAAGTGTACAGGAGGCTTTGGAAACCATCAAACTCAACCAGCGCTGGATGGACCGTAACCTCGCCTCACTCAGAAAAAGCCTTTAGTTTTCACTCCATGCTGGACATGTTCTCAAGACAAAAGCAGAGTTTGCACTACTGAAGGCCACCGTCTCAGTACCCCTTCTTACTCAGGCCAGGAACATAACCAAAGCCTAAGTTGGCCCTGCCTTGAGGTAAACGAGGTGATGTTGTTGACATAGGCCCTTTTAAGTACTAGTTTTTAGCTCAGGGCAGCCCTTGATTGTGTCTGATGGGCTGTTGTCAGATACAGTTCACGCTCCTCACACTTTACATTGTTGACCAAACACTCCTGTATTCTTCTAATCTTAGTATTATGTCCAACCAGACAATCACTTAATTTGCACTCATGCACTGAACCCTCAACCACATGGGTAAAAACAAGCACACACGTTTTAACAAAAACAGACTGTGCCAAAAATCATATACTCAAACAAATAGGACAAAAATACAAGCTAGTGGCTTTTTAAACTCAATATCAAGCATTTCATTACCTTTGTAATAGATTGGTCATAAAAAACTTGTGTTGGCATTAGTTGAATGTAATAAAACCTCCCACTGTGCAAAGTGTGCTGCAGTGGAGCACATTTTACAGCCATTGTGTCTTGACTTGGTGCATGTGTTGCACAAAAAGTCTCCACCCCCACATGGGTTTTAGCATTACCTGTTGAAAGCTTTCTAGAGTGAAGCAACGCTTTTATTTCTTATGTAAAAACCTGTAAGTATAATGTAAATAACAAAAACGTTCTGTTTATAAAACATTTTTAATCTAATGATAAGTTGTAGAATGACAGTTTTCACAGTTGCTTGTCAAATCCCTTAGTTAATTTCTAAAAATTAAGTACCGGTACTGTTCTCTGTGAACATGTCAGTCCATCAGAATGACCAAAAATGCTTCACTGTGTTATCAGATTGCAGTTCCAGTGTGATTTTAAAATAGTGTATATGGAACATACAGTTATACTGGCTCTATTGCTTTTCATAACCACTATTGTCTCTCACACCCCACTTTTTAAACCTTAGAGTATTGTAAAGGTTCTTTCGAATAATTACTTCCTCTTCCTTGTGGGAAAATTAGTTTTTTCAAACCGTCAGGATGAGTGGAAAAGTGCTTCATCAATAACCTTCTCCAGACCCGGTCAGGACCTCACTGGAGGATAAGCCCATTGCATATATTTGTCTCCTTCTTTTTTCCATCCATCTGAAATGTGTTTTATGCATTTATGTATTTCTCATAATATAATATACTATATGACACTTGGTTTAATCATTTGGATGGCCATGGTTTTAACAACGAGGCAACACTCAAATCATTTGAATGTTTTGTCCAACCAGATGAGAGCCACTGTAACAAAAACAAATACGAAATAATACGAAATAATTGTACAAAATCATTTGACACCAACGCATATTCTCTTAGTAAAAACAAACAAGAAAATAACTTGATTGATTTGCAAAAGTAATGAAGGGAATTTCAAGATTGAACAATTCAAAAATGTGTGTTAAGAACATGAAGTCAGTCAAGGGTGTTGGTCATATACATATACTCCTGGTTTAAGATGCCACAGTGAGCCTGCTGGTATATGAATGTTCGTTTGAAGGGCTTTGTGTACATGATTGGTACATGCAGTATCATACTTTATTGAAATGCCTCAGCCTCTGTATTTATTTTGTTGTGGATTTTATTGTAAATTGTAAGCATAAAGCGTGACACATTAGTGTTACTTCTGTCTTTTATATTATTTATATTGTATTACGCTGGAAATCAATTACAAAAGATGTCACGGATGTTTCTTCTTTCTGTTACACTCCATCTTAAGAGATGGGACACATACCTGTTTCTGACAATGGCTGCCCAGTAAAAAGTGTGCACAGTTATACATGCATGTATGTTTGGAGTGGGCAAAAGGGTCCCAGACCAAGAGCCAAACATAATCATGTTTTTGCATGTAAAGAGTTCATGTGTGAAGAGGTTTGTTGTCCAATCCAACTATTGCCAGCATTTAGTGCAAAACCGATTAAACATTTGCACAAATCACAGCTCCGCCTCTTGGGCCAAATCAATTAAGGGCCAAGTTTTTGCTTTCTGCTCTGGTAACTTATTTGAAGCCAAAATTTGCCCAAAACCTTAAAGTTGCTTTGGATCCAGTTTAACAGTTTGTTGTTAACATTTGTTATTTATATGATTTTGTTTTAAAAAAACAAAACTCTTGGGTTAAAATGTGGGCTACATAGTGCAGTAGCCTGCAGATGTGCAAATATGGCTTTTAATTTATAAAATAAACATGTTGGTATACATTCATGCATTCTTTTATTTGGTTCATTGTTCATTTGTTCATTAGTTGATCTAGTTTTTTTGCTTGTATCCATCTCCACCACCAGAGGTCTTCAGAGATTGTTAAAATTATTTTCTATTATTATTATACATTCAAGTCATAAAACTAAATAAATGCAAGACTTTCATATATATATATATTTATTTATTTATTTATTTATATTTTTTATAATTTGTCTCTGATCTTGGACCATACAAAAGTCAGTAGTAATAAATCTGACATTTAATCGGACACATGATGTGTGATGGCTGGAGATATCAGTATCAGGTTTTCAGTAATGGCACAGTTAGACTCGAAAGCAACAAATATAGCCAATCCTCATTCCATTTAAACGTGATGAAATCAGTCTAACCTCGTGTGAACTACACGTGTTCTCAAAGCTTCTGAATTCAAGTGATACAAAAAACACTGCAGTTCTAGTACAAATGATGCAATGGATAAGAAAGAAAGAACGTTTTTAATTAACATGTATATTTTTAAAGTTAATTGATTGAATGCACAACAGGAATGAAACAGCCTTTGAGTTGTTTTGTACTGAGCCTATTTTTGTATTACTAACTACTGGAACGCTTATCTACTTTTGCAATGTTGTTAAGTTCAGGGCAAACAGGGTCAGATCAGATTTACCCCATTTAGTTCTTTTAAGGTTTAGTAAAGGACACTTCATCAGCGTCATATGAGTTTTATCCATCAGGACAAGTAGAGGATGGAAAATAAAAACATTGTACATTCCATAATACTTTATGTAATTCTGAATTTAATTCAGTGTTCTCAATTTAATTCAGTGCATGACAGGATCAGTGAGGTCATTCTTCATTATGTCTAGAGCTGAACTCTAAACAGGACTTTCATCTGTTGAGACTTTTAACAGATCAGATTCATCCATGAAGACATCTAAGTTGTTATTATGAAAGCATCTGTACAAAACGAGAACATAGGCCTGCTTAACTGACAATTGTCACAGAATATATTGGTCATATATCACATTTAAATACTGTTCACTACAACTTGATGATGTCATAATTTCCAGATGGAGGACAGAACTCTATGGGAGATTCGCTCACAAATATCCAAACCTTTTACTAAAGAATTTGGAACCTTTGTTCAACCATTCTTTGTTAGGGACTGGCTCCGCAAACTTCAGCTGACATCTTTTACATATTTTTACAACAGACGCTATTGTTAATAAATTGGTGTAATCCCTCATTTGTCCAGGAGTGTTCCAATGTAGAAAAGATTCAGTTGTAGTCATCTGGACTCTGTTTTAGAAAAACAAAACGTTTCGACTCTCATCCAAGAGTCATTCTCAAGCTGTGAAACAGACTCTTGGATGAGAGTCGAAACGTTTTGTTTTTCTAAAACAGAGTCCAGATGACTACAACTGAATCTTTTCTACTATTGTTAATAAATTATTTCCTTTGTTTATATGCTGACAGAGAAGACGAGCTTTATGCCAGTTTTTGTTTCATGCGGCTAGGTAATTACATTCATACTATTTACTGTTTGAACAGCAAATTCCCCCTCAGAATTCAGACCTCAGTTATAAACTGTAGAGGCTCTAAAGTTGTGATGCCAAAAGAACCCAACGAACAGAATGTATTATTTTGCATCCAAGACCCACAGAAATATTGTTCTTGTTATTTATTTTGTTTATTCATTTTAAATAACTATAACATAATGAATATTAACAATGCTATATAGTTTTAATGTCTGAGTCGAGGCATAATTGGGAGCACTTTGATAGTGGTATCAATATTGTTTTAACTCTTTAAAAATGTATTCCATAAGTTTCTTTTTACATTGCCTATTCAATTAGCTTTAGGCAAGCTATTGTCTCAAAAAGTCTTTGAGATTCTCCTGCTAAAGAAAGTCTAGTCTTGTCATACAAAGAGAGTGTTGGAGAAACTGATAGAAAATTCTTAGGAACAATGATACTTTATCTATGCGCGCAAGTAAAATTATCTCCATACTTTATCTCACACAAGACAATGAACTGCTGCGTGGTTCGTTTTGGATTTTTTTTAAAGTTAGGCCTCAATGTCTATGTAGACATCGGCCAAAATAGGGGAAACTGTGTGAAGTTGAGCCGCTTTTTGTGTGTGTGTGTGTGTATTTTATTCAAGAAAAATCTCTGTAAAAATTCTACATACATTTGAGGTTGTTTCAAAGCTGTTCAGATTATGAAAAGGGTTCTGTTCTACTTTTGGAAACTGGCATTTGAAATCTTGGGATTCCTCTCTCAGATCTCGGGGTAAGTTGAAGTCTGATGTTTTATAATAAGTCGATTATTATAACCAAGGGAAGCATGCGACACCAGGGCTGCCCAAAGTGTTTTCTTCAGCGGGCCAAAATTAACCTCCTAAGAACCGAACTCTGGCATGGCATGCTTTTTTAATATCTCTTTGTTATTTGGGTTGATTGGGACCTGATAAGTGTAAAAATTAAAAATATATTGTATATGTAGTTTAGAAAAATTATGTGCACATATGAGAACCTTTGTTTCATGTTTTAATCATTTTTATAAACAAATAAATTCATAAATATATGAATTTATTTAAGGTGAAGAGGCAACGTTTTGGCAACTAGGCCTTCGCCAGGCCAAATCTAAAGGCAGGCATTCGTCAGGCATTCGGCATTTTGCCTGACGAAGGCCTAGTTGCCGAAACGTTGCCTCTTCACCGTAAATAAATTCACCTTGTAAGTCAGACAGTGCGCGGGATCTTTTCCCTCAGTATATGGAGCGTTACGCACGCCTTTCCTACGCACCTGCTGATCATTTTTATAAACAATTGAAATAAAGTCACATTTGAATAATATTTTTCAAAAACGATTTATTTAGTGCTTGAACACAGCAACATTTTTCCAGGTGTAAAATCAACATGAGAAAAAACAACAGCTGTACCTCTTAATAATGTGGCTCATTTGAAGTGCTGCAAACAGGTGCAGGAAGACGTATGTCTTAACAAAGTAAAACAAAACATTCAGAACGTTCTAAAGTCTTAAAAACTTCTGTCACCACTAAGTGGCAGTATAATGACCTCAAATGTGGACACCAGAACTTTGAAGAGAAAAATAAGTATTGTGGTCTAGACAGCCCGCATGGTTTCAATGTCTAGCCCTTATAACACTTATAACATTAAACTTTGGCGATATAATGGTGGCTAAGTCTCTCTTACTCTGTCACTGGCTTCACAGGTTTCTGACAGGTGATGGGCGATGGCTGATGGGCGGGGCTGAGTGGTCACGTGGGGTGGGGGACGCCTGCACATGTGCGGCGCACGTGAGGACAGCGGGCCTGAGAGTGACAGAAGTCTGGGAAGGTTCTCTGTGAAGAGGGAGCGCATATAGTGCTTTTTGGACACGCAGAGACGCCTTACATGCAAAGAACATTTGGCTCAAACAGCTGGAGAACCATGGTTACCAAAGAGGCTCAGTATAACAACGGAACAAAAGCACAATTAGTAATGTCTGTTAATGACTACTTCATTTAGCCCTGTTTCATTTGACCTCTACAACAAAACTCGTCTAATTAAAATAGTATGATCGGATTGGCTATGTAGACCTATATATTTAATGAAGAGGAAGGTTATATATTATAATTTGCAAAGACATAGGTGAGTTTTGTTGGTTACCAGTCTAAAGTCTAAATGATTAAAAAGTTGATTATAGATTATGGACGGTCGCACTCAAAGCAGAGTAACTAGGCCTCTGTGAGTGATGTGTTAAAACTGTAATCTACTGAAAGACTAAGGTACAACTACCTCTGTGTTTGTTGTGATGAAATACTTTTGATTGATTTGCTGTTAATACCCACCTGTATTTCATTTCGTCTGTGTGCCCACTGTAGCTGTAGTTTAGACATTATCAGCCCTGAGCAGCCTCTCTGCCTCATTGGTCAGACCTTGTGCAAACAGACACACTAATAAGTGATGTAAGTGTTCTTTCATCCTTCTGTAACTGCGTGTTAGCTATCACGGGACTGACCTTCGCGGTAACTCAAAGGCAGAGGTGGGTAGAAGTCTTTCAAGAAATTGAACTTCTTGACACAATACTTTTACTCTTACTCAAGTCATTTCTTGGACCACTACTTTGTACATTTGCTTGAATAATATTATTTTGACGTAACTTTACAATTTTTGGATACTCTACTACGTACCTCTGCTCAAAGTTTTGTTTTGCCTTTAAACAAAAATGAGTTGGTACAGAATAGATATGTTGCTAAAACACATTAATGTCATAAATGAGCTTTGTATTTGTCCTGTCTTAACCCTGTACACGATGTCCCAGTGTTGATTGACTGTTCTCTGGCGCAGGCCCGAGGAGGTGACTTCCAAGTGACACGCCGCAAATGAGCAATATCCCCACAGATGTCTTCTTTGAAAGTCTCCGAAGTACTGAAGGTACACTTCTGTCTTAGGCGGTGTTCATACCCGTATTTGGCCACTTTAGTCTTAATGTGGATATGGTTTGGTCCTCTTAGTTACAGGCTATATTTTATTTACCTGTCATCCACCTTTTACATTCTTTTGATGATATATTCCTCTTGCTTTTGTTCATTCAAACATTCAGTTTAG
The DNA here is from genome assembly GCA_015082035.1 of Chaenogobius annularis. Lineage (NCBI taxonomy): Eukaryota > Metazoa > Chordata > Actinopteri > Gobiiformes > Gobiidae > Chaenogobius > Chaenogobius annularis. Next base: position 621,850 of record BJKM01000169.1, on the reverse strand, counting down.
TCCTGGTTTTGTGTGTGAATGCTGTCAGTTATTTTCATCAGCCTTTAGGTTTTCATGCGCTTAACAATTCTTGATGAACAGTAGACAGATATTTACAAAAATAATTTATTAAAAAAATACAATTCATACACTTTTTTAAAAAAACAAACAAATCAGTGCATTACCAATTACATTTGTAGAATATACAGAAATGGTTATAGTGCATTTAGTATACAAAATTAGACATGGATATGGCATTGTCAATAACAGGGGCGTTCTTGTTTTGGATTGGCCTATAGTATGGCCTCAATCACAGTGTCCTGAGTTTGTGGTTCATTCTTCTCCTCACAGTTTGGCACCTTGTTCCTCTCTTCCATCTGTTCAATCTGAATCTTCAGTTGTTCTTTTTCATTTAGAATCACCTCATCCTCAATAGCCTTTTGCTGCTCCTTTTTCTCATTGTCTTCTTTCTCTGCCTTCTCCCTCTTCTGCTGTTTCTTGTGTTTTTTGAAGTGGCACAAGTTCTTCTCGGGGTAAGTGACTTTAGCCAGAGGCAGCTTGAAGATCTTATTAGTGCCCGTGGTGATGAGGAGAAATGTCAGAGCGGAGAGGCAGAAGGGCCAGGTGCATGCTGGGAGACCAAACTGAGGGAGCAAAGCACACAAGGTTTGAGATAACATTTGTACATTTGTACACTATATTTGATAGGTAAAATAAAGAAATAAAAGACAACTGTTGTGGAAAATATAAAGATACTTGGTGAGTTATGAATAGGGATGGTAAGATGATTTGGTTAATTGATAATCATGATTATTCAGTTCACTATATAATTGTAAGAACTAGAGAATTATAATTGTGGGAATCGTAAGCAGCAACAGTTGGTCATTTCAGTTTGGTCCATGCTAAAATAGTAAAATCATGTGTAATGTACATTTCTGCGACTACACAATAACCTTTTCACATATGGCTTGCAAGAAATGGTGATCATTAGACTTTAGAACGAGAGTACAATAAAGGATTTCACTGTTACAGTGCCAACACTTGTGAACAATCAGAAATTGTCATGTTTCTTCACACAACAATTGTAATACTAAAACATCCTTAGTTATGAAATGGAAAGAGGTTTATTCTTTATTACAAGAGATATGGACAGGACAAGGCCTGGCCAGCCCTGGCCATGGACTGGCAGCCTTCCCGGCTTCCTACCAAAGTCTGATCGTATTTTTTACCTGAGGTATAACGCTTCATAGATTTAAAAGCAGGGTGACTTTTGTTTACGTCCATGAGTTAATCAACTTTTATATATACTTGAAGACAGACACAGTAAACAAAGGGTGGAGACTGTGCCTGCCAAGCTTCACACACTGTATGTTAATGCATGGTCTGGTTTCTCTGACAGAATCAGATGCATTAAAACAAAGACAGATTTTAGAATAAATATCAATACATTTCTATCACAGAACTTACCCTCGACATGATGTTGGCAATAGCTGAGCCCAGGTATGCACAGAAAAATGCTGTGGAAATAAACAATATAATACTGTGAGATGTTTGTGGTGAGAATTAAACTAAAATATGCCTCTGTCAAAGTAGATAAACATACCACATGTGAGGGCAAGTAGATGGACCTGCCAATTGAGAACATAAAACATGCCTCCAATAGCAATGCAAGCTAACACACAGTTGTATCCCCACAGACCAAAGTAAATATCGCCAAACGGTGCTGCCAGTGCTAGACCTGCATAACAAACATAAGAGTATGAAGCAGACTTGCTAATTGTGCGACTTCACTTTCCTATTTGTTGTATTACATTTCAGTTATGCTTATATGTATTACACATTATCACCCTTTATGTGTACATTAGTTTCGTTTTCTCACCTGAAACCATGCCCACCGCTGATCCCAGAACTGCATGAATGCAAGTGATGGGTGACGAGATAAAAAGAGCAATAATGAAAATACCTCCAGTCCAAGGATTATCACAGCCATAGACCTGTCCTATTCCCACAGGCACTGACATAAACAACTGTGGATAAATAAATACACTCTTTTTAAAATGGACATATGATGCTGTACATGAAGAATTGTTATTTAGCAAATGGCATTTCTAGCGTTGCATTGTTAACGTTGCTAGAATGCAGAGACACATTTGAAAAATACCAATCTGAGTGAAATACATTTTAACTGCAGCAGAAGCTTTAACCTTTGTTGAAAACATGTATAAAGAAAGTGACCCTGACCTTTGGTAGGTCTATCTCGGCCCAGGTGATGTTGGGCAGCTCAGAGCGAGGCTGGATCAGGACCTGGGGGAAGTGGTGGTTGTAGTGTCCAGTGGCCACCATGTGCAGACACACCAGGATGTTAAAGGGAAGAGTGAAAACTGGGAGGTCCCAACGACTGTTTATGGAGGCCAGAGCACTGGACACTATAGGGCTGAACAGAAAAGTCATGTTTATTTAGAATTTACAATAATACAAGTATTTATTTTTCAAAACCAGTAGCAGTGATTTTGTGTTGTATTTTTTTATTTTCTTACATTAATGAACTAAGCAATGGGGGCATGTTAACCTTATGTCTTGAGCGAGTATTAAATCACCTATACCATCCTGACACTTGAATCATAATGTAATCCTACATTTTTATGAATTGTTTGGCATCAAGTACAAGTTTTACAAGTGTTTAGATTTTTAAATGATTCAATCTGATAATTAGTTAAATCCTTTCTCAACTCACCACATCATAGACATGAAGATGTTTGGCAGCAAAAGCCACCAGTACCAGTCCCCTTTATTTGAGAAGACGGCCATCAGAAGGCCCACCAAGATACCATTGTATCCATATAGCCCGGCTGCTATTGCACCCCTGCCAAGACAGTATGTGGATCATCATTATTCTTCCTTTTCTCAGAAACGGACAATAATAATAGGGCTTCTTTAAGAAATGCATCCCAACCTGTTTTGTTGCAGAATAAGAGCAGAAAGTGTTGCAAAAAGTGTTCCCACAAATCCATTTAGAGCCCACCAGTAGTTCTGAAGGATGAGGCCGGCAAAAATGATCAGTCCACTCAGGGGGTTGTTCACAAACATGACTTGAGCAGCTCCTCGTAACACCCAGTCGAGCAGCTGCAGCAGGATGAACTGCCCTGGACAGGCACGAGACAGGCATTCATTGTTAAACAATAAAACAGTAACTTGAAACGATTATTTTCACATCACATTACAACTTGAGACTTACTCTCCATCCATTTAGCAAAAGGAGTCATGTCTCCAGCAAAATAAGAGAGGCCCTTGAGGATGCAGGCACGAGCCCTGTGGGGGGGCTCTGCGGGCAGGGTCCCGGGTAGGGTCCCGGGCTGGTCATGGTCCGACTGCTGCTCAGGCTTTACTTCAGGAAGGGCCATCAGGGGCTGCAGCTCCTGGAGCAAGTCAAGTGTATTACAGTCAGTTATGTAAACGTTTGCATAAAATGGACTAGATCAGTGATGATATGTTTCATTTACTCACAGTTAAAGGGCTGTCAGGTGGAACTACTGAAGTAAAGAGGCAAAGAGTCTTTGGGGCGTCCTGTGAAGTTGGAATAATTCAGTATTGATCTTGGTTAATTAATTTGGCTCACTATTTTCACCCATCCTCACCTAGTGGCTTTTAGCTGTAATTTCCCAAATGAAAACGAGTATTAAAAGAGTATACAATGTCCCAAAAAATATATTGTTTCTTGCGATGTAAGTAGACCACAGCACAAGCTATATATAAATGAATAAAATATAGATGTATTTTATGAACAAACTAATGGTTGAATTCCAAAGACATTCTTCATGTTAGACACTCCAAATTCATTAGTTATTGCGCTAAGGCGCAACAACTGTGTGAAGTTTCAGAGTATGTTGAAACTTTCCATTATATAATATTATTGTGCATATAATGGTGTAATTGTACCCAAAAGTGCCAACTGCAATAAAGAACACAAACACATGTCTTGAAACATGTTAAATAAAGTCTGTATAAAGTTTGAACTAAATCTGGTTCTCTAAAAAATATGAAAAACTGACTTAAAATGTGGGGCAAATGTGGCTAATTAGCATATGAATCATACTAACACATTGTGCACTGCTTCCCTTGCGCCCCCCTGGAGGCTTTACCTGGGTGTGTGACACATCTTTGTGAAGTTTAAAGGGACCACTATATGATTCTATTTGTGCTGGTTTATGTCAAATCTGGACGCTGAAAAAATCAGGGCCAAAACGTGCTTAAAGTCTACTTGACAGGTTAGCTTCAGAGTTAATCACAGCTGCTGTGTGTCTATTTCATAAATTACAGACTGAAGCAGACATTTAACTTATATTTGAACCAAAACAGTAGTGGTCACTTCTGGTGAATACATCTAACCTGCTATTGCGTGAGAATAATTTGGTGTTTTGTGAAATATTGTCAGAATTTTTGTCCATTCACAATGGACAAAAATTCACAATCTTGAATTAATTATTGCAATCTTGAAATAATTATTAGAAATGAATAATACAAAAATGAAATGTTGTCCTTAAGTAGGCTCAGATTATTATAAACTCCTACCTTAGAGCTATGTTGCGCAGTCATAAGTCTCAGAATGAGCACAGGTTTCTCAGTTTCCCCTGGAGCTGTCGTCCAACACTTGCTGCTCAATTTTATAGTGACGCAAACCCAGCCTCTTCTCCGGTTTTCTCAGTACTATTTCCTTTGCTCATCCTCCACAGGAATTTTCTGCTGACTTTTAGCACTGATAATCTTATCTTCCCCATTGTTTTGCACTGACACACGTGTATGCGCATTTCTAGAACATTTTTAGCTGAGTTTAAAAGAGGTCAAAACTTATTTTCACTTGCTTTTAAATTGTATCTTCCCTCTCCAAAAAGAAATGAATCGTGGCAGCTTTGAAAACCCTTGTAGTTGATTGTTGAACTACAAACGGTGGTGTCCTGGATTTAACTTGAGAAGCATGATCCAAATAATAAGTGCTGCGGCCAAATTCCAGGGTGAATGACCATACCCATGCTGGGCCTCTTACATTGGCTCACTGTCAAGAATCTGTGAGAGCAAAGCACAAACTGATGGTGGAGCCAATTTAAAGGTGCAGGTGCATTGGTGGAGGGTCCCCTGTTTGTCCATGAAGATGTTTTTACTTTGCCTTAAGTGTTCCACAGTAGGATATTAAACTTATATTTATTAAATTACAATTGTTTTATGGCAAAAAATTCCTTGAAAAATATGCATTCTTACTTTGGGCCTGGTCGCCTCTCCACAGATATGACTTGACACTTAATTGGCCTGGTTGTGTCACTGGTTAGTCTCTATGGAGATGAATAAGTTTAATGCCAAACAAAGCTATACTTCTCCATGTAGTCAAGCAGGTGGCGGACCCTTCACCGGAACAGTTACATTTAATTTACAACTGTTTTTAAACCTAGGCAAAAAAGTGACTGAAGTACTGTGACAATTGGCTGTTTATACTGTGGTTTTGCATATACATTTTTACATATCTGATAAGAGTTAAGACTAGAATGAAGCATGCATGCCAAAAATCTCAGAAGTGCAAAAATGTTCTTATGTAACTGTCAGACATGCAAAGTCATTAATCCGTCACATCAGAGAGCTGTACCATTTACAGTTATTTCAATCACTTTGTTGACTTGTCATCATCCATCAGTCAGATCTTTTGCAGTGTCACCAAACAGGGAAATCCAACTTGAACAATTAAACAAAACAATACAATATCTATAACAATGTAAAAAGGACACTTTGTAAAAACATAAACACAAGAGTTTTTGGAGGAGGCACACGCACACTCAAAGCCTGAGTAGGGTGCTAGACTACAACATGCGGCTACTAAAGTCTGCACAGCTAAAATAGCTCCCAAGATTTATTATCGTGCGCCACAAGTGTGACATTTCGGGCATCCACCCTTCATCAGTATCTGATGACGTGCATCACACTTGTTGTTGTGCATGATAATACAGATAATACTTCAGAGCAAATTTAGCTGTGCAGACTGTAGTATACTTTTGTCTTTTGTTAAAACATAAACTCAATAATTTATAAACATAAAATGAACCATTATCAACACATTTTGATCTGTTCTGTAAAATTGCAAGAGGAAGGACCATAGCCACGTGTTTGTTGATTTGAGAAGTCATGTGCTGCAAAAACGTGTACAATTTTGTACAATCATTCGTGCATCTGATATCAGAAATCTGTCTCACTTGGACCTTGGAGGTTTTTTTATTTATCAAGAGCTGGTTCAGCCAGATTTCCACAACAGCAGTCTTAGTGGGTTCTACTTCTATATCTGATTATACAACAGTCTTCCTGTTGTGATTTGTGTGTTTGTTGTGTCCCTTGTGACTTTGATACAAACGCACTCTTTAGGTGGACAGACTGAAGTCTGAACAAAGAGATTGCTACATTTGCAATCTGTGTTTAAATCGTTGTGTTAAGGTTTCTGCAAAAGGTGTTTTGAGTTTTGATATGAATATAAAGTTGTGCCAATCTGAGTGTTTGGAAGTAGAGTAGTGTTCAATGTATTTTTGTAACGCCCAAAATCGCAGTGACGGATGAAACGATTTTCATGTGAAATTAGCAAATTTCTTCTCGCCAAAGAAAAACTACAAAACCCTCGGCAAAGGAGAGATCCTATTCCGATAGATGGACAGGCTTTAATTTGCAGGTTGACTGGGGAGCCCGAACCATTCAGGAGGAAAGAGAGTTCATCCAGGCGGTTAAGGAGCATCTGGATCTACAAGTCAGCATTGTTAGTGTCTCAGGGGAGTGGAAGAAGGAGAAAAAGATGTGAACAGCAATAAGCAAACTACAGGTGAACTAAATTATTAAATATTGTTGATAAGAAAAGTAGGAGGAAGCAGAGGATAGTGCTCAAGCTGCCATACTTCCCCCAGAATAGTTGCTCCTAGGGCAGTGTAGCTGGGAAACTGTAGGATTTATTTCTGTTCCTAAATGGCCTGACCATAAGCCATTTCAAAGAGGAACATTCTAAGCCTGGTCTTAAATTAAGAGACTGTGTCAGCCTCTTTAAAATGGACAGGAGCTGATTCCATAACACAGGAGCCTGATTACTAAACGCTTTACCTCCTACTGTGCTTTTACAGACTCTTGGGACCACCAGAAGTCCAGAATTTTGAGAGCAAAGTATTCAGTTTGGATGACGTGGTCCTATAGCATCTTTGAGGTAGGAGAGGGGCCATGCCGTTTAAGGCTTTGTCAGGAAGAGAGTTTTGAACCTGTTGAAAGCTTTTTATGGAGCTTTTAGGACACGCTGCGAGCAGGGAGATACAGTAGTCTAATCTAGAAATGCATGAATACGTTTTTAGCATCACTTTCAAGCAAGATTTTCTGATAATAGCCATATTACGCAGCTGAAAGTAGGCTGTTTTACAGGTTCGATTCATATGTGTTTTGAACGAGAGCTCTTGGTCAAACAAGACCCCAAGGTTTTTAAAGTAGAACTGAAGGCTACAGGGACTTTGTCCAGTGTAACTATCTGCTCGGATAAAGAGTCTCGTGGACGTTTAGAGCCTAGTATAATTACCTCCATTTTTTTCAGGGTTAAGAAGCGGATAATTAAGTGTCATCCAGCCTCCAAGCACCAAGTTTGTCTACTTGTCTTAGGTGAGGAGCTCTAGTTTACATTGACAAATTGGTATCAATTTGATAAATAGGATTAAACCCAGCTGAGGGCTGTCCCTCTGACACCTACATCACATTCTAACCTCTGCTGTAGAATATTGTGGCCGATGGTGTCAAACTCTGCACTGAGGTCCAACTGAGGTTAACTTGTACAGTTTCAGTGCTGTGTTGAGCGCTGAACCCTGACTGGAAAACTTCAAATAAATGATTGTCCTGTAGGTGGCAACAAAGCTGTTTGAATACAACTCTTTCAAGGATTTTGGAGCCAAAGGGAAGATTTGAAATAGGTCCATAGTTTGCTAACAGGTCAGGATCAAGATTAAGCTTTTTCAAAAGTGGTTAGGGTTAGGGTTGGTTAGTGGGTTAGGGTTAGGCCGAAGCAGAGGTGTGAAGAGGAACGGGTGTGGGCCATTGTCCAGCTGTGGAGGTGAGAGCATGCAGCTGTGCAGGGGGAGCGGTGAGGGATTGATCAAATCTCAGGAAGTGAGAGTTTAGTTCATTCACCCACTGTAAGTTCCCCTCCGTCTGGACAGCGGGGACTTTGAAGCCTGAGATGGTTTTCAGCCTCCTCCACACTCCCAGAATGTTCTGCTGCTGCAGTTGATCCTCCATCTTCCTCTTGTAGCTGGCTTCCACCTGCCTGATCTTACTCCTCAGCTTCTTCTCTTGACTGACTCTCGGATGAGTTGAAACGTTTTGTTGAGTCCAGTCGTCCAGATGTCTACAACTGAATCTTTTTCTACAATGGAACACTCCTGGACAAATGAGGGATTACACCGACTGTCTTCTTTAGTACATAAACTCTGTGTTCAGCTACATCCACTCATTAGAGTGCCAAATGTGGGAGTTTGGATTTGTGGAAAAATGGGACTGGGGAGGTGGTGTGTCCAGTTCTTTGTGAGGACTGGAGCCAGGGACGGCCAGGTAGCGTTTGGGGGACCTTCTTTAGGATAAGACTTCCCTCCATCTTTTGATCATTCTCATGATCAGGTTTTGGGTTCAGTGCACTTTTTTAGCATGAACCCTTTTTTTTCTCTTTTTCTCTGTTTTCCTTTCATCTGTTTCCTGTTTTTATAGTTCTTGTATTTGTATGTTGTGTTCGTCCAGAGAATATCGGGACATACGTAAATTGAAAATGGCAAAATCATACCAATGGCATCTGTTGGAGAGACAACTCCGGACTGTGTGGACTGAAAGGCGCTGGTTCAGATTTGTAGCTGTCACTGCTCTGGAGTGCCGGCCAGACCACTACTTGAGGCCCGGACGGATAACTAGACAGATGGAAACAACGAGGAGACGTGAGGATGGGTTCAATAACTTTATTGAACCTAACAGGTACACACAGATTGCTAACCGATTCACTGATCCCCGACAAGAAGAGTAATAAGAATGAAGAACGGACTCGACCTTCAAAGCACATGCAATGTTTTAAAGCATAAGGAGGGCACAAGGCACGTCATGCAAACATAAAAGAAAGGAACGCAAGTGACATCGTAAAGCACACTGGTCATGCAAGTGTAAAAGAAAGGAATGCAGGTTACATCATAAAACACGGTTATCATGGCACCCCTGTTGTGGAAAATTTAAAAATAGTTATCAAGAAACAAAGTAAAAACAATAGAACATACTTGAATATAATTTGCCCCATGGGCCAAATGCTAGTGCAAGTACAGGAACAGGGTGGGTGTTTTGTTGATTGTATTCAAACTTTGGCTGTCTGGTTACTGTTCAAAAGACAATGCCCTGGCAGCAGGTAAGGTGTCTGCAAAGGGGCCCATCTTGGACCCCTGTGGTTTGAACAGCGCCACCAGGGCTCCTGGTGGATTTAGCATTTGTGTGGGAGAGAGCATGGGAATCGTTTTGCATGGTGACGACAGGTCTGGCGTTATCCTGCCATAACCAATGTCACGAAACAAGGTCAAATGATATTTTTCCATAACAGACCTCACTCATGACAATAAATAAACGCAGTTTATTTATTAGTCGTACATTGGCAAGAACATAAAGAATACAATGTTAAATACACCAACAAACCATAAATTAAGAGGTGTACTGGAAAAAAATATAGAAAAATTCCAGGTCAACCTCAGAGTTGTTAGATCTTAGGAGGAAAAATAAATACATAAATAATGAAAACAAAGACTAAATAAAGAAAAACAATATTTAGAAACTAGCACAAATAAAAAAGGAATAATAAAAACATAAAGAAATGACAATAAAGAATGAAGAATAGAATGAAGAAATCATAATTTAAAAAGAATAATAAAGTTCAAAAAGAGGGATAATAATGTAATCATCATAAAAAGAGCAAAGAACGGCTCTGTTAATGGTGTTAATGGCTCTGCTAAACAGGTGAGTAAACATAGACAAGACATTCTCATTCATTCACATTCACACAAACATATAGGGCCATATTTTTCCCCTGGAGGTAGCGTTAACGTAAGCGCAGCAGAGCTCATTCCGTCACACCTTGAAGTCGGCGCAATTGATGACAGCGCAGGGCGTGGAATTCTACTCAAGAGATGTGATTATGCCAAAAGATGAGAAATGGTAAAAGCAACTTGAGGGCGTGGTCTGGTGCATTCTGTGAATGGCCAGAATCGTAACTAATAAACTTCAAAACTAGTGCACTGGAGTTGTGTTACTATCCTCAAATGGACTAAATAATCATAATAAAACAACTTTCACCTAAATAACACAAATTATAAGTTATGGAATAATGAATACAATCAAATTTGATGTGATTCTTTTTTTTCCCCACCCATGTAAACAGCACAGCGCTGTTACGCACTCAGCTCTTAAAGCTCTTTGCTGGACACCTCCACCTCCTGCGTTGGACACCTGTTACTGTGTGGTCTGAACCAGACAGACTCATGTGCTCAGCTCAGAGAGGAACGTCTATTTGCGAAACACATTCACATTCAACCAAAATCCTTGTCCCAGTCTGCGTGAAACTGGTCTACTTTTTCAAATTTGTCAGATGTGCAGGAAGCAGATAAACCAGCTCACGCACAGATAGTGTAGAAATGAAGGAGACAGTGTTGTCTGGATTTTAAGATTCAAATTGTTTCATGTTTTATTACAATCAATTACATAGTCACAGAGAAACGAGCGAAACAAGGAGCTGAATTTAGAGCGCAGACATACGAGAGGGAGCGCGCAAAGAGCAAACGTGCGCATAGTGCTGTCGCTCGTCAGCAGACTTTCAGCAGTACGTAAATAGTTTTATGTGTAATTGTAATTTGGATTGGTTTAGCCAGTCAGAGCCTATTGAAGGACAATCCTGCAAACAAACAAACTTCTGCTCAGGTGACGTGTCAAGAACCAGCTGAAACAAATAAAGATGAATGAAATAAAGAAACGACGCTCCGATGCTGCATTTCAATGATTAATTTTATTTATTTATTTTAATTTTGGGAACACATATAAAAACGGGAAATCAAACAACGTTGTTGCTCACCTTCCATTGCCTGGATATGAGGCCATGACAAACATCTCCCACACAGGAGGTGCTTTTGAATGCCACAGTTATCAGTTATTGGTTCAAACTCTATCACCTTATATGGACTGGCAGCATCCCACTCCAGCCTCCAGCGGCCGAGTCAAGACTTTTCAAGCCAGCTCTAAGGTCGGCAAGGTATGGCCCCGCCCCCTGGAAAAGGCTAAAGTTAACGCTACCTCTGGGGGCAAAATATGGCCCATAGTGTTAGTAAGACGTTACGTCCAAAAAGGTAGTTTTGTCGAGTCAAAATAATAAATAAATAAATAAATAAATTATTATTAATAATAATAATAATAATAATAATAATAATAATAATAATAATTAGTTCTGTGCACATTTGTTGAAGGAAAAATGAAGGAGAAAAAATTATCCTGTACAAACATCTTTTGTGACAATATCTTTCAATATTTGATCGCTGTCAATCAAAGCAGACACTCTTGATCTAATTAAATTTAGACATCCTATAATCTTTTCGTGAGTCTGTGAGGAGAAGAGAGGCACTGACTTTTTCTAAACAATGTTCACAACTTTTCCCAACTTGAGCTTTAAAAAACTCGAAACACTGCAAATCTCCTTTGTCTCTGATATTAGCATTCTCAGTGTTTGCTCTCCCATATGCGAACGACATAAACTGGATGCTGCGCTAACTACAAACTCATTGGACACAGAAATCCCTGGGGCCTTTTGTACAGCATCAGAAGTTTTAAAAAAGAAAAAGAGAAAAAGATGCAACTTGTTGGGCCTTAATTTTTTTTATTGGAGTTGTTTTATTTTGCTCTTTGTGTCATGTTTTCTGTTTTTTGTTTTGTCGTTTCATTCCAATAAAATTGAAGAAGAAAAAAAAGAAGAGATTAAGTCTTTCAAAACATGTTTAGCACTTAAAATGAATAAAGCCAGCTAACAGAGTCAAATGCCTTCTTAGCGTCCAAACTAATTATTACGGCTTCATTTTGTTGTTTTTGTATATGATTGATGTGTAAGGATCGTCTTTTGTTATTTTGTGTTTGTTGTCTATTAATAAATCCAGTTTGGTCATTGTGGATTCAAATTGACAATATTTGTTCCATTATTTTGGACATAATTGAGGTGTATATACGATAGTCCACATTCAGAATAGAAATGGGTCCGTATGAGGCACATTCGAGTTGATCTTTCCCATCTTTAGGTATTAGAGATATGGTGGCACCCCTTCTACTAGGAGGGGTTTGAGTTCTAAAAGCATAGGGAGCAGTGTTTCTTTTAGCGCTTTATTCCAGTCTGAGGTGAACCCATCATTCCCCGGAGATTTAATGTTCTTTATTCTCTTGATTGCATGCTTATGTTTCCAACAGTTATTTCAGCTCCTAATTTTAGATTATGTTCTACTGTCATAACAGGCAAATTGAGAGTGTCCAGAAAATAATTAATTTATCTTCATTATCTTCTGAGATTTTAGGAAAAAGTTCTTGTTTGGTCAAGATTGCATTACTTTGCCTCCTCGTGTTTTAAAAATATTTCTATCATCTTGTTTAAGTTTCCAGGCTAATCATTTAAACAACTTGGGTCCACTCTCATAATATCTTTCTTTGGTAAAGACCATTTTTTCAGGTCAGGTCCTTAATTTCGTCCTTAAAATATTTTTAATTTCCTGTAGCACTTGAGGATTTCTCTTCTTGGCATGTTTTACCTCCAGCAATTTTAGTTTTTCTTGCAGATCATTTTGCTTTTTCTCCCTTCGTTTTTTTTTTGCCGAAGCAATTTTTCCACTCAAAACCGCTTTAGCAGCATTCCAAATGATGGCCAGGGAAGTTTCATCATTCTCATTTTCCTCCAGATAAGTCTTAATGTAATTTCACATTTTTTCTTTAAACAAAGGGTCATTAAGCAGGTTGGTATTGAACCTCCAAAGTGTGTTTTTTCATCTTTCCCCCAAGTCTACAGGAATGTGTAGATAGGAACCTATATCTGCCTCAGTGATTTTGTATTTTTCTTCATTGACTTGAGCAGGTAAAGGCGATTTATTAAAAACACACAGTAGAGCCAGATATTAGGCTACTGTCTTGACCAGGCCCAACAATATCTTTCATCAAAACCCTTGAAAAGCTGAGAGTTATGTAAGCGACAAAGGATATGTTTGTGCTTTCTGCATTTAGCCATTAAACACAATTGCGCAACGCCTACAAGTCATTAGAACTACAGACATCAGGTCACCACTGAAGGAAGAGGGCGTTTCCTCTTGTTTTGTAGTTGTTTACAGAACAAGTGCAAGTATGCCAAAAGAAACTGGATGTGGACCTTAACAGAATAGTTATTATAGATATACTATTATAATTTCTTCATGTTCATAATAAAGACAATATTCTATACTGTAAAGTGGATAGTGTTTTAACTTTGAGAAAATCACTTGTGTTGCTAGTTTTAATGAATACATTTTACTTTTATTTTAATATATTTAATTATATACGCTCAATGAACATAAATTGAATTTAATTAAAAGGTGATGTATTTAAATATTTTTGAGTATAATTTATTATTATTCATTGTCTTTGCGGCTTTACATACTGTGTTGGCAGGTGGTCAGTTATTACATTTGAGGGACATTAGACATTTACGTCAATTTACTAAAATATATAACCAACCATTTATACACTGTACCTTCATATTTAGTGTAAAAATGGAGCAGGTTGGGAGTAGAAACACAATGTAGAACAGTGCTGACATCTAGTGGAAAAAGAAGAAGCTTGTATGTATAGGTCTAAAAATGTAGATGAGAAATATCATTCTGTACTCCATCTTAACTGTATAAATACATACATTCAATTCAATTCAATTTATTTTTGTAACGCCCAAAATCACAACAGTAGTTGCCTCAAGGGGCAACAGTGAAAAACAGAATAAAAACAGAATTAACAGTGTTCATAGGACTTGGTAATGTCCCAGCGTCCTGTGTCCTTAGACAGATGTCCCAAGCTCCCCTGTCCTTAGACCCTCCTTCTCGGCCAGGAAGAACTACCAAACCTCTTTGGGAAAAAGTTGAAACCTGTAGGAGTTCCACAGTGAAGGAGAGATCCGACTCCCTCGGACGGACAGGCGGACGCGCCCCACCTTGCAGATAGACGGTGGAGCTGGACCCACTCAGGAGGAGAACTAATTCTTCGAGGTTTATGAAGAACTGTTCATATGGAGTAGAGACCGTTTCTCCAGGCAGACCGTTTCTCCAGGCAGATGAGGAGCATCTGGATCCACAGGTCATCGATGTGCCTGCTCCACTCCTATTGGGGAAGTGGGAGAAGGAGGAAAAGCGATGAACAAATTGCAAGTGAAATTAATTATTAAATATTGTTTGATAGAAAAGTAGTAAGAAGCAGAGGATAGTGCTCAAGCTGCCATACTTCCCCAGCATAGTTGCTCCTAGGGCAGCGTAGCTGGGAACTGTAGGTTTTCATTTCTGTTCCTAACTGTCCTGACCGTAAGCAATTTCAAAGAGGAACATTTTAAGGTCATAAATGAAGAGACTGTGTCAGCCTCTTTAACATTGACAGGAAGCTTATTCCATAATACTAGCTAAACGCTAGCTAAACGCTCTACCTCCTACTATGCTGAGACTCTTGGGACCACCAGAAGTCCAGCATTATGAGAGCAAAGTGCTCTGTTTGGATGATAGGGTACTATAGCATCTTTAGGCTGGGGCCAGGTCATTTATGGCTTTGTAAGTCAGGAGGAGGATTTTGAATTTGATTCTAAACTCAACAGGGAGCCAGTGGAGAGACTCAAGCACCGGCGTAATGTGCTCCCTTCTTTATGCTCCTGTTCGTAATCTTGCAGCTGCATTTTGAACCAGTTGAAAGCTTTTTATGGAACTTTTAGGACACGCTGTGAGCCGGGAGTTACAGTTGTCTAATCTAAATGTTACGAACGTACGGACAAGTTTTCAGCATCACTTTTAGGCAAGATTTTTCTGATTTTTGGCTATATTATGCAGATGGAGGATAGGATGTTTTACAGGTTTGATTTATGTGAGCTTTGAATGAGAGCTCCTGGTCAAATTAGACCCTAGGTTTCTTACAGTGGAGCTGGAGGCTACACTGGCGTTGTCCAGTGTGACTATCTGCTCAGATAAAGCGTCTCATAGATGATTATGGCCTAGTACAATAACCTCAGTTTTTTCAGGGTTAAGAAGCAGATATAATTAAGTGTCATCCAGGTTTTTATATCCTTCACACAAGCACCAAGTCTGTCTGCTTGATCGGTCTGATAGGGTTTCATTGATGAATACAGTTGTGAGTCATCTGCATAGCAGTGGAAGATAATACCATGCTTTCTGATAATGTTACCCAACGGCAGCCATATAAAGAGTAAACAGAATTGGACCGAGAACTGAACCCTGTGGCACACCGTAGGTTACTTTATAACAGGGTGAGGAGCTCTGGTTTACATTAACAAACTGGTACCTATCCGATAGGTAGGATTTAAACCAGCTGAGGGCTGTCCCTCTGACACCTACATCAGATTCTAACCTTGGCAGTAGAATGTTGTGGTCGATGGTGTCAAACGCTGCACTGAGGTCCAATCGAACCAGGATTGAGACCATTCCATCGTCAGCAGCTAATAACAAATCATTTGTGACTTTAACTAGTGCAGTTTTAGTGCTTGTGTGTGGGCTCTGAACCCTGAATGGAAAACTTCAAAGCTGTTTAACTACAACTCTTTCAAGGATTTAGAGACAAAGGGTGGATTTGAAATAGGTCTGTAGTTTACCAACAGGTCAAGATCAAGATTAAGCTTTTTCAGAGGCGGTTTAATGTTTGAAAGAATTGTGGAACATAACCACTTTCCAATTAAGTATTTATTATATTATTAATAGAATCTATAATTAGGGGGAGAATGTCTTTGAGGAGTCTGCTTGGAATCGGGTCTAGAATACAAGATGACGCTTTAGAGGACATAATGGCTGAAGTTATCTCTGCTTGATCAATAGCAGTGAACCTTTTTAGTATTACTGATGGATTTACATGGGACACTAGTTTTACAGCTTGGGCTTGTTCAGGGCTAATAGTGGGAGTAATTTCATTTAATTTATCTCTTATTGTTTTTATTTTATTGTTAAAAAATAGAAGAAAATCATCAGAGCTGAGAGTGGCTGGGATTGAAGTCTCTACTGCGCTGTGACAGTTTGTTAGCCTGGCTACAGTGCTGAAAAGAAATCTAATGTTATTTTTTTTACTTCTATTAAATTTGAATAGTATCTGGGTTGGGCCTACACGCAGAGCCTGCTTATAGGACAGTAGACAGATTTTCCATGCTTTTAGGGATTCCTCTGTGTGGGACTGACGAAATGGTCTTTCTAATTCTCTAACTCTTCGTTTATGTGAACGCAGTTCTTCATTGTACCACGGGGAGGCACGTTTTGGCCTAATGACCTTTGCTGCTTTAGCGGAGCTGCAACATCAAGAGCAGATTTCAGAGAATTCATTCAAGTCGACAAATTGATCACTTACACTGGGACTAAAGCTGTTCTCAGCAGGATCACATGACATGTCGCTGAATATTGGCTCTTTTATTTCTTTGAACTTTGAGATAGATTTTTCCGATATTGTCCTTTTCATTATGACTTTATTCTGTGGGGCTGAATAATCTTTAAGAACAAAATGAAAGGTAATTAGGAAATGATCTGACAGTATAGGGTTTTGAGGGAAGACAATGAGGTCACTAATCTCTATTGCATATGTTGGAATAAGATCTAGAGTGTGCTTGTGACTGTGAGTCGGTCTATTTATATTTTGAGCAAAACCAATGCTATCTAAACAGGGCGTTGAAAGAATTACTGAGTTATCGTTCACGTTCACATGGATATTGAAATCTCGATCATCAATCTCCATCATCACTACTTTATCCCAGTCCAACACTAAGTTGGATATAAAGTCTGAGAACTTAAAAACTCTGAATAGGGACCCAGGAGGTCGGTAGAGAACCACGAACAAGACTCCTTTTTGGTTTCTTCCAATTTGGACATGTGATTGATAGCATGAGGCTTATAAATGAGAAAAATGCATTTTTAATTTTAGGACTCAAGAGTAGGCTTGAGTGTGAGATCAGTGACCACACCACCACCTCGGCCGATGCTCCTGGCGGTCTGAAAGTTAACATGAGTGGGTGGGGTGGACTCATTTAGTCTTACATAATCATCTTTGTTGAAGCCAAGTTTCAGTTAGAGTTGGAAGTTCATTCATTCATTCATTTTCTACCGCTTGTTCCCGTTAGGGGTCGCGGGTTGACTGGAGCCTATCCCAGTGCCTTTGGGCTTACACCCTGGACAGTGGCCAACTCGTCGCAGGGTTAACACAGAGACATAGACACACAGACAACCATTCACTCTCACACTCATTCACTAGGGCCAATTTACAGTTGCCAATTTACCTAAAACATGCATGTCTGTGGACGGTGGGAGGAAGCTGGAGAACCCGGAGAGAACCCACGGTAACACGGGGAGGACATGCAGACTCCACCCAGAGAGATCATGTGATGTAATGTTCGCCCAGGAATCCAACTCCTTCTTGGGAGGCGAGAGCTCTAACCGCTCTGCCACTGTGCACCCCAAGATCTATGTTATAATCACTAATTAATTCATTAACTAAAATCGATTTGGAGGGAATTGACCTAATGTTCAGGAGTCCACATTTTATATGCTTATTTATTTGTTTATTTGTATCATTTGTGAGCGTTATTTTTATAAAGTTATTTGGTGTGACGTCTGAAATAGCTTTTCTGAGGTTTGACTTTTTGGTATTATTTGCACGAGGGACACACAGTCTCTATCTGCATTGAATCTGAACGCTTAATTTGTGACAGAGCGGGCGAGAGCTCAGCGACAGAGGAGCGTCTTACACTGCTGCTCTGCGCCCGGGGCCTAAATACATCAAACTTTCAAGAGCAACCAGATACAGATTGTTCTTTCAAAAACCAGATTAGCCTAATATTAGAAGAGGTGGCCTGTCATAATTTTATTCAGCCAAACCGTCTTTATGTGCAAAAGATGAGAGGCCACAAAGCTTTCAACTGTATGTGTGTGTGAGTATTTGTGAAGGACGGGGGCACCACTACAGTCCATGGAACACGATACTTGATGACTCTCCATCACAAGAATGCAAGTTTCTTTGCTCTCTGCGCATCTGGCCCGACACCCGGTTACCTCTCTCTGTGCATATGTTCCTTTTTAATATTTGCCCCATTGTCACATCCACTGACAGATTTGTAAGATGGTTGTTTGGCTTGAAGCAGCTTGACGCATTATTTGAGGCTACACAACCCACATAGGGATTGAACTGAAGGAATTGTCATTGCAGTGTATCAAAGGGTCTAGGTTTGACTGAAATGTGAAATATCACCTCATTCCGTTGTTTGGAAATTTACATTGCATTTTCTTTTTTAAATCGACTTTTTGCAGCTTTTTATTTATTTTAGGCAATGTACTCGATATTCTAATTTTGCATATCTGAAAATAAACCAGGAAGTTGTGGCCAGCAGATTACCAGGTGAACCATACCCCAAACCATTGCTTTTTCACAATCTTGAAACATCCACAAGCCTATCACATATCTTTGACTTATTCTGTTTTTATAGTAATCATTAGTAATCATTAAAGGTAGTGCTAATAAAATGCCATACTAATATACTAATACCAATATAAAGTTATGAATTATGAGTATCTTATCACTGTATTGTTTTTTTGAGGTATTGAGGTATGCATGCTTAACCTTGTGCTTGTTTGAGAAAGGGGATACAAAGCCTCTCTTGTTCTATGTGGTGCTTTATCCTCATTACACTTCTCATTTGTTTATACTGTTAACCTCCCTCCTCCTCCAGCCTTCATTAACTCTCTCAGCGTTTACAATTACTGCCCCTCACTTGTGTGCTTAGTGTTTCCAACAGGTTACCGCCAATGGTCTGTGCTTCGATGATGGGCAAAACTTAATGTTTATGAGAACGAAGGCATTAAATTTATTGTATTTGAAAGCTGAGATTTTAAAGAGAAAATAGGGGCTTAAGGAAAGACAGATGAGGACGGTGCAGAGGGAAAATCAGGGCGCAAAGGAGAGCAAAAGACAAGAAGTAATTGGTCCTATGATGGTTTCCAGCTGCATGGACCCCAGCCAACCCAAGTCTTCATGTCATGCATTCGCACGCACGCTAACACCCGCACACTCCAAGTCTGCGAAGTCCCATAAACTTGTAGTTTCTGACAATGTACAATGTTGTGATTTCCAGATATTGTGATATATAGACTGACTCCCTCTAAAAGTTGGAAAATAATGTTGAAAACTGAGATTCTGTTGTTGCCTATGTATGAATCGAGAATGTGCAGTAAAGGATCATTAATTGGACATGACCTGTCAGCGATTTGCTTCACAACTGATGTAAACATATTAAGATGTGTAAAAGTATGCTTGCCTTAATGTTGCACACATCTGTTCAGATGATAGTAAATTAGCTGCTTTCTCTGCAACCGTCGAGTCTCTGTCAGTCAAATAAATTGCTCATATGTACAGTGTGTAGTTTGTTATAATCATACAGTCAAGACACACTGACGAGCGGAAACACTGCAAAGCACATACATGCTCGTCTTCACAATCTGATAATTTGCAAACAATGTCAACAGATTAATGAGCTGAATAAATGATACACAAGGCAGAAACAGAAAAACACATTGGATTGGATTGGGAAGCTCGAGGTTTTCCAATTAAAATACTGCTCTGGTTTATGTGATCATGGTGCGCCTTCACAGATGTTCCCACTAAAACTTGTCAAAATGTGGAGATTGGTGTTAGGTTCTTGTCATTAGTGTTTGACTGGAAGTTTTAATGAGATTATTATTTAATTTTTTAAGTTGTACCACCCTCAACCAGATGTGTCTACCAGCGCAATTAATTGGAGCAAGATTCAATTTTTAAAATAGTCAATGATCAGTTTGGGTCATTTTCATTTGTCAGTAAAAGTATGTTTTTTGGAGATTATTATTGGACTGTTTTTTAGTCAGTTTGTTTGTTTTTTTAATGGCAACGATGGCAATAATCTTGTTTATGTTAATGAAAGTAGTATTCAATTCTATATTTTAATTAAAAAAATGTTTTTTCATTAAAAATCATTATCCTTCAATACATAAAAAAAATTGAAATAAACTAAAGTTCTAAATGAATATGATTATCACATTATGCTTTTATTTGGTTATAGCGTGTCTTCAAGGCTCAGGTCTAGTTTGTATGTTCCTCTCAATTGCTTTATCCAATGGTTAGTTTGTTTTTATTACATCACAATTCCAATACATTTGTTATAGTGTGTATTGTGCGAACACTGTAATAGCATTAGCTCGCCCACAAGTTAATGACTTAACTTTGTTTTATGTTCATATGTTTTTATTCAGCCCGTGTCTAGGGGAAAGCGTGTTAATAAACTCTTGGTTCAGATCACACAGCACTTGATGCCTGTTGGCACAGTGAACTCGGTGTATCTCTGCCTCACGTCAAAGCCTCTCTCCTCTCCCTCAAACACCGACAGCCCCTCACTGCTCGACTCTGCAGCAGCTGGCGAAACCATTAGCAGCTGGGCCCTCGGAAAAGAGAAAAGTCAAATTATTATCGCTGACATTTCAATACTGCCTTTAGTCTGAGCTTCCAAGAGAGTGGCCAAATCCATTCAGGCTAATCTAGACCCTCTTCAAACGGCTTATTCCTCTCAAGACCCTTCCTCTCTAAACCTTTCAATGGTCTCTCGTCACAGTCATATTGAAACATTTACAGTGTTAAGTGCATTAAAACACCGGTGTGTATTGATATGTAAGCCACAAGACTGAATGCGTTTAGTGTAGAAAGGTGCGTGATAACTGGTTGACTAAAGTGCCAGCTACTTTTATGTATTTTAGCATGTTTCGGAGGATTTTCTATATCATCCAATTGTAAAACTTGCAGTTGAATTCATTGTGGCAAGTTTGATTTTTATAGCAGTTCTGGTAATAATAGCAACGGTGATTAAAAATGAATTCAAATTTTAAACTTTCTAAATGTATCTATTTCATGAACATTAACAAGACAGTGCCATTTCAGACAAAAATTGTCTGCAAGGTCTGAAAACCACATGCTTTTACTGACAAAGGATTGAAGGAGGAAAAAACAAGTTTATTGACAATATGGAACAATTGGGTCATCTATTTAGATTAAAATTAGATTAATTACAGAACAATTTTTGTGTCAGTAATACAGTTGTTATTGTTATTGCAAGTTATTTCTGTTGGAAGTTTCTCTCAGTCAGCCTATTCTTATTCTGGGGGCTGCCATATCAAATTGATTGCTTCCTGGTGTGCATTGATTTTGCATGTTGAGTTAGCGTTTAGGTGTTACATCTATCCAGGCTTGCGTGGCTCCCTGCTGCTTGATTGCTTCTTCTAAGTTGTGGTATCTTAACATCTGCATTTGGGTACATATTCTTCAGATTCACATTTCTGAACGTCGCACTGGTCCAACATGCTCCCAGCATTTAGAGCTACTTTATGTGAGCAGCGACCGGGCGCACACGAGAGCCTTATT
This sequence comes from Chaenogobius annularis, assembly GCA_015082035.1. NCBI lineage: Eukaryota > Metazoa > Chordata > Actinopteri > Gobiiformes > Gobiidae > Chaenogobius > Chaenogobius annularis. The sequence continues at coordinate 600,139 of BJKM01000169.1, read as the reverse complement.
ATGCATTGTAGTAAATGACTAATCTTTAATGAGACCCACAGTTAACCTTTTAATGGCTCTTTATTAGACTAACGAGCTCTGCCTCTGTGCGCAGCAGAGGAAGTGTGTGTGTGTGCTGATTGGAGAGCACAGCAGTGAAACACTAATTAAGCTGTCGGATGGTGCAGCAGATTAGGCTGCCCCCCTGCAGAGGCTGGGCCCCGGTAGGCAAACAGGCCCCATCCCTCAGCAGGCCAACCCAAATACATCCCCACTCTGCATCCCTCCACACACCCGGAGATCCTCCAACAGCCAACCAGAAATTATTATATTATATGCATGACTTTCGAAAACGAGGCCAAAAATACATTCTTGTCTGGAAAATGACATGATCTACTGTTACACATGGAGAAACACTGTCTATGCTTCAGTTAACCACAGCATTTAAAACTTCCACCACCAAAAGAAAACAAGAAGTTCAACTCAGACCAGAGATAATATCAAAGATGTAGCCAGCATAGCACAATTTACTTCAAATAAAATGTTTCTCACTGATTCCAGTTGGATAGATTTACATGTCCTTACTGAAGGACATGCTAATGCATAAATATATTTTTAAGTTTGGTAAAGTGGCCTAAATCAAATGACCTAAGGCAGAAAAGGCTAGTTAGGGCCAAGAATCCTTTGCATTTGCTATTATTAATCATTTCTTTGTTTCCCTTCTCTTTTTAATGGGAGTAAATTTAGCTCCACCATCACTTATCTACTCTCAATTGACAGTTTGAGGTTCATCCACACTGAAGAATTAAACCCTCAAACTTCCAGTGAAGCACTCCCATCCTAAGCAGTAAATATCCCTTTTTAAATGTGATTTATGCCAACTACCTCTGGAGTGATGTAAATCTGTTTTCATCTCTTCCAGCATTGACCTCATCACTTATATACATCAATAACATGCATCTGCTCTCAGTTTACATGAATTAATGAGGAAGACCGTTTCCTTTGACTCACTGATGCAGACGTCTTTGATTCTCTCATATAGCGATCATTTGCAATGCCTTAAAGGTTGTGTATATTTAATCACCTGCTATAAACAAAATTTCTTTTGTGTTTTAGACATGTAGAACTATAGAGTATTGTCTCTTCATAAAATGCTATAATCTTCTGAAAAAGAAGAGGGCATCACACTGGCTGAGCGGTTAGTACTTCAGTACTTTATTTATGTACACTTTTCTCTATTTAAGTCAATTTTAGATACTTTTGATACGTTTTACTTGTACTTCACTACATTTTAGAGCAGATATCTGTACTTTATCTACTCCTTTTTACTACTTTCATATAACCCTTTGAGGAGTTATTTTTTAGCACGTTCATGGCGTCATCTTGTGTAAAGGTCAGAGTACAAGCTTTAGCAGCACAATTCTTTATCAAAATCCCCACATTTAATGCTTAAACAGTTCTCAAAACCTTAAAGTAAATTTTCAAACTGGTACTTTTTATGTGCTACTTACTCTTTTATGTGAGTATTGTTTTGCTCCTGTGTCTGTACTTTTAGTTGAGTAACAAAATTGAGGAGTACTTCTACCACTGCATCTGATTTATTTTCATAATGACAGATAAAGAACTTGACATTACTTATAACTGTACAGTGTTCAACATATTTCAATCGTATAAAATATTATTACCGGTACCTAATTTCTAACATAACATCCAAATGTGACCAAACCATTCAAATACTAGTCAAAAATCACAGTAAAGTTATCTAAAAACATCAACAACACTGATCGCCTTTAATAACTACACACCTTTGATTAATCCACCTAAATATGTTCCCGCTCCATTGGCTGACAGCTTGAAGGGCCAAAATGGGGTCCCCAATTCACACACATACACAAATACGGTCAGTACTTTAGTGTTGACACAGTCCAGATGTGGGCAGCTCTGTTCCAAATGAAACCGGGGCAGCCATCCAACAACCTCAACCGCTTTCTCCCCATCAAATGATATGTTTACAATAATACTGTTCGGAGACTCCGGAGACACACGGTCCACACACGAATTCCTTAAAGCAGGGGAAATGAACTCATGGAAAAACTTGTGGAAAAGACAAATGCAGTTGGTTTGTTGTTGGTGTGTCGAGGCAGAAAACCCGCTGAAGGTATATGGGATTTGACAAACAGACTGATCAAAAGAGAAAGTGGTTGTTATTATTGCCTTGTTTGGATGTGCCTTGTCAGACTGATGGGGAGACGAAGGCAGTGGATGGAAAAATAATAGTTTGGTTATGTAATCTGCATCAGGGCTGGAACAGACGAGGGAAAACACGACTGTTAGTTCAATGCAGAGGTGCAGCAGGTCATTCTGCACCTAGCGCTCTTCATATCCACTTCAGACACACAATTAGCAAACTCAGAAAGACGCTGTAGACAATTACCACACACTACACACCAGCAATGATTTATTTTATCTCATTATCGCTATTGCTTTATATTCGAGCAATTATTGTTGAAGCCTAAGGGTGCATGTATTCATTATGTTGATTTGCTGTGCATCCAAGCAATTAAAACCAGTGCCATATGACCACTGGTGATTTGACAGAGCAAGCCATATTTATTTAATCAGGAACATACATAATTTATTTACCAATTGGCAAATGGATTTACTCAACCTATTATTGAAAATGTGTATTTCTTTCATTACGCCATCAAACGTTACAGTTAGTTAGATGTATTGTAGTGTGTCTTTCACTTTAAATGCCTTCAACCTTGTGACTGACCACCAAAAGATTGAAATATCGGGAGCAGTTTTGATATCAAATCCATACATTAAAGTACAAACAAATCCAGAGTAAGAATTTGAAGGTTTGATAAAATGACAAAAACGACAAATGTACATGTAGTGCATGAGTACGATATGACAGTTTCTGTCCAATTATAATAAAACACATTTTAATTTTGAGAATTGAATGTAATTTTCAACACAAAAATATTTCTTTTATATTACTATGTGGTTTGGCCTGTCACGAGCAATACTGTATCAACTTGTCGTTCAATAAATTGTAGATGGTGCAATAATTTTCGGGGGTCAATGTTTATTGTTCGTACCTTTTCTTTGTTTTGTTTGGGGTTGAATAGATAACTTGTATGACTCATTATATACAAATTACCTGTTATATTCTGTTATTTATTTATTTATTGCAGCATGTTTTTTGTGGTTTTTTTAAGCAATATTGTATATTTAGATTTTTTTTTAATAATACTGCTTTATGGTTTGTGATCATAAATTAGCTTTATATATATATATATATATATATATATATATATATATATATATATATATATATATATATATATATATATATATATATATATATATATATATATATATATATATATATGTATATATATATATATATATATATATATATATATATATATATCTATATCACACTTCAAAAAGTGTGACATTCTAAAACTATTTTCAGAAAAGATAAATTTTCGTCCTATGTAAATGTTTCATTCCAGTATTGATACGATTTCGACACTTTTAGTTTTAGTATTGTTTAGTATGTTGGTATCAATATATTTGACCATCCTATTTTGTACTGTGGATTGTTAATAATGATTGAACTGTCTCAATGCTGCCACGCGACAGTGAAGAGTGCTGTGTGTTTCTCCCCCAGCTCTTAGCACACGTTTGCCACCCCGGTGGTGTGTGTCTTGCCTGTCACATGGTGTTAAACATTAATGCGTACCTGACAGCTGGCTGCTTCATTATGTGATCACACATGGCAGATTCTCTTACACAGCCTCTCTACACATGTAAAAATTGTGGATGTGCTCACATAACAAACGCATGTGATACAGTAAATACCTCATTTCCTTCCATTTGTTGCCCTGGACTGTTTCCTAGAGCTAGAAACACAGATCTTGTTTTGAGATGATCTTTGACAAGCCGCTGCCCTAGAATCTAAAGAACTGAAACATATGATAATCTACTGGCGTGTCCCAAACAGACTAGGCAGCCTCATTAGGATGAGGTTATTGGATGGAACTTAACAGTGTATGGGGCTATACACAAGCTTTCACATCAAGACCTTTCCAACAAAGCTATGTGAAAGTCTTTGAAATAATGTATCGTAGTTTATAATTATATCAGGTTTATGTAGAATAATGATTTGTTTACTGTGGCGCACATCTCTCCTCACCAAGAATATCTGTATATGTAAATGAGTAATGTGGGTTTTGGTTGTTGAAAATAGCGATTTCCTCAAGAGCCTGAGCATTCTCCCTGTGTAAGGTGGACTCTATGCGGGCACAGCTGGGCGAAATAGATGGACAAAAGTGAATTAATCAGAATGAGGGACTAACTGTGTGTAAATGTCAGGTACACTCCCTCCATCATGCCTGTGTATGTATGTAGTTCCTGCTGCTTTAATATGGGTGCTAATCCAGATTTTATTGTTATTTTACTTATGGCCTATAGTTTCTGGGATAGGCTCCAGCCAGTAACCACTGAAAGAAGTAAGAAGAGTATGAGCTACAGAATACATAATTGTAAGAATACTCCAGCTCAGTTATAGAAAGATCAGTCTTGAGATGTGGTTCTATAAATGTGTGGCAGTGCTGAAACATTATGCACAGACACTGCCAAAAAGCTGAGACAGACACTCATTGACAGACACTCAGAAAACTCATTGTCTAAACGTTAAATTCATGTTTAGGGGGTGTATTAAATAGTTGTGTATTACAGAGGTAATGCAGGTGTTAAAGTGTGTAGCTGCCAGTCTTCCAGCTTTGCTCTACACACTTACAAACTCTACGGACCAAAACCAACCGAGGAGTTGAAATCATTTTTAACGTGGAGGCATGCTCCCTGCGCGTCACATAATCTCATTCACCGAGGGAAGTGTGTGTTCGCTGCAGGGAGTCCATTAATAAAATATGACTGTATCATATAATAGACCAGTCTGCCAAATTACAGGAGACAGAAAGACAGCTTATTAGGAGGACCAAGGGGGAGGTGTGTGTGTGAGGGAGATGGAGCCTGAATAGAGAGATTAAGTGGCCTTCTCTCATCAAAAAGCCACATTAACTAAGTGTTCACATCATTAATACAATCCAGAGCCAAGATACTAACAATAGCACTAACTGTGAAGGGAATCACACGACAAGGAGTTTGTACAGAGCTTAAAATCTTTTTTACATGTCCATCTATTTTGTACAGGCAACAGTACAAACCTAGAAAATGAGACATTTGGCCCAGTGTACATTGCACATGACATGCAGGATTTACTGGAGATCCAGATTGTTTAGATCTGGAGGATTTAAAAAAATTCTTTACCATTTTGAGAAATGGTATGTGTTCAATATTTGAATTCAGGTCTGGGCACTTAATCTGTAATATTGAAAGATAGGACCAAAGTGTCTCTGAAGTGAGCACTTTATCATTCTGCTGCAGGTTATTTTCACTGCACTGTATTCGGCACTGTAACTAACATACCTGACAGACCCCGAGAAGGGACAGAGTCAAACTGCCGTGAGTCACCCTGTCACCGTAGCAACTGCTGCTCCTCTCTGTCATATCTCCTGCATTATCTTCGAACCGCGCATAACTTCCCGTGCCACTCATTCTTGAACTGATCTTTCGAGTGAATCAATGAATAACACATTGAGCTGTGCATTTGAATGGCTCAGGTCGCAGTTGAGATTTCTATCAGTCACTGCAGGGAAATACTTTCTCAAGATGCCACTTGGACAAGACAGGTAAAGTGATGCTCTGTTTGCTGTGGATGTGACAGGAGCCCAGGGCTTTTGAAGGGCTCTGAGCCGCACTGATATGTTCCACCACCAGATGGTGTCTCTCCAGAGCTGCCGTTACAGAGCACTGAAGGCAGGGGGTGGGGTGCACATGCTCCCTGTCCTATCCATCTTAATAAACACCAGCAACAGTCATCCTCTGAAAACACCAACACAGATAAATTACTCAGTTACATGGCACTTAGGAGGCTCTGTGCTGTTGCCAGTGACTAATACTCATTTATTGTGTGGAACTAACCACATAGAGTTTATTCAAAGCTTTCTAATATTTTTAGAATTTTATTAAGAATCTGATAATGAAAGTAACCAATGCTGTGTACTGTGTAGAACGAAAAAAGCTGCACTGAAGCCCCAGTCACTAACCCTTATGTTAAAATGTTGCGTCATCTTCCACACTTGCTCTGTACATATCTCTTCATAATTTATTACTGAACCAAATTATTAAATGTGGTTTGATTTAATGCTTATTAATTTATGATATAATGTTACATGGCTTGCTCTTCATAGTCATTGAAATTCATTGAGCTCCATCGTGCACATTGGGCTTTGTCAGATTACACTCAAGATGACGGTGCAACTTGAGAAGAAATGTGTGCTTTGAACTGTCAAGTGCAGCAGGCTCTCACTCGACCTCGTGGAGCCTCTCTCCTGCGGTGGTTAGGCTGTTTTACTGATGCAGGTCCTCATCTCATGCTGGTGGAGGTGTACCCAGCCATGTGGGCTCATTTACAGGGATGAGTGCCGTGTGCTGTGGGTGCAGCCTCTATGCAGCCTTGACTTTCATCACAGGTTTTTTTCTGCTCAGGCTCAGTGGTGCCAACAGTACTATCAGTACCACAAGATACACACATTTGGGCAGCTCACCCTGCAACCATGGTAACAGAAGAATTTTACTAGTTGGCAGCAGCCAATAGTGGGGCACTTCCCACTTATCCTCATCCAATAAGAAGGCAGCGAGCAGCCCAACCCTCCAAGACCTGTCACTGTTGGACTAGTGCGGGCAGGATTTAGAGATGTAGGCTTAGCTAATGAACATGAGAGTGCAGTGCAGCGAAGGCATGTGTGCAGAGTGATAGTGAGCGAGTGAGGATTTCCCTGCTCTCAACCACTACATGCTGAATCCATGGGCTGTAACAATCATATCTTTGACCATCTGACTTTTACATATTAGCTTTCTGACCAGTTTATTGACATAGAACAGTGGAGCTTCAATTAGACTAGAGCTTTCAATAAAACACAATACCCCCAAAGAATAAGAGAAGTGCCACCATGAGCTGTCAATAAAGTCATTTATTATTTCACACAATGGATGACATGAACAACTTCGACGTAGTTCTTCTTTATAAGTGCTCAATGCTGCCAGCCAACATAAGGTTAGCAAAATAATGAGCTTTTCTTTCGGAGGAAAGAGAAAATATAATACAGAAAATAACCTACAAGATCATAAACATGCCAGCAGACATGGATATACATATATTGCATGTACATATGTGCTTAAGACATATATCTGTATGCTGGCGAATGCAAATACAAAATATATGTGTACATTTACACATACATACCTGAAAGATATATGCATATGCATGCGCATCTAGTTTTTACTCTATATGTCAAATATTTGCAGTTTTTAATATTAATACAATGTACAAAAATGCTTCATGAATTAAAAAAATTCATTACAAAAAGAAACATATCAAACCATGTACAAGTTCTGCTCCAAATGTAATTCAAATTTAACTTTTGCCTTGTCTAAAATATTTATGCATACAATCTGGTTGAGCATGCAAATAATGAAAACCCACTTTAGAAAAGGTTTGAATATACGTAGTAGGTTGTATACAAACTCAAATATGCCCACACAGTTTGTGCTCAAAATAAGTACATTTATTGGTTTTCATCAAAGATTTTTCTGCATTTCCAGCTTTGAACATTATAGCTTAGATCTGGGTGATGTGAGAATGACTACATACACAGCTGCTGAGGAGGATCCCACTCAAAGATCTAGAGGAAATTCTGTTGCTTTGCCCTCGATAGTCACTGACACTAAGTCAGAGATCCCTTCATCAGTGTTTCACCTAGAGCCACTGGTCCAGACTGACTGATAAACTCATGCATCTGTAGTCTCTGTGTAAAGTGAAAGCTCTGGGTTTGGACAATACTTGTCAGTGTTAGAAGGCACCGGAGCATTGGCTGGTAGAAAAGACAGACAAGACAGAATCGACTTCTGGCTCTTCAAGTCTCCAATCACAGACCAGTGTAGATAGGGTTGAGCTGCTAAGCAAGGGGTCCCTAAAACTCATGGAGCATAGTCTCCATTCACCACTGCTGACTAGACACAGGACTTTATTTTGTAAAGTGGGATTTCTCACATCACATGTTTTTGTCTGTTTCCTCAAGGACCTCAAATCTACATGCTGCTAATTCTGATAAACCCCACTGCCTCTATTATTGTTTTTTAATTGTCATTTTTGTATTGTGTAGATTTTTAAGAACTGTGCCAATTACCTCCTATAAATGTTGCAACTCAACAGTGATTTTAGAAGAGAAGAGATGATAGGTGAGTTAGGGAACAGCCTGAGCCTGCAAAGCTTAGCCAACATTCATACGGGATGGACGTAATAACACTAAGTACAACAACACTTCAATACTGTAGTATTACATCTGCTTAAGGCTGTACTGCATGGAGCTGCAGTAATTATAGTTCATGTATTGATAGTCACTTTCTGCACAAATTATTACTAGTATTCACAATTCTTTCCATATGAATGAAAATAACACTTTTTTTTATGATGCAGGATGGACCCAGAACTGAATTTCCTAATAAGGTCATTGCAAAGCATGGCCTGATGCATAGCAAACAACAATGTAGTATGAGCATGTGTTTTCCATGGCAACATCATCTGCTGCTATTCTGCCCAGCACTTAGCTGTCCAATGACGGATGATACTGAGTCAGCTTGAAGGAGGCCTAAAGCAGAGTGGATACCCAGTTCAAACTGTGATGTCTAAGTCTGTAATCTTCAGTAACATTTGAGTGACTGAAGGCAGAGAAGTGGGAGACAGTGGCATGCTCTGGGACAGATTAAGACACATTCATATTTTGGGTCAGGTACACTAACACTGTTTTAGGTTAAACCAATGAAAGAAAAACATAAGGCACAAGTTGAATCGCTGAAACGAAAATATTCCCATCAAACAGACTATGCTTGCTTCTATTATGAAATAATATCTTGAGGAAAAGCCAAGCACTATTCTGTGCCACAAACACTGTAAAAATGAGAAAAGCATGTCAGCAAAACATGAACATCCAGGATAGCTACATTCTGAGTTCACATAGGAATGCTTTTAATTGGTGCTAGTGACAAAGTAATCAATAAAACAAAAACATTCTTAAACTGAATTGTGTAACTTTGGTTTCTAAACCTACTACTCTGGACCAAAAATAAGTCAAATTGAAAAACAGAGATTTACTTTTGAAAACAATGAGAGGGAGCCCCTATTTAGATCAGGGCGTTGCTTTGACGCTTTTGGCTGCGTAGCCTGCATATACAATCTGATTAAAATAATGCATGCTCTCTGCAATGGTTCACCATCGCAGAGGATTAAACATAAGGCTGGGACTAGCATGTAAGTGCTGCATTTGATTGATGCAAGGGTATGTTTCATAGTGCATTAAGGTTTTCCAAGAATACACCTGATTCACTTTTATACTGTAATGCCCCCTGGATATATACAGTACACAATAATGAAAAGTACAAATGAGTATGTGGTTCAGTCTGAAAACAAACTTGTTTTGAGTCACACCCATGTCTGCTTTTGGTTATAAAACAATACACATCTTTCATTGTCTATGGTACAACAGATCTATTTGACATATTGTATGCCAGTACGTGTCAATAAGCTGGTTTTCCATTGTACAAGGCAGGCAAAAATGGACATACCGTAATTTCTATGTACAGTCTCAACAATCTCATCCACTGTATTGCCTTTAATTCACTGCCAAAGAGGCCCGAACATGGAAGAATAAAACAAACAAGGTTTGTCTGAAGACATCCGGCTATCTATTGGAGATAAAAGATGAGGTTTAAAAAAATGTTGTCTTTAAACAGATACAACAAAATGTATAGTGGGGGGCCAAGTCAATGGACAAGGTGGCTTTAATACTGCTGTAATCCAAATCTTTGACAAACTTTCATAGAAAGACAAAGATAAGCAGAGATGCACAGTTTAATACAACTTTCCCATTCCCCTGCTGGTAAATATATGGCTGAAGCCACATTCAGATATAGCATCATAAAAGACCATACACATCACCATATCACAAACATAAGAATTACATTATTATCCTAAGCTATCAGGACCAAGTATGTATAGATTTCTATAGCATTAGATCAGCGTCAAAGAGTACCATATAGTGCCATGTTAAATAAAGAGCAGAGGAAACCTAAAAGGCTCATGTCTGGTTTCAATGTAGCAAATAGAGGAATGGCACAATGACCCCTTCTTCCTATCTCTCCTTAACTTTTACGGAGAAGAAAAGCTAATCAAAGTGCTCCAAAAAGTCCCAGAATAAGGGCACTGCCTCTGACTTCTCTACCTGTGCTCAGCTGAGTTAGACAGTCCTTGTCTCTTTTCCTAACTACTGGCTGGAGGGTGCCCACAAGTCGTCTCTGCTGTGGGGCCTGCCCCGACGTTTCCCACCTTTTGCTGGAGGTACAGAAGTGGCCTGATGTACCACTTTCTCTATTGTGGCTGCGATAGAGTCATGATTGGAGAACTCCAGTGCCTCGGGGGTCATACTGGGCCTGACACTCTGTCTGCCTGGCAGGTCATCACACCTCTCCAGTACAGGCATCCCCAGAGTCCTCCCATCACCTCTTCTGTCAGACAACAGGTCCAAGCCTTGCTCCAGCCCACTGGCCACCACAGACTCTACAGGCTGCTTTCTGGGTCGTCCTGGTCGTCGCTTGATGACATTGTTTCCTGTTTTGGCTTGCCGCTGCAATCGCTTGGCACGGAGAATCTTCTGCACATGCTCAAAGTTCAGTGAATGCATCCTTCTTACATTATTCTGGATCTGCTCCACTTCACGACGCTTGTACCTCCGCTTACCAGCAGCACCTGTGAACAAAGAAATTGATCATAAGCAAGGTGTTACTTGGAAAGGCAGATATAGCTAAGCAGAATGAAAATTTTATGGTAATATTTCAGTCAGGATGAATTCATAAAAGACACCCTTTTAGCTGGTCTTTTTTTGCGTCAAGAGCTTCCTGCTAATTCGGTCATATTCATGTAGCTTTTGAAAGCCCAGCTGAGCCAGGAGAGCATATCCTATCCTGTAATTGTCTATACGAGAGCTGTGAGGAGAGGGGAGAGGAGAAGATCCCATTTTGCAAAGCAGGAAATCCACAGAAATATCTCCTTCATCCATTTAATGTTGCTACACAATAACAACCCTGTGCATCTGGAGCAAAGACTGCCAGAATACCATTCACAAACACATGCATTCTGATGCATTTATCTCCTTACACATCCACACAAGTGAAAGGACACTAACTGCTTCCACAAACCAAGGCTTCAGCAGTTCAAAAGGGCTGAGCTCAAGAAATTGGAGCCATATTGTTCCCCTCACACTGGTGATTGGGCACTATGCCCCTTCCATGCTGTTCCTTTTTTACCCATAATTCCCAGTTCCACTCAACCCTTGAATATCAGTTTACATCTTCAATTAAACTGGTAGCCCTGCAATATTCCATTTCCTTTTCAGTTTCAGAAAAGCTTCCTGGTCTTGGTCCATGTCTGTCCTTCTTTTTGTTTGTATCCCTGTCTTGTTTGGAGACTCCTCCCTCCTCTCTGTCTGGGCACTGTTCCCAGGGCTGAGACTAAGGCACAGCCAAAATGGAGGAAAAGCACAATCAGACACCAGTCCCTGAGCAGCGTGCACAACATGCAGGGTTGCTTTTATGAGCTTTTACTGCAATTGCTGGATTCCCTGACCAAACCCTCTCCCTTACAGTGCTGCTTATATGCCACATGAATTGGCTATAAATTAAAGCGTCACCAAAACATAGCAAATAATGATGATACACAAATAGGATATAGAATCGATTACATATTTAAATTATACCTTTAAAAAGAAACTCTATTTAAAACTCCAGAGAACATCACTCCTTATTGTTGCAGAAGAATTCAGGCCAGGCAGTGAAATTAGTCTAATGCAGAAAGCACTAAGTAGCAGTAGTTTATGAGCTACACACAAGTGTGCTCCCATCCAGTTCTCTCTCACACACACACACAAAGTAGCAGAAATTTATGAGCTGCATACACGGAACATAAAACCAGTGACCTTCAGCAGTGAGAGGGGCCATATAGCACCGAGGACCTGTTTCTCTGTGGAATAGGAAGTCAGTACACAACCATCCAAATGTGTTGAGCGCAAGTTATAGAGTATTGTCGAAGATGTGCTTTATTGTAAACATTGAGTGTTTAAAACTTAATGACTGTATATCCCTAACTGTCTCTATAAATGCATGTTCTTATATATGTGTTTCTTATGGAACAGGCGCTCATATTTTAATTGGACTAAAGCTGTTAAGTGAAGCAGTAAGTCTTGAAAGAGGAGGGGCCGAGAGGATGAGGAGGAGAAGGGTAATGGGGAAACAAGGGGGAGGGTAGACTGAGCAGAGAGAGGGAAGAGGACTAACCAGGGATGTGTTTATGTGGGATAGGGGGAGGAACAGGAGCAGAGCAAGGGCAAGAAGTGCAGAAACAGCACAAGAGGGACCAGGAAGGACGAGAAGGAAGAAAGGTAGAAAAAGACTGCAGCTTCTCAACCTGGGGGATGGTTGGGGGAGTGGGGGGGATCTACGTGAGTCATCCGTGCTGGTTCCCCTGGGGTGGGGGTGTACTCTGAGCCCCTGGCTTCTCCTCCCCTACTACTGGACTAGGCCCCAGTCATTAAACCCCTGGCTGCTAGCCAGCTCTTTTAACACAGGCAAGGGCCTTTTACGGTGTGTCTGTAGAAAATAAATCACACTGTGTGAATAATATATCTCTGGCAAAGGCATTGGCAGCGGCAGAGGGAGGGAGAAGACGGAGAGATTGGTGAATTATAGTCATCTCTATCCATGCATTACGTTCTTTCTATCCCAGCCAGATGTGCTCAAGACAGACTAATACAGAATGTACCAAAATATATTTAAGCTTCTGAGAGAGACAGGGCTCTTCTGCTTTTTTGTTTGACGACCCTCCCTCTTTGTTTGGTTTACTTTGCAGCACATGGTTTGCATTAAATAATTAGTAACTATTGTAAATATTAAGCCAAAATGATATTCTTCACCACAAAAATAAATTTGACCTTTCATATACATATACAGACATTTAAGCTACCATACAAAAGAAGTGTGATTAATAGTTTTGATAACCAGACGAGATAAAATATCTAATAAATAGACCAATACAATAGCTATAGAATGGCCCCATTTGCAGAGCTAATATAGACCATAACACATTCTAAATGCAATGTAATTTAATTAGAAGGATATGGGTTTCAGTTACTCCTGAATCTCCTCCTCCTAATAGGGGCAATCGTCTTGGATCAATGCATACCACTGTTGTGTCCTTGGGCAAGACACTCCAATGTCGATGTATACTGGAGGTACTGCTATCCAGCAGAAGTATGTTCATTAACATGCACTGTCACGACCAAATAAACAAAACCATTATGTTGTATGTTGTTCTTACCTGTGAGTGAGGTGCTGGTACACTTGCTCTGTCCAGGCTGCTGCCCTGCAGTATGAAATGACATGAGGCCTTGATCTCCAAACATAGGAAGCCTTGACTTCTTGCTTCTTCCATTGCATTCCTCTTGTGACCCCAGAAATAGGTCATACACTGGTTCTGGCTGCTGTGAATCACTACTGTAGCTGTTAAAGAAGCTTTTGATTGGTTGTCCTGTTTGACGCAGGTGGAACTGGTTGTCAGAGAGAGTGTGAGAAGGTTTCTGATTCGGGTCATCCCCGAACATCCCTAAGCTTGGTGCACGTCCACTGTTTCTCTGCTTTTCCAGAGTCTTGGACGAGCCCTGACTGAAGTCTCTCCTGTCTGTCATCATGCTCAGGCGTGCATTGGCTTTGGCTCCACTGAAGAGTCCTCCTAGATCCTGGTGGTCGCGTGGAGACAGCAGTGGCTCATCTTTGTGCTTATGTTTGTGCTTGTGTTTCCTCTTGTGAAGGCGCAGACCACCTGCACTGGTATTGCCCAGGCTCTCTGCTCTCACAGAAGCCCCTTGCATTGAGCCATTAGCTCCATGGAGCTTGGCCCCTGGCTGAAGATTTGAGTGGGCTGCAGAATGGTAGGCTTTGGGAGGGGGGACAGCTGGCCTCATGAAGGGTGATGAAGGTGCTGGTCCTAGCGAAGGATGGGGCAGGTAAAATGGCGGAGCAGGAGGGAAATATCCCAGACCCAGAGGGGCGGCATAAGGCATGGCATAGGGCGCTGCATAGTAATTGCCTCCTGCTAGGGGATAGCCATATCCTTGTACGAAAGGCAGCTTTGATGTGATTGGCTCGCTGGCTTTGGCTGGACGACCCCGTCTCCTTTTTGCCTTCAAGTCAACACTGCGACGCATGTAAGGGCTGGGCTCACAGGGATAGGAGTCATAGGTCATGGGATAGAAATGGTGGAAGTTTAGGCGGAATATGGAGGGATATGGATGCTGTGAGTAGCAAGTGTATCGCCGGTGAGATACTCTTAACTGCTGCAGCTTTAAGACAACCTGGGGGGAAAAAAACTGTTATTGTAACAAGCCAAAACATTAAAACGGAAGATTATTGCTTATGTGCATTTTTCTAACCTCTTCTAATTCAGCCAAAAAGTGCAGATGATCACGGGTCTGTAAGCACTTCCTCTTTCTTCGATTATGTTTCTGTTTCTTCTCCTGCTGTGTAAGGAAGTTATCCACTGAAGTCACCTGTCGCTCACAGTGTGTCCTGCGATCTCTGCTGGAAGCTTCAAGAGCAGCTGCCTCGGGAGTCTCATATCCACACAAGTCAAAGGAATACCTACATGGAAGGTAAAGAACAAAGGAAAAAACACTAAATTTGGAGTTTGTGTGTGATCGTACTACTATTTTGTATTTAATGTATTATTGTCTCAGTGAAAGACACAATCAAATTAAAGCCAAAGTGGGCATGCTCACCTGCGTCTTGAAGCTGGTCCCTTCTCTGCATGATCGGACGTACTGTTATTGTCAGTACCAATCCCACTGTCACTGGGGATGGTCTCCTCGCTGTGGGACTCACTGATGGGGGATAGGGTCACCTCCTTCACAGATGCCCCTTCAGAAAGATGTGATGGTGAATTAGCCAGAAGACGCGGTGGCGACAACTTCCACCCGGTAGAGAGGAAACCACGCCCTAGCGGCTTGGAGGGCATCGCAGAAATAGGCTGTAGACTGGGCATAGACGCATCAGCTCTTAGTGAAGGAGAGGAAGTGGTGGAAGGCACTGCGCTATCATGGAGACCAGAAAACAAACTCCTTTCCTTGGTGGATTTTGAATCTTGGGTTTCTGCTCGGGGCTTTCTCCCTCTTTTTTTGCCGATGTAAATAGTTCCTCTCTTACTAACATTGATCTGCTTTCCGAGCCGTGCCTCTATTGTAGATGCCACCGCTGTCATCGCTGTAGTAACAGGAGCTGATGTAGACTTTAAACTAAGAGAACCACCTTGACTAGAACCAATCAGAATCTCGTTCAGGATACTCTGCATTTTTCCAAGCTTGACCCGACTCACTGGACGATGCCCTCTTCCACGTTTAGAGCTAGCCACATGGACTAATGTATTTAATGTGTGTGCCTTCCTTTTGCAGTTAAGAGCTTCAGAAGAGTCCTGGGACAGCGGGCTGGGGGGTGAGGTGGATGTCCCCTCGTGAATTGTCTCCACGGTCAAAAGTGGCTGCTTCTTGGGGCGCCCTCGCTTCCTCTTTATTGGCGTGTGGACGGTCAGGCTGTCGGTGTTAGTGTACAAAGGACTAGATGGGGTGATGGGGAAAGGCGAAGGGGGGTCCGCAAAGGGTGAAGGGCAGGACTTGTTGTCTCGTTGGGGTGACATGAGACTGGTGTGTTTCATAGCCTTCAGATATGACCACCTGTCTTTGCCTTTGGCCGGTTTGAAGCTGCCTGTGGAGCTAATGCTGTGGCTTGGACTCGGACTACTGTTAGATCGAGGTTTCGGGCTTGGAATGGGACTCATGCCGGCTCTTGGACTTGAGATGGGGTGTGGGCTTGGGAGTCTTGGAGTTGTAGACGGACTGGGTTTGCTCATATTAATGTGCGTGGGTTCTCTATGCTTAAGAGAGTCAGTGCTAGTCTTAGGACGTCCCACTGGGTTTTTCTTAATTCTGTTTAGGTCAGGGTCATGACTATCTCTCCTTTCTAGCCTCTCTCCCTTCTCTCTTTTATCACTTTTATCTGATCTGTCTTTCTCAGTTCTATCCCCACTTCCATCCCTGTGACTTGTGAAGAGCATATCATTCTTTTGGGCGTCATTCTTGTGTGCCACTTTTGGTTCAGGCGGCCCGTTTTGATGTTTCTCAGCGGATTCGCCGGCTTGCCCCTGATGTGACTCTGTGGGAAAAGATTCATTGAAAGAAGGCTTCCACCGTCTCTTTCTTCCTTTGCTTTCTTCTGCCATTCGATTCCCCTCCTCTCTCTCCTCTGGATACTGTTCACTTGTCTCTTCTTGCCGGTATTTTGACCTCTCCTCCGAATGAGCTGGGCTGTCTTTTCCTGGCTGCTTTTCCCAAGAGATTTCACCACTCTGAGGATTAGTCTGCATCTTCTGGGACTCCTTTCTGCCATACTTCTTCTTGATGTTTCCAAAGAGCTGTTCACTGACCTCTAGCAAGCCCTTTCCCCTAGAGATTACATAGAGAAGATTTACATTTTACAATGGAGTAGAAGAAAGAAAAAAATACAGCATCCACGAGACATGAAACTCAGAACACAGAAATGCTCTGACCCATCATATCATATGTCATGTGTCCATCATAATGTATTGCTATGTATTTGCTGCCTTTATGCCATGCACCAACAGAGACCATGACTGTGTATTATTTACCTCAGAAATGTTTGTAATGTTTGATATGTCTATGTAGGATATATTTTAGTGGACATGTCATATATGTGAGTGAGTTAAAATCTACTGGAAATAATGCAGTTGAGTTGTCAAAAACAATACCCAGGAACTAATACTAAAATACCATACCACTGATACTAAAATTAGAATCAAAACTAGATACTCTTTTGAGCAGATATGGACACTGAAGAAAAAATATAATATAAATAAAGCAAAGTTTGACATTTCCAGAAAATATTGGTGCCGCTATCATTTAGAAAATGGTAAGATATTGGTAATTATTGTGACAGGCCTTGCTGCCATAATGCGTTTCAGACAAAAAGTTTACCTGCTGAGGGATGTCAGGTTGAGAATGCTGGCATCTGTAACCACAGGTAGTTGTAGATCTGGAGTAAGAGCCCGCTGCGGCGAAGGGCTGTGGGCTGATCGTGAAAAAGCTTGTGTCTGATCCAGAAGAGTGTTCCTGATGGACTCAGGGTGGTTGGGATTGTCTAGTGATGTGGATGGTACACTAGATGTAAGCCAATCCTGGGTGAGTTGATGTCCATGCCTGTTGAATTGCTGTGTCTGCTGTGAGTGAGCAGGAAGGGGGCCCGTCCGGGACTGGTGCTTGGGTGGGGTTGGATCTCCCAAAAGTTGCAGCAGACCTCCCTCTCTCTGCTCAGGCATTCTGAACTGCCTCTCGTATGTCTGTGGGCACACAAATAAAAATAGTCAGTACATAATATTGCAGTCAATCGCTTTTATTTATAAATGTCACACACACACATATATATAATATATATATACACATACATATATATATATATATATATATATATATATATATATATATATATATATATATATATATATATATATATATATATATATATATATATATACACACACACACACACACACACACCCACACACATTTTAAGTGATCAATCCTCAATTTATTATACAAGGAATTTACTTCATTTCCATTCTCCAAAGACTGAGCATTACTCAATCACATAGCTTTAATTTGAGCAATTGTTTCATTTTTGTGAGAACATTTTATCATTGTTTTGCCATGCACTAATCTGGTATTCTATTCTTTTCATGGTGAGGCTGAAGCTTTTAATGCATCCAAGTTCAATGAGCACACAGTGTGCAACAAAACAATGGGCTTGTTTACAGAGCAATTAAATTCCTGTGGCAAGGATGTAACATGCTGAGAAAGGTGGGGGTGGGGTAGAGATGGGATATTGAGCAGAGCCACAGCATAAGCTCATATTGCTATGTCCCTTATTGTCCCATCATTTATAACACACTAAACTGCAAATATGCAAACAGAACGATGTTTAGTAAACATAATTAAGTGAATTCAAAGTAACAGTGCAATCACTGTATAAAGCAAGTTATAACTGAAGATACAGCAGTATGCAGGGCTTATTGTACCACAGCAACATGATCAATGGCTCACAGAAGATGAGAAATAGAGCGGCGGATGGCCTTTGTGGTTTAGCCTGTTATTAACAGACTCAGTGTGACGCAACAAGACACTGTTCTGCTGCGCTGCAGGGATATGTAACCTAACCACAGGCCTGCCTCTCAGCATGTACACACAGGCATGCAACACAACATAATGTACACATCTGAAAAGCTCTGCCAAATGATGATTTCTCATGCAAGATATTAAGATGCCTCTGAGATGCACAGTTACAAGCGTTAAATGGAAAGGCGAGCACCTGATCTGCAGAATTTTGACAGATGATTAGCACTGACTTCCTACAGACCTATACACACAAAAATATAAATGTGACCATTCCAATGCTGAAATGAGAACTGCACAGTACAGATTTCAGTATAATTACCCGCATATTGCCAATAACTGTTTAAGTTACAGTAATACCATTCAAAGTAATTTAATTGACATTATATGCATGTATGAGCTGATTAGAGGAACCATAACCAATAATCCAGCTGTTACATTTTACTATACACAAGGTTGAAAAGTGTGTTTTTTCTTATAAAATCTGATGTTCTGATAATGGAAACATTTATGGCAATGCAATTAAAACTAACACTACTACCTATTTAACAAACTCTTCTAAATAATTAATTAGCAAACACACAGAGACACTCGCCCACAAACTCATGCCATCGTCACAGTCTGTGTGCAAGTGTGAATGTGTCTGGTCAGTGACACATGAGAGGACACACGAGGAGTCCTCAGAGAGATTGAATTACCAACACCTGATACACACATGCCTTCTCATTTAACCTGTCCTAGAATACCTGCTGCTCCAGGTTAAAACACATGGAAGAAAAAGATGGAGGATGTCTGGCACGCTCTACAAAACAACACGCATCACAACCAAAATGTACCCTCCCACGAACCAACAAATAAACTCTGAGCCAACACCACAAGTGGAGCTACAGACACCTTTGCAGTTTGAGACAGGAAGCAAACACAAGTCTAGGAAAAAAAATAAAATTCGGCAGCTTGCCCCCCTCTCTCCAGCTGGCACAAGTTCAGCTTTTTGTTCGTAGTCCTCTACCATACCTCCCTTTCTTTTCTATCCCTTTGCAATCCACTAAATACATAACAACATAAAATACTTTTATAAATCAGCCCAATCAAATTACTACAAAAAGATTATTGCCATTGGTTTGTGTAAGCGTAACATCTGGCTCAGTCTCTTAGTGTGGTTCTTCAGGCTTACAGCAGGGGGCAGCGGTCTGGAATTTATGAACTATTATTGGGAGGCTGACCCTTAACAAACAAGAGGCTTACAACCCAGACTCCCTCACCTTTAATACACTGTTCCCCTATTTGTACAACCTCTATTCAAAACTAATGTTTGCAAAAGCCTACAACAATTTGATCTGATCTACAATAACAAGATACTCTGCCTCAAGGGTCAAACCAGATCTCTTGACTGTGATCCGAGGTCAAAGGTTGCACTTCCCAGCTAGGTCAACAACCTTTCTGGGGATATCTTGCTTTGAATCAGCAACAACATTGACCGATCTCATGCGTTCGCGCAGAGGATGGCAGGTTTAGGGCTGTGTGCGTTCCTTTCCACTGGTGATGTAACCACCTGATAAGTCAGTGGACGAGTTCATGGGTAATATGTGACTAAGTGCTGCAATGACACAACTCAAAGACACTGCCTCATATTGGTTTTTACAGTCAACCTGCCTCTCCAAACAAACACTAGCTCCCTGGTCTGGACACTAACAGCCCTCCTAGTCTTTCCTCGACTGCATTTTTCCAATGAACTTTTCGTACGACCTAGCTGCACCATTATACTGGGAAAGAACACCCTAAACAGGCACACCCAGATTTCACAAGCCAGCACATATACCCACGTATACACCAGAGCGCACTCACACACATACACACTGCCCTTCAAATAGTTTTTCGCAGCCTTTTATTTGGCTGCACGCCCGGTGGTTAGAGTGTTTCATTTTTCCCTGTGTATGGAACTGGGCAGCTGTCCAGACACACACAAAGAGAGCAAGGGAGAGAGAGAGGCAGGGTAAGGAAGAGAGAGGGGGTACCAGCAGAAAAAACAGGAGAGCGTTGCCTAGACCCGTTTAAGCCTGATATGGTCTTCTCTCTCCTGTTTGCTCCTTGTCGTTGTGCCCTGTGGCCTGGTGCAACATGCCCCCACCACCATGCCAAACTCTGTGTCCCTACTTTTATTCTTTCTTTTGGATCTGACCATTCTCCCCCTGTGGGAACTACACCTCCTCTGAGCTGTGCACCCTGTGCTCCCATTCACGGCCTCATCTTGCCTGTGATCTGACAGTCCTACTCACACACAGCTCCTCTGCAAACAAACACTATGAATACTAACATGGCTTTGTGTCCACCGCACTCGGGCAGGAGAGAGGAACGGGGTGGGGGTCTTTTGGGAAAAAAGGAGGGAAACGCAATGGCAGAAAAAAAGTGGTGCTGTGTTGCTCTTGTGACCACTCTCAGCCCCCCTCCCTTCAGGTCCCCCTCCCATCTCTACTCTGCGTTTCTCTGGTTCTTCCCACCAGTTCTCCCGGGAATAAAGACTTCCATTCATGTGCCTGTGGAGACCCACAGCAGGGGAGAAAAGAGGGAGGAGAAGGGCTTGGAAAGAAGGGGGGGTTCAAGGTGGGACACTTTGGCCAGATCAAGCCCAACATTTTTACTACTTCCAGCACCTTGACACAGTGGTATGCGTGTTCATTAAAATTGTTCAGCAAAGTTAGAAAACGTGTTCCCCCTCCAAACTTCAAATGTTTTATTCTAAGCTTTATTCTACAGCAAAATGTAGTTTGCCCTTTATATCCACAGCAGTAATCCTTCACATGAGAGCTCCTAAAGATAGCTGCACCCAAGAGTCTTCTTGTCACACTGTCTTTAGACACGCTCAGCCCAGGATGACTCAATCTGAACAAAAGACTGTGATTGGCTGAATTCAAGCATGTTATTACAGCGCAATCCAAGGCTTTTCACTTCCATAGTAATTACAGCCGCATTTACATGCTACACAAAGTGTACATCTAATCCCCATTATTAGTTATAATAGTGAGAGTCGGCGTCCAAGGCAGCGTTAGAAAAGTTTGTACCAAGCGATTATTGCAGTGATTATGGGGCAATTGTTTCTTTTATGGTGGTAGGTCAGCCTCCATAAAGTATTAGGCATCTCAGTCAGTGCTCTAAATACATACAGGCACCACAATCCTGTAAACATGTTCCTGTATTTTGAAGTGAGCATACAAAATTACATTTCATTATACAATACAAACAACCAATTCATAAACCACTGGAATGTAGCACATATAGTCTTCTGCACTGTGTGCACACTATATGACCCAATCAAACCTATTGTGTGCAATAGGAAACAATTAACAGTCAATGAGCTGCTTTTAATCCTTAGGGATAGCTTCCTGCGTGGAATGATGGTAATTCAAGACCGAAGTTGCACTAAGATTAAACGCTTCCTCTCAGGGAAACGGTGGTGCGTAAGAGCGGAGCCCCCCTCTTTCTGATTAATCATTTAAAACTCCATCGCATGAAGCGTCTGAGAGGAGGTGGGGGCAACACAGAAAAGAGAGGAGTCCTATTGAACTTCACCACTTAGGTAATGGGTTATACATGTAGCACTGTTCTGAATGTCAAATATACACATGCTCATGAAATAGGCAAAAGGAGGTAATTAATCAAAACATATTTGGAAACAATAAAAAGATCAACAATCTACAGACATAATCCTATAAAATCTAGTGAACAGTGGCAGAGTGGTAAGCCCTTCTGCCTTTGGGCAAGGAAGTCATAGCTGCAATTCCCACAACAAGCAACGAGGCAAGTGTTGTGATTTTGGGCATTACACAAATAAATTGAATTGAATTGAAACAGCCAACCACAAGCTTTTCAGACTGGAGTGTACTTGTCCTTAATGGTTTCGTCCAACTGTCCAAAACCCTATGTGCATTAGGTGGTCTCTGAACGGCAAAGAAATACAGGAGACAATGTGTTTGCCTCTTCATCTATCACCTTTCACCTGACCATTGTCCAGGTCATTCCAAGCTTTAAGATCAGAGATGTTGTCGTAAAGACTAAGAGCAGTAATCTGAGACAAATCAAAGCCAAAAGGGTAGCTCATAAATAGTAATGAGACTAAAATATTTAATAATACATTATATTGATTGGAGGTCACGTTGCCATTCTTCTTCTTTTAGATATTTGCTACGGAGGCAGTTTTGTCTGTGTAGTTGAACTGGAATCACTAAATGTGAGTCCTTAGATGATCCCCACGTTCTTTCAACATGGAGTGTGAGTGCAGCAGAGCCGTTGTAATGACATCTTCAGTGACAGGAAGAATGGGTAAAGTGAGACACAATGCTCTTAACCAATCAGACTGGCCACCTCCCCTCAGGCCCCCTTCAAACTAACAATAAGTCTTTGTAATAGGCTGCACTCCACTCGCGCGCAACCACGGACTCAGTAGCAGCTTAATACCAATGTGTTGGATCCTATACCATTTGACAGGCATTCACACACCACACAAAACCTTAAGCTATTTATTTACATCGGGCTGGGCAATACAGTACTTTTGTTCTAAAACCATTTTGTTTTGTTTTTCTTATATAATTATAAACCACATCTCAATGTTGTTGTTTTGCTTGAATGTTGTTGCTCCAGACTTCTGTTCAAATTAATTTTTTTTCCCTTTTACTTTGCTTCTTACAGGCCTTGACACATGACTATAGCCGCCCCCCCTTCGCTCCCACATCCCGAGCAGTACCCCTCGTAGTTGTAGGTGAGAGGTCACACGGAGTGGCATTCCTCTCGGCCTGAGTGTAAGCCTCGCGAGTGCTGCGCCAAACAGGGAGGCCAAGCACAGGCAGAGCAGCAGCATAGTCCCTCACTCACACAGGGCAGGTAAAAGATAAGGGGAGCAGGGGGAGATGGGACGGGTGCGCTTGCTGAAATGGACCACTAAACAGAAGACCCCTGGTGGCTCTTCCATGCTCCGTAACCACAGCTGTTTGTTTAGTCTAAGATGCCCCATGGGACAGACACACAGACAGAAGGACAGACACGCATTTGTATCATTTATTCATGTGGGTATTGATATGATCAGTCTGAGTACACAACCATGCACAAAGGAAACACTTAACAAGGCCCTCACAAGTTTAAAACACTTGATATTGACATTTTTTTGACCACTTCATGACAAAAACAGCCCTCAGATCGAAACGCCATAATTCCTTTAAAGTTATAAAGGTGAAGAAGAGTATCTATGGATCTACTTCAGGGGTGATAGAAATAAATAAAGTATTATCAATACATTCATTCATTCATTTTCTAACGCTTTTTCCCCTTAGGGGTCATGGGTGACTGCAGCCTATTCCGTGACTTTGGGCCTTAGGCGGGGTACACCCTGGACAGGGGCTAGCTCCTCGCAGGGTTAACACAGATACATAGACACACAGACAACCATTCATTATTATCAATATAAAGCGAACAAAATGATGTCCCTATTATGTAAATATGTATGGCTCTTTGGTTTGTATGTAAAGACATTGTAGATGTTATCTCCTCCTGACTAAATAGGTTTTGGCTTTAACTGATGCCATGGTTTGACTTCGATTGTAGGACTGGTTAACCGCTGCTCTGTCCTCTCATTTTTTCTGCAGTGTTACCAACGCATGCATTTGCAGAGCCCACAGGGCAGAGACGTCCAGACAGCTGATGGGGCCATCAGATTTCACTGACAAACACACTTAGCCTTCAAGTGAGACACAGTGAAAGTCAATACCCTGCAACTGCTTCTACTTGGCTTCCATCATTCGTTTTACAAGACATTTTGCCCTGGACATCATCTTTTTGCCCCGCTGTAGCTCATCATAAACCACAGAATACACTCCCCTCAGACCCAGGGAGACTCGTGGACTGACCACATAGTCACAGAGCAGAACTTACCATGAGTCATGGGGATCTTTTCAAACAGATTGGGCCGAGCACTGTCCCTATTTAGATACTGCCAATCTGTGAGTCGCAGTTCATTACACTGTCAATATCATCATGAGTAATAAAGATTATGCAATTCAAGTTAATATAGTTTGCAGTCACATGATAATTTGGGAAAAAAGCTTGCCCAGAGCAAGTTATTAACCTCGTCAATAGCATTATTGTTGAAATACTTAAAACATAAAAAATACAGAATAGGCCTTGCATAAAAGCATTCTGTTGTCATTAACTTCATGTGTGCAAATGCCAGCACCTTCATAGAAGAGTCTAAATAATAATTTCATAGATTTTCCTGGCATTAATTAGGGGTTTCTAGACTGTGCCTATGGCATTTCTTTAAGCTCAAGCAACTGCCTCAGGTCTTCATTAAAATGTACCTCTGGCTAGACGACCTATTATGGCTTGTCCACATCTGCCGGTAGAGGACCCGCGGCCCACTGGGACTGGACACAATAGTCAATGAATAGGGCTTGACCTTTGGGACAGACCGAGAAGATGCTATGTGTGTGTCTGATTGAGAAATTAGCTACACTTCCAAACAAATGGTCAGTAGCACACACACGCACACCTCAAATCTAGCCCTGAGGGAAGAAAGCAAAGGCCACACTGCAGTTGGTTCAACCCTGACCCGCTCATACAAACAAACAATGCACACATAGAGAAGAATACACTGGGGCTTACACAGCTGCGCTGGACTCCAAACTATCACTTTAGATTTTCCAATGTCCACTGGGGTCAGAGTTGCTCTACTGGCAATTGTCCTCATTTCCATAATTGTTTGTGTATATGATCACTGGGAATGACCTTGCTGACTCATTCAATGTGATACACTGCAGCAGCCACACTCCTGTGAAGCTGATGAGAGAACATTTGAGGTGATTTGGAGTTAAGAACATTGGTACTGGCCTTCCCCAGGTCTGTGGCAGAGATCAGAGGTTAGATGCTCGGAGTGGTCCATTTCAAAAGTGTACGCCGTGTGTATGGGGTCAGACACAGATAGACAGCTGGTGTTTGAGCGGTGCTAAATCACTCACCCCTCCCCACACGCAGACACACAAACACACACGCACGCACATACACACACACACATGTCCCATCCCCCATCGACCACAAGGAAACGCCCCTCAGCATTCCCACTCCTTCAGGCAGCGTGCTGAGGCCACATGCACATCAAAATCAAACCTTGTTATTTTCTACCAAAATGACACATACTAAAAGACCCAGAGTGACAGTCTGATCAGGCTACATTAGAGGTGACCCTTAAAGTCATGCAAATGCATAAATCAGTGGAGAATTGCTCTCCTTGAGATGCCTGCACATACACATTCGTCTATTTTATGAGCTCATCAAGTCCCTCAGGTCACCAACTGCCATCTCAGCCAGGGATACAACAGCTCACATCAAAAGGCTAACCATCTCACACACATGCACACACACTTGGCACTGCGACTGTGGCGGCATTAATTTTCTTGTGAATGCACTTGACAAACACATAATCATTCGGAGATGCTGCTGGGAGACCACCACACAGGGACACACACACACAGCCAGGGGGACCACTGAGCACTGGGGCTGTCAGGACAAGATAAGTGTGCATATAGCATCACCCACTAATACACAAACACACATTAACAACAACACCCAGGCCATACCCCAGACTCCTGGAAAAGCTCGGGCTTATCTTTTACCACAGATAGCAAAATGGATTAAGAGGCACATTTGGCACGTCCAGAGAGCTGGACAGATAACCAGAAAAACACTCTCTAACTGCAATCACGGCTTGACATGATTTGTGTGTGTATTTGTGCGTGTGCAAGATACAGGGGCAGCATCAGTATTGTAGCTTTAGTTGGTATGAGCTCCCCAATGTGGAGCCACTGGACCAGTAACGAGCTCCGAGAGTATATGTGTGGGCATGCGTGTCTGGGGAATGATGCAGTGGTTGACCCAGGACTCAATACGTTAGGAGACATGCATTCATCTTGTAAATGCACACAGCCAGCGCAGACAAAGAGGGTGTGTGAGAGGACGTCCAGCATGTGCATGGTGTCAGCTGGAGACAGAGAGAGGAGCCCATCATATCCTCCCTGTGTGTGTCTGTCCGCCAACGCAGCATGCTGCTTAGGATCCCACTCATAGAGGCGGCAATGAACATGAGGGATGCTCCTTTTGAAACTGACAGCCATGATTTTAGCATCCTTCCTTTTCTATGTGACACTGCCATGCCCACAGGACCTTTAACATCTAGATGGATAATGACTAATTCTTGGAGCCATATACAAGTACAATATGGATTAAATTGAGGTTAAAAACAATAATATTTGAAATATAACTTAAACACAGTCATTTTGTTAACTTTGGAGCTCAAGGTTAATTTTGAACATCTTACATATACTTAAGAGTGGTTAAACATTACTTAGGACATTTTTGTAAAATATTTAAGGTCAATTTATGGTGTGTCCATGTATGTTACTGCTTTGTTCCTACACGGCAGCTTTCTTTCCACCATTTTAGATGTTTGCCTACTTATCTGCCTGTCTATCCTTCTCTTTTTCTGTCTATTAGAGTCAAATCTCCGTCCTAATGGCCATCTATTGTATGCTGCTTCTCCCCCTTCTGCACATGCACACTCCCTCCGAGGGGCCCCTTAACCAGGCTCTCCATATGCCTGACCCCCACCTTGTCTTTCCACATCCCCCTTCTCTCTCCTCATCTCCTGCTCTGTCGCTGCTGTTGTGGCGGAGGCTGCTGCCCCATGCTACCATCTGCTACAAGACAACAGACAAGGAAACTAACAGTAAAAAGGAATAGTGACAAAAATATAGATAATAAAGGTGCATGGCTGTACTAAAAACAGGACCGACATCCCCCATCCTGACCACAAAGGGAGTATTTAACCTCCACATTCGCAGACAGGAGCAGGACAGCTGAGTGGCGCTTTTTAACCCGTTCCTCTCCACTGATCCTGTGCTGTGTTACACTTGTGGGGTGGCAGGTGACGGCTGGGCTGAGTGGAAAGAGTGTTGGTTCAGGGGGGCTGGGGGTGTGATTGAGGGACGAAAGCCTGAAACTGATCT
Source organism: Chaenogobius annularis (assembly GCA_015082035.1). Classification (NCBI taxonomy): domain Eukaryota; kingdom Metazoa; phylum Chordata; class Actinopteri; order Gobiiformes; family Gobiidae; genus Chaenogobius; species Chaenogobius annularis. The sequence continues at coordinate 572,643 of BJKM01000169.1, read as the reverse complement.
CAATCAACACTTACATATCCCACGCTCCCCTCCCAAAACCTCAGACCTCAATAGAGAGCAGCTTGCTGCCCCTGTCACTATGACAACCTCTGTGTCAATCAGACTGTAGCAGTGGGCTTTCACATAGGGCCTGCACCACTGATTGCCAGACATTGTATAGCGTGGTTCTGTTCCTTTTGTTGTACAAAAGACAACTACTAATTTATCTGCAAAAGGCAGGTTAAGGGTGCACCTGCCCCATGTTATATACACACAACTTTGTCATGCATATATGAAGTCCAGGCAGCCAATCTTTTGCTATAATGGACTTTAGACGGGCTAATAGGTTTGCAAACCCCCCCCCAAAAAAAAAAAAATGTGAATCAAAAAATAAAGCCAACTTTTACTCCTTGTTAAATAACATACTAGACAATAAAAATGTTGCAAGTTGTAATCATTGCTTTATTACAAGAATACTTTTACATTTTAACCCCACCTGTAGGCATTTTCCTGTGACTCAGGTTCGCAGTCCTTACACATTCAAGTAGCTCTAAGAAAGAATCACCTAAATGTATGGTTAAAACATGAATTAATGATTGGCAAAATAAGAGCCAGCACTGAGTAGCACATTTGACTCCTGCAGAGCCTGTGGTGCTCAGCGGAATCAAGATGGTTGTCAGGTTTGGGCACACACGCCGTCATGTAGGTCAACAAACACAGCAAACAGCCCGTTCCCCAAAGGAGCTGTCCGTACACAGTGTGACACACTCCAAAGCTGCACAGGACTAAAGGCTGTGATAGAGGGGGGCGAGGGGCGTGACCTGCCAAAGCTGATTGCATTAGAGAAGAGGAGACAGGAAAGGTGCCAGTGTATATGACCACAAATGGAGAGGACACACACCAGCTGTCACTCGCTTATGTCAACCCTATTCTCAGCTTCTGTGCATGTGTGATCTGTGATCTCAGCCCTCATGGTCTCAGTTACATGGCAAACTTTGACCCTGCAATCTTTTTAAAAGGTGCAAACTAATGCCAAAACTCTGTTTGTCTTTCTCTTACAGAAGCAGCAGAATTTTATTATAGACTCATACTGTTGTGGTTTTAACACCCACTTGTGCCAATGTGGGATATTGGTACTAAAAGGTGTATTAAACACAGCAGTGTTCTCATTCGGTGGCAGAGAATGATCACCTTCTCACTGGGGTCTCTGCGGTGACTGTCACCACTAAGCCTACACAACAGCAGCAGTAAAACAAGCCATATTAGTGACTGTCATTTCAAACAAAGTTAAACGCTGAAACACACAAAAAATAGAAAATCCACCAGAGACAACGTACCCTTTTGCGAGGCGGTCCTTTCTCTTCATCCTTTGAAGCTCGTGCCCCTGCTCCAGATGTTCGCCCTTGTCGCCCACTCCTGCCCTCTCCCACTGGAGGCTTGATGGTCATCCTGATCTCTGGGGGGCAAATATAGTTCTCCAGGTTCTTTGGGGGCTTCTTGGTTCTCTTTGTTGTCTGAATCTTTAACTTTAAACTTCCTTCTTGGAAACTTGCCTCCTTGATGGAGAACTCCTGCTCCTCCAGGCCCTCGACCTGCTCCTCTAGCCCCTCCCCTTCACTAATTGTACCGTTAATCGCATCATCACGACGCAACAAAGTGACGGCTCCAACTCCTTCCTGTTTTTCTTCATTTGGATCTAGCCTTCCTCCTTGTAACTCCGCCTGTTTGGGTCGGGCCGAGCCAACCGGGTCCCGTGGCTCCATCCACTCTCTGGCCAGACCCACGAGGATGGGGAAACCTGCTAGAAACAGTCTATGGGGCGACCCGTTGTATCAGTCAGCTACTGGGGTTGTGTTGATGGTCCCACAGGAACGCAGCCAAGCCAGGGAGAGTCTGCAAAGATGTAGGTGAATATAAGATTTTACTTTTTGGCAGAATGTTGGCATATACATCAGCATTGTCCTCAGCATCAGAAGTACAGAATGATATTTCAGAAAACTGCAAGGATATTACTCAAAACAACAATTGTATTATTGATAAGTTGAGTTATGCCACAAATGGATTCGATTTTTTTCAAGAGAGACGTAGAAGGACGAAAAAAAGAACAAAAAATAAATAAAATGTGTGTTTTCCCCGTGAGGTTTTTAGTGCAAGATCAACTAAAACTATTTAGAAACCATTCAGAATTTGTGTATAAATTGAGTATTGGTATTTTATGTCAAAATTGCAGCTTGATCTCAAACATAAGTCAACATTAAACATTGGTTTGAAACCGATCATAGTAATAGACATATTATTTCTAAGAACAAAATGTATTGCAAGTTCTAAAGTTAACTTTCTTGTTGTTTAAAGAGTCTGAAAGTTGATTCTGAAAGACTGAAAAAGAGGCTAATTTTCTGTGTTCAGCAGGGGGCGGGGAATAGTGCAGGGGAAAGGAGAAGGCAGGGGAGAAAAATGGAGGGAAGGAATCTAAATTCTTTCCCCAGATGTGGTTTACGAGCTGCTCTGAAAAAAAAAAAGACACCATCTGAAATGTTTTACACATGCATGCAGTAGCATTGCTATACACAAAGTACATAAAATACATACATAAATAAGTACAAAGGTAAGTGATAACGTTGCTGTCAGATTTCAGCTCATCACCCTCCCTTCCTCACTGCTCTGCAGCAGCAACGTTTGTGGCAGCCATTTCTCAAAGGATTCAGTTTTTCTATTTTGGCCATTGCACATGCCAGGCAGCCAGGTTATATGACCAACTCAGACAGAAAAGCCATCAAGTTACACGATGCTCCTAACATGCCGCTGCACAGACAGAAAGCTACCAAAACAAACAGTTGACTACACTTCTCGATGCAGCTCCAGGGAATCCCATCAGTCAATATGACACAGGACATGACTGAGCTGGAAGTGGGGAATGCTGTCCTACATTCTAAGCTCTGACTGACACTGTTTACACTGATGTCAACCTCGACTAGACCACCTCCTCAAGACCTGATGATAGCCCCCACAGACGTGCAATGACCTGAGTCCACCGTAGGTTTAAGTCACTATACATATAACAGTTTGCACACGGAGTCACCATATTGATCCACATGCTGTAGGTTTGAATAATAATAGTCCTCCACAGCATTTCATCAAAGCAATAACAATACAAGTTTAAATTAAATAGTAGCGATAGGTTTACAACGAATAAAAATATGTAGTTTTCCCAGACATGATTACGGTATTAATAGAAAATACAGCTTAATATGGATCAATACAGTGGGAAGGGGACACTAGGTTATTTGTGCAAAGTGTAATTGGAAGGGCATTTGGTGAGAAACCTATTGCAAAACAAAATAGGCGTACATTTTGCTGCATGCTTCTTGCTTGGAGAAAGAAAAAAATTAATAATAATTAAAAACAATATAAAAGGAGAATATTTTTAGAAGCAATTGTTTAAAGTCAAACAGTTAGTCAAACTTACATTGCAAAATAAATAGGTCTTGCTACTCAACCAAGTAGCATTCTTCTGTTCTGACCTGGCCCTGGTTTATTATCTCTTTGAAGGGAGAAGGAAACTAATCTTCTTCTGCGATAAAACATTTTTTTTAAATACCCTTCCTTACATGTGGCTTTTCTCTGTCAGGATTACAATAAATTGTTTACCTCGTGCACGATACAACCTTATCCATTTCAACACAGCTTTGAACTGGCAAATAGAGAATATACTGAGTAAGAAATACTAAGCTTGTCATACAGTGGGGTTGTTAGAAAGCTCTTTTGATCCATTTCATATTCCCAAATGTCATGTTGATGACTCGCCCTTATGGCATCTGGGAAAACCTTCCTGTCCGTCATGTGACCAGCGACAATGACAGGAAAAAGAGACAGCTGCCAGGGCCAACAGTACACACATATCAAGAACTCCCTTATCTGAAGAACCTCACCTCCACTTACTGCTCCGCCTGTCTCGGCATATATGACAACTTAATACTATCTGACTATTGGAGTTTCCTCCATGACTACAGCCCCTCCCGGCTCAGTGCCCTATAAGCTGTGTAAGTGCTCTGTGTTAGTGCTGTATGTTCCTGGCAGACAGTTGGAGAGTTTATGTAAGTCTGACCCCTCTCTGGGCCTCTCCAGCCTGGCTAACGCTTCACTGTCTCCTCACTCTTTTTTAAATTCACACACCTTCACAAGTGCCAGACTGCAAGATGTCTGTGAAAACCCAATGCACAGACAGTCATTTCATGTTGCCAAGGCTGATTTTGAATACCATACGGACATTCACACCAAGGGCTTAAGGGTTCATGTTTGAAAGAATATAGTACCTGCCATAACGTTTAAACAACTTATTGCAGTAATTGAGCTGCATATGAGATGAAAAAGTAGACTGAAGAAAGTTTTAGGAGGAGAGAAGGAGGAGACGGCAGGAGAAACACAGCCTTTTAAGGTTGCATACCCAGCAGCCTGTTGCCTGAAGTGGACTCAAAGAGAGCTCCTACATGTGGACACAGATGTAAGACGAGTATAATACAACAACAATACAACACTTACATCTTCAAGCTTCACATGGTTTAATTTTTTCTTTTTATTTGCACCTAAGTATTTCAGGTTTTGCTCCTCAAAGCTAGGTTACTTGATTTTCAAACCACAAAAGGAGGAAGTATTTATGTACCTAACTACCGGGTAGTTGCTGTCAAACCCTTTGGCGCATGAATATTCACATGCATCAACTTTCAGGCATTTGAACGGCATAGTGAAACTGGGGTGAGTCACCAAAGGGCAGTCAATCAGAGCTCTGCTTTCGGCTATTACTTCCAATGTTATGAGAGTTAAAATTCTTGCAGAGAGAGCGTCTCAGTTTGTCACAATGTGCTGCTTTTACAATATACTCTCTGACAGGGAACAAAATTTGCTCTCTTACCCGAATACAGTCAGGTGTCCCAGTGGGGGGTCTGCCAACTATTAGTCTCCATGGAAATCATTACTGCGTTTCCTGGTAAGTTCCACGGTATGACATGAAATTGAACTATTATCTTGCGTACCTTGCATCAAAACGTTCCATAATGCACCTTTAAAATTGTGCAAAGAACCCTGCAGACTAACACTGGACTCTGAATTTCTCTAAACTCATACAATCTAGTGGACTTCTGATCCTATTGTGCTCATATCGACTGTTATTATTACGTGTGTTCACATACAACACACCTGTGATGGTCGGGTAGTGTGCGCATGTAAGGACTCTCGTCGCAGATGCCAGTGTGCTATGAATGTAATGTAAAATGATGGACTGAGCTATGTGCAGCACCGAGTGAGCCATATGCCAGACAGCACTCAAACCACCCAACTACCCCACACATAGAGATGAATATTAAACCATTTTACTGCTGCCGAATCCACAAAATGGCTGTCAGCAAAAAAAGAAGAAGAAGAAAAAAAAAATCTCCCCAACTGTCTACCTCCTTCCCCACACCTCACCAACCTCTGTTCTCCCTCCCTCCCCTGTGTGTACTCTGCCAAAAGGTGCTCCAGAGCTGATACTCTGTTAAGAAAGCCTGCCAACAGTTAGATTTGTCCTTGGATCTCATTCACATTCCCTCCTCCTTCTCTGTGTGATCCTATTTCAACCCCAGCTATCCCATCCTCGGAAAAAGAGGGGGATACACCTAATCAATTTCTCATGCTTTAATTTAAAAGGTGGTACGGAGATCTAATTTCCTAATAGGGGGTTTATTAGCCTGCTGAATATTCTTTTGCTGCCGGAGTTTCGACTCTTAGGAACCTGTTAACAAGACAAGATCGATGGTTCCATAGCGTTTGAATCACCTCAATTATCTCCCAGCAGCACTTATCGAACACAGTCAGTCAATCCTTTCGCAATAGCCTCTTATAGTATTTGTTTTGTTACACACTTCCAATTCCAGAGACCACCATACAACACTAAATCATCCAATCTTGTTTCAGGAGTCCCAGTCTATATTCAATCACAGCTACTTTCACCAACATGTCACAGGCACATACCTCGCCATCCCAGCTTTCCACAATGTTGCAGACACACAGGATTAATACATTGCCACCAGCCAAAGAGGTAGTTATGGCATCCAGTATCCAACGGTATGCAAGAGGCAGCGTGGAGGCTATGTTGTGGTTCGAATGCATCCAAGACATGTCACAGGTGTGGAGAAAACGTGGATTTTGACACGTATTTCACAGAGAAAAACCCGACTCGCGACCAATAGGACTGTAGACCTTTAGTCGTTTAGTCGGTCGATAGTGTCCAGGTCGACCAAAGTTTTTACAAGTCGACTTTTTATTTCGGGGCTATTTTTTTTTTTTTAAAGGGTTGATAGTCACAACAACCGAAAGGAGAAGAAAGGAGATCTGGAAGTGAATTGTGAGTTTGTTCAGCCGTTTTCTAGATGTAAAAAAAATCATGTATGAAATCGTGTAATATCTTGTGGTGTGTCACTGCACTTTGGATCAAATACATGGTCTTATCACAGAGGTACTTCATAGTTTTGACATCTTTTCCCAGCACCACACATCCCCCCCACCCCCCCTTTAGTCGACTAAGCGTTGGTTTAGTCGACCAACTTTTTTTTTTTTTTTTTTTTTTTTTTTTGCGACTACAGCCTTAAAGACCAAGTAATAGCGAAGTAAGTACACAGTCAACACTGGTATTTGCACTATCGATGCAGAGGTCCATGGGGGAAGCAGGCACACATTTGGTGCATGGGAGCAGAAGCTGTGCAGGAGCAGGTTACATCAATTGATACTCGTGTGTAGTGGCCACTGCATCCTATTGACCTCATTAGCTGTTTTATTGCATTAACAAGGCAATAACATGTAAACATCCAGAAGAGCAGAAAGAAGAGCGTGCTGCATGTGTTTTGGTTCATATTTTTGTCATGAGTCTACAAACGTGGTAATGAAACAATCACTGGAGCTAATAAAAATGTGCGCAGCCCCAGTAAAGCTCGTGGCGTGCGTAAAAAGGCGAGCTCTCCCCGCACAGACCACAATATGGCCAAAACACATAGACAGAGTGGAATTATTCAGGTGAGGAATGTGGCCGGTGGAGCGGAGCTACTTACCCATGTTTAATGTTGTCACACACTCGGCTCGTAGGTGTAAATATTTTATCAAGATCATTTACAATCCATTTAGCCACATTTTACACCCGCGACAGACGAGATGACACTCTCCCGTGGAGCTGTCAAACGGTGCCACGATATATGGAGATTGAAAATATGTGGAAAAATGGCGTCAGTGGTTTATTTGGAAAAAGAAAAAGGAGGCAAAAGCTGAATCTCGCAGGCGGCGTGATGTCAAAAAGAAGGCAAAAAGAAGCACGCAAGAAGAAAATCCAGTCAAAACTTGGTCCTTCTGTCCGATTGCTTGGTATCTTTTGAAAGCTCTCGGTAGTTGTGGGCTGGCGGCTCGCACAAAGTGCCCGATGCCGCGCAATACAGCTGGTCAGTCAGAAAACTGCGCAGAGATCCCGAGCAAATCCGCTACACGGTGGCGAGAGGAGGAGGAGGAGGAGCGGGGCTATTACTGCAGTCAAAACAAGCACGCATCCGACCATGAGACGAGATCCAGCAGGGAAATGTCCGCGGCAGGAGCGCGCGCGCTGGGCTTCAGGTCCGCGGGGAGACGGTCGCACTGGTCCAGGATTCTTCTCGCACACTCCCTCTCTGCGCCTGTGTGGTTCTCCACTTCTCCGCGCGGTGAATGTCAGGTCCCGGAGCCTGGTGTCTGGTAATGATCTCACCCAGCAGACTGAGCGCTTGTGGCCGCTCCGAGCACTGGAGATGAGAGGAGGAGCGACACCGCCTCCACCTGGCAGCGCGTCTCCACAGCCACGGGAGCGCACCACAGCCGATCCTTTCCATTATCGCCACTAATTCACCAAAAGATGTGGAAAGACAGATCATTATGAGCAAGAATGCTTTGGCTGAGCGTAATCTCCCCCAGATTCAAAAAGACGAGTGTCTAGTTTGGGTAAATATCTGTCTTTGCTGTTGGAGAGTACAGCGTGACCTTGTGTCCTGTACATCAGTGGTTTTAAGTCTACAGCCTAAACTAAAAACTAAAACCAGTGTTTCTGTGGTCATTGTACGTCCCTTTGCAAGCCTGCATTGCCAGTGATATCTGTACAAAATACTTCATAACACAACTTTTTACATTTTCGAATATTTTTACTATAATTGATCAACCCAATCTTCAAAACAACATTCACGATATTATCTCAAATGTGATGTATTTCCCACCTCTAGTGATTCATTTAGATCACACGATTATGCCAACGATTACACTCTAGCAAATTAATATTGAATGGCATTCTTAAAACTGGGTTTTGTTCTTTTGAATAATTTGTTACGTAGTGGTGGAAGAATGACTCAATTTAGTTACTTAAAGGAACCAAATGTAATAAACTTAACCAATCTGTGTCCCCAGATATGAGGTAAACATGTTCAAAGCAAATATGGCTTTTTCTGATAACATTTTGATTTAATTTTTGTTTAAATTTGGTGTTTTGTTCTCAAGATGATTTTCGAATCAGAAAGCAGAATGAGCCTCACATGAGACTCTCATTTGGATTGCCAGTTCCTATGACTAAATCCAGTTGGTTCAACTCTACCTGAGCCCGGACCCTGCAGTAAGTCATTGATCTGTGCAGTCTGTGAAACACTTGTTTATCTGCAGGTAAAGGCTCTGGCAACACAGGTTCAGTTGTGATTATTGTAGTTCATTGAAAGCTCAATACAGTTCCTTTAAGTAAAAAGTACAGATACAGGAGCAAAATAATTACTCAAGTAATAGTAAAAATCAACTTAGTTAGAAGTATTGAAGTACATGTTTAAAATGGTACCTTTGGAATCAAAAGTTAACATTAGAAGTTAAGAAGAATTGTCCTTTTAGTCTCAGTGTTTCGAGATATGTTTATATTTGTGTTTGTTAAACAGAATGTCACCTTCAGTGTGCTAAAAATAATCCCTCAAACCACATGAAAAGTACTTTCAGTCCTGTTCACTACATTTGTACTATCTTCTCCACTGTACATTTTTGAAGTAAGAGTATAAAGTAGTCACTGTAAAATGGACAGATATCTAAAACCTTACTTAAGTACAGTACTTTTATTTTTGCACTTTGTTACTTTCCACCGCTGGTGTTACATCTCTGGCTTGTAGTAGAGAAACCAGGTCTCTGCATGAGTGGGCAGGTTAAATGTAGGTGTGATCTGGTGCTTTCCCTCTGCTCAAATTATTCATAGAGTGGAAAATTACAGAGAAGAAACATTAATCATTAATACTATAGACTACCACTGCCTTATATCTTTATGCCTTCATACAAACTGTGACCTTCCTCATATCTAAAACCAGATTTAACATTAACAAGCGACGCAAATGATGTCAGAGTGACCTTTCTCTGGTGCCGTCCCAGGGCTTCCAGCTGCTCTCTTGTGTCTAACTCTAGGCACTCACTGGGAGAAACTGTAATAATTTGCTCTCCTACACGTAACCAGTGCTTTTTAAAATGCAGTGTTTTTGTTTTTGCTCCCCCCGCTGTGGCACACTGTCTAGTCTCACAAATCAACAGTGTGTGTTTGCTCAAGCTGGGCTGTGAGTCAATTTTATCGGCAATGTTTTTACTGCCACAGCAAATCTTTTTTTTCGACTATCATTTCTCCTCTAGAGTCAACAGCATCAATCCTTTGCTTCCGAGTGCTTTCCTCTGGATGTCCTGCTATAAGACACATAAAAGTACGACTCATATCTCATCTCAAATATTTGTTCTGTTTTCTGTATTCTTCTTTTTGAAATTATCATATTCATATTTCTTTACTTTTTTTAAGAGCTTGTTATCACTACATTCTCCACATTTTTCACACCAAAAGATATTTCCATTCATCATTTTTTAAATTTCCCATTGTTTACCTCCCGAAAAGCATTTTACTTTATATACGTTCCATTTTAGGCATCATAGACCTTTCTCCAGGGACTATAAGACTATAACCTATATGCACTTTGCTAAATAATTACATGGCAGCAGACATTTTAAAACACTGAATAATAATCCTGTGTCATGTGTGCGAGTTTATTGATTTGGGATGTGTGCAAGAATACAAAGAGACCCCTGAGAGTGAGGTTTCAACAGCTGCTCCCCTACAACCAATCAATCGCAGTCTATCTGTAAACACACACGTGCGCGCACACACACACACACACACACACACACGCACGCACAAAAGATACCAACCACGCTCTTCTCTTCTGTTGCCATGGATACCAGATATCGGCGGCCAAGAGGGAGCAGTTTTCCAGCTTAAACTGTAAATATTGAATTATGATGGAGAGGAACGGGAGACAGATCTAAATATCTCCATAATCCTTTCATCTCTAGTCACCGCTGCAGGAAATCCACCGCATCATTTGTGTTCATCAAGTTACCACATAAAAAAGAAAATCAATTGTGGCCTTTACCTAACAGACTGCCCTAGTTTCTCCACCTTCCAATAAATGCTTGCCCATGAAAGAAGGAACACTTTGTCAAACACTTTTCAAGAGTCTTTTTCTATCAAGGCTTGGACACACATTGGGACTGAACCCAGATCTAAACCTGGACCCAGACTAAACCAGGATTAGAACAGGACCAAAACTAAGGAGGGCCTATATGCCAGGACTAGGGATGTGAAGATAATTAGGTTAATCGATAATCGTGACCAAAAAATAATAATCGTGACTATTTTAAAAGCAAAATACTTTTAGTTAAATCTATAGTCCAAAAAATAGACCTAAATGTAAAAAACTATTTTCATCTGTCTGTCTGTTTTTCATTCATTCATTTTCTACCGCTTTTCCCGTTAGGGGTCGCGGGTGACTGGAGCCTAACCCAGTGCCTTTGGGCCTTAGGCGGGGTACACCCTGGACAGTGGCCAACTCGTCGCAGGGTCTGTCTGTTTTTGTCAAATTGAACTTAGTCTTTCAGAAAGTTCAGTTTTGTAAAATTGTGGAATGGTAACATGTTAGACAATGAAAAGGAAAGACAATTTAAGATTACACTGTTTGGTCGCAGTCTCAATAATAGAGAATGATCGTTAAATCCTGAGGTTCTCTCAATTACTGTAACACTAACATTTAATATTGTGATAAGATAAGATCGTCTAAGATCCCTTTGGCATCCCTAACCAGGAATAAAGTTACCATTCTGCCAAAGTAACCAATCAGTCTTTGTGCAGCTGTGCAAAGCACTAGTTTGTATATGTTTACAGAGGTGGTTTATAGGTCATATAAATGGTGTCTTTTAAAAAATTTATATATAAATTGTTTTAGAGCAGACCGATTTTGTGGGTAAACGAGTACCTTTTACCCCCTCGGCCAACACCCGTTACAGCTCCTTGGACTGCTGTTTTGTATGAGCACTTAAGATGCACAGTAACCTTGAGTTGACATTGTGGCTGGAGGAGAATCACGTTTAATCAATGAAGGGCTTTTCTCTGGGAGTCCACTAATCTCACAGGGCAGAGAAGGGTTCATCAGAGCCGAGATACCCCTGGGACTATCCGGGCTAATGGGGTTAGCGCACACAGTAAGGGAGACACACTTAGATTGGTGTGTAACAGCCACACAAGACAGTGAACATGCTTTAAATGTATGTTACTGAGTGTTTGGTGAGAGCTGCTTGCACGTAGATGGATGCAGCAGAAGAGTGCATGGGCCCAGGCTGATGGAGAGGGGAGTTAATGGGACGTGTGACAAGGTTGATTACTGGGGCTGCAGTGATCTGCCCGGGTTAATGAAGTAAATGACTTCTTGGATAACACAGCACAGAGGTGATCTTCAGCTCCTCACACACTCCAGATAAACTATAAATCGCCAGCTCCCAACGCATTTGCCTTTCAGAGATGAACAGCTTAAACACCCTTTGGTCTGGTCAGAGGAAGCTTGTGGTTTTGTTTTGAAAAGAACAACACTTATATTTCACCCAAAGGCAGGTCATGTGGGGCGATAAAAGGTGTAAGTGTAAAATGGCACGAAGGGGTATAAAAAAACATCAGTTTTGCAGAAGCATAAAACGAGTCATGAAACAAAAAACAGAAGTTTGTATCTCCATCAACACTAGGGCCCTGCAGCACCACTAATCCACTGAAAGAAAAAGCTCCCCACATCAGGACGGAGCCTCCTTCATGTGCCGAGTGCAAAGATCCCTCTGAGGTGTTCTTGTCATTAAGAAGACTTCTTAGACACCATATGTTCCTTGTTTTGTTAAGAACTTACTTAAATCCAAAAGGGCAGGTTAACTGGAGTGCCTGCAGGGATTAGTGTTTTCGATCCTGAACCACTTTTCAAAGTACCTGGATGTTTGCTACAGACTGTCCCGTGTCTACACAAGAACACTGAATCCTCTTTTTCATCACTGTCACATGACATGGTTGTGCAAATATAACCAACAGTTCAATTGAGTTAGTCTGTAATGTGTCCAAGATGAAAGTAGCTAATAGTGCACAACAATTATAGATAGCGATCTGAGGACGGTCTGTGGCTCTCATCCAAGACAGAAAACTTGGTTCTTCTTGGTAATTCGTGACATTGCCATTTTGACTTAGACATTGAACAGCATTTTTATTGCCTATGTGAACACATTTAAGATAAAACGATAAAAGATAGTGTGTCAACCCTTATGAGAGAAAACTATTTATGTGAAAGCAATCACACCTCAGCCGTGCCAGAGAAGTTCACACACTTTCAATTTACTGTTCATTTGTTTTGCATGTAACTGTCCTTCACAAAACACACGTTTGAACTCAAGATCAACAATCTCTCAGAATACAGTGTTCATTTGTGGTGGTTTTGTCTAAACCTTCACACCTCAGATATCCACCAAACAACATCCTGTTGTGTTATAACTGTGCATGTGGTCAAATGCAGCTGTGTTTGTTCAGAGTATGAGCAGTGAGAGAATGAAACAGAAAAACCCCCTCGAACAGAAAGACCTCTCCATCAACAGAGAGAAGAGGTACAGCAGGTGCATGATACAGCAACAAGTTCTTGATGAATCACCTGTCATACGTAAACGATGATAAAGATTTTATCATCTGAACAACAATATTGAGTATTTTATTGTTTATCTTTATATAATTATCTATTTATGATTAGCCAATGTAAAACTGTGTCAGACTCAGACATAGGAAGAATATATCTAAAATGTATTTAGTTACAGCATAACATTTATTTTGTAACATATTTCAATAGACAATAGAAGTACAAAGTCTAAAATTCACTTAAACATTTACAGTTTAATGTGCAAATAGTTGTGGATCATTTCTGAGAGAGTTGTACAGTCTGATGGCTGTGGGGATTGTTCTGTGTCCTGTCTGTCACTGAATGAGCTCCTCAGTTTAGTACAGACCTGATCCCCTCCAACAATAGGCTGCATTACCCTATGTTGTACAGTAAAACACAACAAAATTGGAACAACTACTTGTGTTTCACCTTTTATTATACATTTTGTACAAATACGTTTAGTTTTTTGTTTTTTCACACTAAAATTAGTGTTCTGAATATGTTTTTTCGTCACATATTTACTTCGCAACACTAAGCCTACTTTAAACACTTAAAGTATGTTGATCCACATTTTAGATGAATGAGAGTTATGAGAGTTTACATGTGAGTGAACATGTTTAAACCAAAATGGAGAAGTGTAAGATACAAAACAAAACTTTTGTCAACCACATTAAACTTTCTGTCCTTTTGCAGTCGCAGGTGAGATGTGAGATGTGAGAAGCAAAAGAAAGATCGCGCAATTTTCAAATTTTGGGCAATTTTTTTTCTTAACATGTAGCTTTTCACAGAATCGAATTTCATTTATACATTTATATGGAAAAAGAGAAAATGTCTTAATATTTTTTCTTCACACACTCAGTAAACTCAAGCACCTGCGAACATAAAGGTTTCCTAAAAAGATATAGCCTGTAATAATACCAGTAATCATAATCATCATAAACCATAGACTGGCCTTAATACGTCAATCGGCTACTACGAGAAACGCTATTATAAATTCCTTTTCACCAGCTTTGTCTTAATTATATCTCAAAGTAAGATTATGCAGTGTATCAGAAAACCACCTGGTCTGCACTTGTTTACAGTAGACCATGTGAATAGTCTCCCATTTGAAGTTCTTCCCTGTGGCAGGATGTGGTCGTGCGAACCGTCCTTGCAGAAAAACACCCACTTCCTATGATTTTGATAAACAGCACTGTGGTTTCACCTCAGAAAGCACACACTTGGTTGACAGAATTGCCATCTGTTCCAACATAAACTCTCAAATACATGCCTTTCTTGCGATTTTATTGTAGGTGGGTGACTTCTATCTTTGACATGAAAGACAGTATTTTCTCTTGTCTTCATGGTTGCTTGGACACATACGGTCCTGTCAATCTGTGAACTGTCAGGGTGCAGCGTGCATGCATCTGAGAGGAGAGTAAGAGGGGTGTATTAGGCCTGCTGATCCTTCACAGTTCTCTTGTCAAGCTAAAAGTGGGACCGAAAGTCACTGGTGTGTGTGTGTGTGTGTGTGTGAGTGTGTGTCTGTGAGAGAGAGAGAGAGACTGTGTGTGAGTGTAGTGGGGGCGTAGTGGGTCAGAGGAGCGGAGCCGTGCCTAATCCAGTGGGATGTGGGGTATGTGGTGTATGGAGATGTGATGTAAAGATGTGCTCAACAGTGCATGGATCACAAAACCTCCCCAACTGACAGCAAGCAGCCCCAATAGGCAAGTGTCCAACTCACTCCAAAAGATAGCATCAGTTTCTAAAGACAAAAAAAAAAAAAAAAAAAGAAGCTATCACTGGAAGTAGGAACCAAAAAAAAAAAAAACCAAGACAAAATCTGTGCTCAGTGGTGTGACACTTCAAAAAGCAGAAAGCAAACACAATAATGTTATAAATAGGCCCACTTAACATTCATCAGATCATCGCGCACAACTATGGTGTTGTACCAAGCAAGCCGGCAGGTGGCAGTATTGGTCAATATGAGAAACAGTAACCCGGAAAAATAAAAAGGACCTTTAACAAAACCGGAAAGAGCGGATCCGGGCTGCTAGCATGGCTCTTGATGTGAAAGCCAGAGCCAAACGCTATGAGAAGCTGGACTTTCTTGGAGAGGGTCAGGTGAGCTAATATTCATGAATAAAAAGACCGAAAATATTCAGGTACTTTATGTTATGATTCCCAAGCATTTTCTGACAAGACGCCATGATAATGCCCTGATGCTAATGCTAATGCTAAGTGTTTTGTGTTGATCCTGTATCTCTCTCTCTTCTTTAGTTTGCCACAGTTTACAAAGCTAGAGACAGAGTTACTGACACAATCGTTGCCATTAAAAAGGTAAAAAAAAAAGATGAGGGGGGAAAAAAGGTTCATCTTTGTTAAAACAGAGCATTAAAGTCTTATTGTGTTGCCCTTCAGATAAAAGTTGGTCACAGGATTGAGGCTAAAGATGGTAAGTTTTACTTTGATAACACTGACTTTTTAACATGTGTGATGTAGTTACAAGTCAAATGCTAATGTAACTCTTGCAGGAATCAACAGGACTGCCCTACGAGAGATCAAACTACTGCAAGAGCTGCATCATCAAAATATTATTGGCGTAAGTTTATGTGTTGTTGGGAGATTGAGTCTGGTACACCCTAATGATGGATCAAATCGTGTCTACACAACTAAATGACTCTGACTGAAATGGTTTTGTTTTTCAGTTGCTGGATGCTTTTGGTCACAAATCAAACATAAGTCTGGTATTTGATTTCATGGAGACGGACCTAGAGGTAAAATCTCTCAAGTTTCTAATTTTGTATATCTTAACTCTATAGTTCATTTTGTCTGGTTAAATGTGTATGAGTGTTTATGGTATGGCATTTAAAAAGACAGACTAACTGTGTGTCTTTAGGTTATTATAAAGGACACCAGCTTGGTCCTGACTCCAGCCAACATCAAAGCATACATCCTCATGACACTTCAGGGACTTGAATACATGCATCTTCACTGGGTCCTTCACAGAGTAAGAGTCTTAATTTCTGCAGTAAATTTAAATATTGCATTTTTCACGTAAAACTTATGGAAAACTTTGTTTCTGTCTGTGCAGGATCTGAAGCCCAATAATTTGTTGTTAGATGGAAATGGAGTGTTGAAGTTGGCTGACTTTGGTTTAGCCAAATCATTTGGGAGTCCAAACAGAATCTATACTCATCAAGTTGTTACCAGGTCTCAGTAATATAATTAATATTAATTATATTATAATCACATATATTTAACACTGTGATTGTGATGGGCAAAGGTTGTAAAAATGGATTAGTATTGTAATTTCAGAGGTTGATTTAATTTTTTTCCAGGTGGTATCGATCTCCCGAGCTGCTGTTTGGGGCAAGAATGTATGGTGTGGGTGTGGACATGTGGGCAGTGGGCTGCATACTGGCAGAGTTATTACTTCGGGTAATAAAATGGCCTCTTATACACACAGAACCTTTAATAGTCTCACTATATTTAGACTGACCTAACTTTATATCTGTAACTAAAGATACCATTTCTCGCTGGAGACTCTGATCTCGACCAATTAACAAAGATCTTTGAGGCTCTGGGCACTCCCACTGAAGAGACATGGCCTGTCAGTGTATTTCCTTTTTTTTTTTTTAGCTTTTTGTTTGTTAAATCATTCCTGTTAAACATATTTCCACATCTTTCTTCAGGGGATGTCTAGTCTACCAGATTATGTGTCTTTTAAAATATTTCCTGGTACACCCCTCGAGCACATCTTCAGTGCTGCTGGAGATGATCTACTTGAACTGTTACAAGAATTATTTACTTTTAATCCCTCAACAAGGACAACAGCCACTCAGGTAACAGAAATTGATTTACTTTTGTGTTTAATACTATAGTATAGTGGTTCCCATACATACTGTGAATTTGATGACAATTCCCTTACATATTGTGTGCTGGCTCTTAGGCTTTGAAGATGAGATACTTCAGTAATCGGCCTGGTCCAACTCCTGGGCCTCAACTCCCAAAACCAAATTGCTCCGCTGAAGCCCTGAGGGAAAAGGAAACGGTTGGACTCAAGAGAAAAATTGTTGGTCTAGAGACAAGTAATTAACAATTTATTAGCATTTACCTCAATTTGAGAGCGGAGTTCTTTTGGATTTCCTGATTGGCTCAGGTCCTTGGTGACTACAGAATTTATCATTACCACAGTTGGCTTACGCTCACTCGACTTGTGGTGTTTGGACAATAATAGTTGACCTTCTGTGTCTCTCTGTACTAAAGCCCAAGTTATGGGTGGTACGGTGGCAAGCACTCTTGCCTCACAACAAGAAGTTTCTAGGTTTGACTACAAGGATGCCCGGGCCCTTAGTGGAGTTTGCATGTCCAAGCAACATAAAACATGCACAATAGGTAAAATCCTCATGCTGAGGTGGTCCTGACAAAGCCTAACTCAAGATCTTGAGATGGGTCCCAGAGCACTGAAGGATGGGTCCAACACTGTAGCCAGCAGTTGGCGCTCTCACTTTACCGGAAAAAAGGTCTGGTTTCCCCTACCACTAAAAACCATGTACAATAGTGTGATTGTGAGAGTGAATGCAGGACAGTGGATGGAGATTAGACCATGTGTTACAGCATGTATTGGTTAGAGCATGTATTTCATATATGTTCATTAACATGCTCTGTCCCTACCAAATAAATAGACAAACTAATACAGAGGACAGATGTCCCTATGGGACAATAAAGTTGCACTAACTTTTATTATAAACCCTAATCTGGCAGTCCAGAAACAGAATCATTCTCAAAACACTAGGTTTTTATTTTGTAAAGATGTTTGCATTTTAGTTAAAGTCGCTACAGTAACTTGTATGTGCCAGAGGCACATGTTTGAGGCTGAATTAAAAGAAGCTGGACATTTTAAGACATCCCACATTTCCCTAACTAACATTTAGCATGTTGTGAATTCAGGCTTGTCCGCCTGTTCTCATGACTGCACCCCCAGTCTATAAATCCACATCAATGCTTGAGTTGATCTTGTAATTCAAAGGGTGTTGGCTGCAGAGCTAGAGAATGTCGTGAAGTTAGAGAGCACATGCATACTGTTAGTGGTGAGGTGCGTTGCACTGAAGTAGGGCCCTGGTGTGACTTAGCGGTTCTTGTGGTCTGTAAAATTTCTAGCTCGCTGTTTTAGTGTACTGTGGAAGCTATAAATTGAAACGTATGATTAAAAACAATCTTGCTCACTTAAGTACAGTGTAAGTAAACTTAAATACTGATTCACTAACGTTATGTCTTTCACAGCTGCAATGAAGAAGAAGCTAATTTTTTCCCCAGAATGAATCCAGTCAATCGAATGTGGACCTTGAACCTCCACATGAGAACTGCACTCAGGGTTGTTTTGTGGAAGTGAACTCCCCTGCACCTGATGTATGTGAACAAGCCCCGCTGCTGGCCAGTACTTGATGTATCAAAAGACTGTGGTCATATCTTTCATTTCATCAAAGGCCCTGCTCTTGGAGATCTAAATACTTCTATTGAAGTGACGGAAAAAAAAAGAGCAAAAATAAATGCATTTTTGTAAGAAAAATAAATGGCCTGCAGTGTTATGAGTTTTTGTGAATTTACTGCATGTGATGTTAATTGGTTTATGGTGTAAAATCTAAATCTAGTTTCTCCTCCAGACTTGTGTTATCAAGGGGTCTGAGGAGGGGTCTGGTTGCTGTCACATTAGATGGGAGAACAGATCTGACTCAAACTGTGTCAGCCCCCAATGCTTAAAGAAGCCAGCCAAAATACGTTGTATCAGAAAACATGTTTTGCAATGCTTTAATAACGTCCCGATTTATAATAAAGCTGCAGTGCTCCACTGCTTTTACAATTATAGTGACATTTGTGCAGAATTCAGCAGGAGAGCGTATACAAATAACTGCTTCATCAGCCCAACACTGACATGATCAAATACTGCAAAATTTACTTTCATGTGATTTTATGTCACATGTACATTTATATGTACAGGTGACATGGTGTCGTCAGTATTGTTGAGGCTGATTAATTAAATAATGGAAGAACACTTATATTACAGCACCAACCATTAGGGCATTTGCACATTTAACAATGCCAGACGGATTTACAGTTAGTTTCTAACTTTTAGAAACTTGTGCATTCTATTTAAATTAAATCTGGGCAAAGTAATGAGTTCATTCAGTTAATTTGCTATGGGTAAAGTATCGTAATACTTATATCAAATCAACATTTTTGACATTGCAATACATTTTGAAGGATGGGTCAAATGGAGAGAATGAATTTCCCTCACGAGGAAAGTATACCTTAACCTTATTGTATCAGGCCCTATATCGTGATTGGATTGTATCATGACAATCCCAGCCCTACCACTTGTTTTAAAAATCAGTTTGTACTGTTTTAAATTTCAGTGTATGAAAATTCAATGTTTTAAAATTCACTTTGTTAAAATACAGTTGCTTTAAAAAAATCAAAAAATCAAAAAAAAATCAGTGCAAATAAATTTGGTGTAAAAATGTAAAAAATCTCGGATTAATTTCCAGTTAAAACCAGACTGACGCAATCGAGCTGATCGTTCCCGTTGCGCTCCATGAGCAGAGTTTTTCCTATTCCATACCTTATGCTTTGCTTTTTAAGAAAGAAAATATACTTTTAAATGAATGGTTTAAGCATGCAGGTTATAATATGTATGTATATTTACATTTAGGAATGTATGTAGCACAAAACACAAAAAGCCGACAGTTGTTGATGTTGTGGTACTTTTAGTGGCGGTTGGCAGCCAACTGAAAAGGTGCATTTACCGCCACCGGCTGTAGTTGTATGTCTTAGACTTTATTCTTTATTCTTCCTTTAGACTTTAGACTTTATTCTTTAGACTTTATTCTTTAGACTTTATTCTTTAGACTTTATTCTCTAGACTTTATTCTTTAGACTTGGTATCCAGTGTTACATCACCGTCAAAATCACGCAGAGGGGGAGTCTGTTTCTACATCAACAATGCCTGGTCATTGGATGTGACTGTGATCTCCAAACACTCATTAACTGCAAACCATTCTACTCTCCATGCGAGTTCGCCTCTTTCATTCTGGCCGCTGTTTACATTCTACCGAGCGCAAACGAGCAGGACCAGAGTCTGAGTGTGGAGCGGACCTTCCCGGACTCCTTGTGTATTATCCTGGGTGATTTTAACAAGGGGAATCTCAGGCATGAACTACCAAAGTACAGACAGTTTATCAAAGTCCCGACCAGAGAGCAGAACACATTGGATCATTGTTACACAACAGTCAGCATCGCCTTCCGCCACCGTGGCCTGAGCTGCTGTGGGCTTTTCAGATCAATGGTTCACATGACCCCCAGGTACAGACAGAGGCTGAAGCTCTCCAAACCTGTAGTGAGGACCTCTAAGAAGTGGACCAGTGAGGCCGGGGAGGAGCTCCGTGCGTGTTTGGACGTTACAGACTGGGAGGTTTTCAGAGCTGCCACAGAGAGTTTGGATGAGTACACAGACGTCATACATTGGATTCTGTGAGGACAGCATCATACCAACACACGCCAAAGTCACTGTCCATATGACAAACCCTGGTTCACACCAAAACTGAGGCCGTTAAAGCAGCAGAAGGAGGCAGCGCACAGGGCTGGAGACAGGGGGCGCTACAAAGATGTGAAGTATGGATTTAGCAAAGAGGTGTCCAGAGCTAGATTGCAGTACAATACGCGTCTGAAGCAGCAGTTCTCTGACAACAACCCGCCCGTGTCGTCCAACGCCCCCATTCCACTCAACAACTCCCACATTCTCAAATAAAGGTGTAACGCTTTCACTTAAGACTCGAGCATTTCACAAATATGACTCAAGCCATCCAGGACAGCCAGAGGTCTATCAAGACTGTGGCAGCGCGACAGAACTGTAGTTCTTGACTGACTACAGAATAAAGACTCCATATCCACCGGTTCCCAGGCTGTCACTAAGGCAGTTCTCTCTCCTGACGGCTACATTAAAAGAACATTGACCGTTTGAGTTTTCATTTTAGCGACCTACCAGTGAAGGTAGACGCCATGGCGATCGAACGTTCCGCGATGGTCACGTGACTGAAACTCAAACTCTGATTGGCTGATGATAAATTCGATTGCTCAAAGTTTAGCCACCAGAGGGCGCTCAAGGGTGACGTAGAATAAAGTCTAAAGAATAAAGTCTAAAGAATGGCAGTGACGTAACACTATGGATACCAAATGTCGGCCTTTTGTTCCCAAATGTAAATGTAAATACATATTATAACCCGCACACTTAAACCATACATTTAAAAGTATATTTTCTTTCTTAAAAAGCAAAGCATAAGGTATGGAATAGGAAAAACTCAATGGGGAGCAATGGGACCGATCCGCTCGATTGCTTTAGTCTGGTTTTAACTGGAAATTAATCCGAGATTTTTGAGACGTTGAAATGTTTGCACCAAAATTATTTGCGCAGAATTATTTTTTTTTTAAAAGCAACTGTATTTCACATAATTAAAATGCAAAAAAATAAATCACATAAATTCAGTATAAAATAAAAGCTTTGGTAATAAAAACACAAAATAACCTTCATATATTTTCGAGTGCTTTGTGCAGTAGCAGCTTCCTGGCTTTTGTTGTTGCTGATGAGCGGCGGTGGGAGGAGAAACTGGGGCGGGAGGAAGAGGAGGAGGAGGAGGAGGAGAGCGCAGCCGCTGACGAAGACCCAGCTCAGGCGCGTTTGTTCCCCTGAAGTGCTGTGAAATCCATGTAGCGAAACAAAAGGTCGTTTTCTGAAGCGGAATCAATCGATCAATTACGAAGCAGCATGTGCACACCGTGTTGTTTCTCGCAGGTAAGCGTGCCGTGGACTTTTGTCTCTGATCTGCTGTTCGGCGCACGTCTGGCCACACTGTAACGCGATGGAGGAGGTTGAGCCGCTGGGTCAAGCCGAGCCGCCGCTGTAATGTTTACTTTCTGTCGGGCGTTCAGTGTTTACCGTCAAATGATCTTTTAGCCTGTGTGGACGCAGTCTTTATCCCTCAGTTTTGTTCGGGAAAATACGGGGGGGAAACGCGTCGATACAATGGGAATTCTGTCAGTTCCTGTTACTGTTCTTTTCGAGCTTTTTCTGTTCGTCTGTTGGGTTTCCATGTGACTTGTTAAGGATCTCTGCCAGCTATTCTTTTTTTTAAATTCTTTTTTCTTTTTACAAACTTGGATTGATACAATCATCAACCTTGCTCCCATTTTCTGGAATATAGATACCCTTGCCCAGCCTATCAATGGAAAAAGTCTAAAACAGTCAGCCCATCTGTTTAGGCTATTACTGTGTTGACTGACGGGAAAGCAGCAATTATTCAAAGCCTGCAATTTAACTTTGGAGGGACACCACGACAGACAGTCTGCTAACTGTCTACTCCCATCCTTTTTGTGAAACTCATAAAGATCATCAGAACTATTCCCTACTTCATACTATTACTGTACTATTATATATGCCTTTGCTGCTATTTATTATTTACTATAGGCTGAAAGTAGGCATGCTGAATTATTAAGGCTATCAACCACTGCACTGTATCTCTTATAATATGAACGCTTGTATCAACGATCTCAATTTGATGAGTCCAACTTCTCACTTTATCATGACATTGTCCGTAAGTCCATATCAGATGTGTGGTCGCTTTCTTCTTTTCTCTTACTGGAGGGCGAGCACAGTTGGAGGCGGATTGGAAGATGGGAGTTGGCTTGGTGTGTGTTGGACTGGTGTAATTTCACAGTGGGATCAGTGATGGATGCCATGTTGTGGGCCGGGGTTTCGCTGTAACTCATTATTGGACATTTTTTCAAGCACTGTGAGCATTTGGCTGTGTGAGGACCGACCATGTGGAGGTCTGGATGGGGTACGGCCAGTACAAGGATATTTTTGGCATGAATGAAGGGTTAAGGCAGGATGCTGCGCTACAGGTCATCCCAAAAGCACACATCTTTGAACAGAATCCCCGGCCAAACTATTACGTCTGCTGGATTAAACGCCTCAATATTTTGTGCACCACAAATGTAATACAAATACATAACTCATAGCTCAATATTAATTAAATGATGGGTGGTTTTAAAGCCGAATCTCATCTATGTGGACAAGTATTGCAATGATTTATGTACGATACATTTTGTGTAAATCGATAATAAATTCAGTAAAAAACAACTCGTATCTGCTCCACCTCTCCTGATAAAGTCAATCTTTGCATGGTAAAAAATAAATAAATGATGGTCTGTCTTAGGGCTGCAACAAGTTAAATGATTAATTGCCACTAATCGATTATTGAAATGATCATCAACTAATTTAGTTATTGATTTATTGTTAACTTGTCTATACATACGTTCCAAAACATGAGCTGAGAAACTAAGTTTTATGACTGAAATTGAGCCATATTCTTTACCTTATTTTATTTGTAAATTCTTAACTTTTGAATGCCATATTTGACTCTATAGATGTTGCTATTATTATTATTATTATTATTATTATTGTATTAGTCATTGTTTTATGTTATACCTTAATGCCTAGACAAGTTCCTATGTTTGTGAACTGTGTTCAATGACAATGGCAATAAACCTTTTCTGATTCGGATAATTCCATGAAAATAATGTGGAAAATGTGTAAATTCAGCGTATTTGATAAAAAACACTCTTTTGTCCATAAATGTGCTCCACCAGGATCCTCAAAAGGCTTTATCTGGGTCAAATCTAGTCCAGATATTTTCATTACGTTTAGTTGCAGCCCTCGTGTCTCTACAGCAGCACAGGTTCATGTGGAGATGACGTAACCACCTGTAATGCCAACTCGGTGTGGTGCCTTTGTTCTCACTTTGAAATGGCCGTCTTTTGGTACAATTCTGTTTCCATTTGGGACTTAATGCTGCAGGGTTAGCTTTACACATGACACATAATACAATCATTTCTTATGCAGAGAGGTGCGCAGAGTATCAAGAGATTGATTATATTTGAATGTCATTTTGAAGCTATGCAACATTTGAATATTGAAAATATCTATAACATGGCCTATATGTTGTAATCCTCCAAATAAGACTCAACTAGTAAAGACATGTTTGGGATTGACAAGTGTTACGGCAATTTATTACAAATGAATTAAGAAATCCAAGGAAAACAGAATGTCTTTTGTTTTATTTGTTGAAAAAACGTTTTGCTGCAAAGATATGGAAGACATAAGTCCATCATGTGCAGAGTTACAATCTTCTCCAAAAGGGGCTGTGCTGATTACAGTTTCTATGCAGACGTCACATCGCACGGGAAAGTTTGGGCTTGAAGAAGAGACAATGAAACCAGTTTGAACCAGACACGAAGTGAAACTTTGTTGATAGCAATATCTCAAGGTCTTTTAACAGTTTCTCACAAAGCACAAAGTTTCATTCATTTCCCATCACACATGATTATAATGTCTAAATAGTGTTATTGGGATTGTAAAAAATATGTTCATTTTTGTCAGTATTGTTAATATGGAGGAAAATGTTACTTATAATGTCGTGATAGATCTTGTAGTTCTTCTTGGTACCACTAAAGTTTGTCTGGGTTTGTTCTTAGTTCTGATTCCGTTAAACTTTGCATTGGACTGGGGCTTTGTTGATTGTTGCTACGGGCTGTATTTGCCAGAAAGGAAGAGTTTCTTTTGTGTACGGGAAACAGAGCAGCGATACATTTCTGCTTTGTATATAGACCGTGGTCAACCTGTCACATGCTATAAATTAGGTATGTCAAGATTATTCTGTTCATCCATAATTGTGATTATTCAAGTCACAATATAATCGTAACAACTAAAAATAATGATCGTGCCAATTTTAGAAGCAACATCTAGTTTTGCGGAATGTTGATTGTGCACATAATACTTAAATTGAATGAGATTTTTAAGCCTGTACTTTTTTCTTTCCCTGCCCTTTCCCTCGCTTGGGATTTTTCTACATTTGGTTTCATTAGACCCTTCTCAACAAAAGCGTGGTTGTAATCTGAGACGTGAGGGTGTGTCTGGCTATGAATCATGGCGATAAACATCCAGCCACCGGACTTATGCACCACAAAAATTGCGTTTATTCTTTGTTGGATTGTCAAAAGTATCAAAAAACAGATGCTAAGGAATACTAAAAATAGTATACTAGATACTAATATGTGCAAGTGTTAATACTGAAAAGATCAAATTTGACCTTTTCTGAACAGTTTTAGAATGATCTTGAGTTTGATCAGGACGAGAATGAGACCACATGGAAACATAAAGAAAGTACTATTACTTTCTGTTGGAAATGACTGTCTATTGTCTAAAAAAACATGGACTCGAAATTGATATGTGGGATTGACCCTATTCCTTAGTATCAAAATCAAGTTTTAGTATTGTGACACTCATTTTTAGATTATATGCATATGGACTGTGATATGAATCATTTTTTTTATAATATTTGGATTATCTTTTAATAGTTGTCTGATGTTATCCAGGTGTTCAAAAATACAAGAAATGAACAATTGTTCCTGTGAAACAAATATAGTGTTAATCAAGCTTTCTGTAGTTTCATGCGGGGATGTAACAATATAAGCAAATCTCACAGTGCAATATTATCACAATATTAATTTCATGGTACGATATTATTTGCAATATAGTGGAGAAGCAAAGAAAATTGTAGAAATTAAACTTTTTTTTTGAATTCCAAAGAATAAAGATGATAAAAGTGTTTAATAACGCTTCCTGATGTCTGCACTGAAATGGAGCAAAGGATCATGGTCTATGTTGTTCCCTGTTTCTTTAGCTGTTCCTGCCACAACACAATGCATTCAAGCAAAGAGGCTTATTATTCAGAAAACTGTGACAGCTCACATATTATTGTGAGATGTTTGATGGTGTCCTATGTATCTTATTTCTACATTCTTAGTTTCATAACTGTCCACTGAGGTGGCGCACGCTGTGGCACAAGTGACCCAGTTTTTTGTAACATGCATGTCTAGTTTTGATTTGGGCTAACCAATACTTCCTGTTTTCATCTTTATATAGTAGTGTTGTCGCAAGATTAAAACTCAATTTAGATTCTAAGAAAAAGACCAATGATAATACCAGTAGCTTCTTTAATGTTAGCATGTGTCTTCTACAAGTTCTGAGACGGATCGAGACCATTCTAAAACTATTCAAGGCACATTTTGTCCTGTTTTATATGGGATTTATTATTTTTTTTCTGGACATGAGTATCGATACTAGTTTTAGTAATCGATACAGTCTAAGTAATTTGTGCTTGTGGATTATTGTCAGCTGTTTCAACATGTGGAGAAAGCCAGGAAGGACATATGAGCAAAGGCTGGTTTACATGGCCTTCACTTCCTCAGGCTTCTCTTTCTGCTGTGGCCCGTGCAATGGCTCCAAGTACAAATGATTCCCCATTGAGGCTTTGTGTGAGAGAAGCAGCCCTCTGAGTTGGAAAGTGGCACTGGTGTCTATAGCGACAAATTTGTAAGAAAAAGCAAAGAAAGTAATAGACAAGCCATAGTGTCACCGAGGCTCCTGGGACTTTTAGGGAAGGGCTCTGTGTGGTCACTGCGGCTCCCACCCAAAGAATGAAGGCACAAGAAAGCTCTGAAGACTTAGTCTTTGTCAGTACGATTTATATGATTGCAGCACAATAGAGATAACAGTTCAAGCTTTTTGAGGTCCTGTGTTGGTATATCGGAGGGTTTCCCCAGATATCGGTATCAGGCAGATTTGGAAAATGTAGCCGATATTTGGCATATTTCTTCTGCACTGTCCCAGACTCAGACTCATCAGATTTGCCTTTTTGGACAATTTCGTGAGTACAAATGGAACTAGAAGAACAATTTGGCCCCACAAAATGACGGTATATGCTTATGTAATCATGCGGTAGATGATTTTATAGCTAAGATACATACATTTTGTTATTATTTTTACAAAAGACAAAGTTAATTTGAGAACTTTACTATAACTTAACATACATTTTGGTGCTAATATTGGTATTGGCAAATATCGGTGATTGGCCAAAACAACCCACATATTGTCTATAAAAAAATAAAAATAAAAAATCCATATGGCACCATCCCGAATTCAGTGATTTTGTAATTGTCTATAATTAGCTTGGGTCTTAGGTTTTCTGCCATTCTCTGTAATATATTACAAAGAAATGTTATTGCGCGATTCAACATAAATTGGTATTGAATAATGTATGATGTATTTCTCATACAGTGCTTTTTATATTTTACTCTGACTCTGCTTTAGAATAGGTAAATCATGCAAAAACCTCAGTACTTTCTCTGCTAACACTGGTTGTTCAAAAGTATGTATGTGTATTTATACTCTCAATGAAAGTAGTTTGAAGTTAGTTTAAATGCCTTGTTCTGAATATCTAAAGTGGGCCAGTCAGTGGGTTAAACGTTGGCAGTTGCTCACGAATGCCCCTTGCATTTTGTTCATGCGTGGACCGTGTGTCGCTGAAAGGGGAGCCTGCCACAAAGCAGACACGATGACCACCTGCCGGCCCCGTTGGTGCGTGCTGTAGCGGAGTGGATGTGCGCGCCCTCGAGGGGTGTAGGGTCACTGGATTACCATGGATACTCTTTTTGTTTCCGTGTGTGGTGGAATTCATTTGGACGCCCCATTGGCCCCATCTCCCCTCCCTCCCATCCGTTCTACCGAGTTTGCACTTGGGCCCCTCGCTGTGTGCTGTCCTCCAGTGAAACACCCCCGAACTAATGAAATCTAAACACCCTCTCATGCTAAATAGCCCTGTTTTTTCTCGCGTACTTGCAGTGTGATGCGGTTAATTAAATGTCCATTGAGCGAAACATGTGGGCTCTGCTGAGACAAAGCACATGGATTATCCTGTTAAGTTGCGTTTGCTCTGAGTTCAAAGTGTCTTCTGTCATGAATTGCTAATATGCTAAAGTCATTCACATTCATATTAGCATGACACATATTTCACAAAACGAACTAACTTTCCCATTTACCATGCATTGAAATGTGTCACTGTTATGAAGAATCAAAGCCTTGATTGTCTGTTTGATCCCACTGCAGTGTCGCCGACAGCCTCACAGCTGTTCTTTGTGTTGCCGTTGACCAACAGCACATCCTTTTTCCCTTCTGTTGGCTGTTCAGTCGCCTCATACTGTAAGCCTTGACCTATTTACAGTTAGTTCTGTAGTATCTCTGATAAAAGGCCAGCAAAAGTCATATGGACAAAAAATGAATGCAGGAAGAATGTGATCTCACATAGAAACTAAATAGTTCAGAGTTTGAGTTGACGATGACCTTCACCTCACATTACTGCCATTTTGAAGGCAGTGCCACATTTCACACCAGTTTTACTTCCAAGCAGGGTTTGCTGCCCCACATGCTTCCGGACTCAGGCCCATAATAAGGAAAATGTTTCATAATAGAATCTAACTTTTTTCATTTGACATACAAGCCTTTTTGCTAGAACACTTTGTTGCCATTTCTTGAACCACTTTATCCACGGCCCATGAACAGCTGCCCTGCTCTCATGCACTGCAGTTTAAATGTATCTCAGGCTAAACACAGCTGGACCTCCACTGCTCACCTCCCACCACAGAGGTGGGGCTCTCTGGAAAAGTTTGAATGTTGACCCATATAATTATCTTTTGTCCTGTAAATAGTACTCAAGGCCTATATTTTGGTGCGCTCAGTCTCTGCAAACACAGAGTACTGTGCATAAATTTGCCCTCTGATCTAGAAACTAAAAATGAACTCAACAGTCTTTGTCAATGTCTACTTTCTATAATTGCTGCCACATTTAACGCGGACCACAGTAACTTAAAAAATATATTATTAGGGGAGTCAGTTTATTCAATTACAGGCTCTCACTTGGCTTGACCCAGAAAGTAAGTGTAAATAAATTGGATCATGTGCTCACCAGGGTTTAGTGTGAATGCAGAAAGACCCATTTGGCGTAAGTGCAGGTTTAAAAGGTCTTTGTGTCGATTCAACTCCTAACACTACATAATGTACTCATAAGTCCTCTGTCTCTGGTCTGTTTGTAGCTGGCCTGCTGCTGTGGCTCCGCGGCCTGCTCCTGTTGCTGCAAATGCTGCCCCAACATCAAACAGTCGACAGGAACACGCTTCATGTACGCGCTCTACTTCCTGTTAGTCACCGTTATCTGTGTCGTCATGATGTCACCCACTGTGGAGGATGCCATGAAAGACCACGTAAGTATTTTTGTCATACCACCCTGCAGTGATGTATACAGCTTGCAGTATAAAGTATATATGAAGGCTGGTTGTTTGTCTGCATTACTGCTTTTATTTTATGTTGATTTGAGGTTTGTTTTCTTTGTAATTGACTGTTTAGTTGATACACTTGGCAAAAATATATCTAAATATATGTTGCAGGATCGTGGCATGACATGCAAGTGCATCTATCCTTGTTCATTTGTAAAATAATGGTGTAATACAATTTCTGATGTGCATCTTAATGCGAGTGGAGGTTCACTAGGGCACAAAAGTCCTGAAACGTATATACTGGGCCCAGTGGGACGCCCCAGCTAAAAGAGCAGTCATTGTGCATCTGAGAGCGTTGGTCTTTTCTGGAGAGATTTACAGCAGTCGGCCCCTTTCCTTCGTAATCACGACCCATGGACATGCTAATATGGCTCTCAACATGAGACAAAAGCTCCAAAACAGGCTTTTTACTCCATGTGCTGATCTGCGTTAGCCTCTTCTACACTTACCATGGTGATGACAACTCAATCCATTTGGCTTCTCACATCGGCACATGTTGTACCATCAACTTCCACTACTTGAGTGCAAGTTGATAAGAAGAACTCATGGTTTTGACCAAACAGTCAGTGAGAATTCAGCCTCCAGTGCTTATTATTATTATTATTTTTTCTTTTAATCATAATATGTTGGTTAACTTTGTCAATGAACCACTTCATGCTTCTTTATCCAGCTCACAACAACGTCCCAAAGTCTTTTGTCTGTGCGGTTGTTTGGACATGGCCAAGTCTTCTTTCTAGCTCATGTTGGACTCGCCCACAAAAGGCGGTTAATTTATTCATCTGTGCTTTTGTCTGTGTACACTGACAGTCAGTTGTAAGGCCCCTCAAACAGCCTGTAGAGGGAGAAAGCTCCGACAGGGCTTGTTGTTGCTGTCTGTTCCCTCTTTTCTTTCCTTTAGAGCCTTGACGCTCAGCACAACGTTTAAAACATTGTGAAATACCTGATAACAGGGTTTGATACTAACCACTCTGTTTTAAATTTGACATCTCTTCCAGATCCCATTTTACAGTGAACTGTGTGAAAAGCTGAATGTGGGTGAAAACTGCCAGACCCTAGTTGGTTATTCAGCGGTTTATAAGATGTGCTTTGGCATGGCCTGCTTCTTCTTGTGTTTCGCCATCTTCACCATACGTGTAAACGACAGCACTGGCTGCAGGGCAGCTGTACATAATGGGTAAATGCGCATTGAACACACTTTACCTAAATATTTTATATTTGAGTGAGTATTCACAGTGACTTTAAATCCAGAGGTTAATTTCCTCCTTGTTTTGATGTCAGATTTTGGCTGATTAAGTTCATTGTGCTGGTGCTGTGCTGCACTGGAGCCTTCTTTATCCCTCAACAAGAAACCTTTCTTGAAGGTAAACAATACAGTGACTATTGGATAATGGTTTTTCAGTTTTTATTCAAACTAAATTGTATGATCAGATTATTTTGTCAAATATTTGGGGGCTAATTACAATTATTAAAACATATGAATTGAATTGTGTTTCTTTATTCAGTTTGGCGCTATGTAGGGGCTGCTGGAGGTTTTCTTTTCCTGCTCATCCAGCTCATGCTGTTGGTTGAGTTCGCACACAGATGGAACACAAACTGGTGAGCACAATCATATTATTGCTTTGTCTTTCTTTTTAGCTCGTTGCACATTAAAACATATTTTGTAAGTTTACTTGGCGTTTATCAGCCATTGTGAATAGGATCCACTCAAATACTTTGTATCTCAAGCAGACTGGAAGAAGTTAGTCATGTTGTTTTCTTATGGGAGGAATCTTGGCAGTGTGCCTATTCTGTGTAACTTCACAGGATGCGTATGGTGTCGTTTTCCCCTTTCCAAAGTAGCTTACTGTTAAAAAAAAAAAACTTTTTTCAGGCCTACTAAAATGGATGGTAAACTACCTCAAAACTGCCAATAAGTCTAAAGACTAGCATTCGACGAGCATTGATTTATCATATTTTTTCAGGTTGATTTTCAATTTTTGCCTTCGCGTTTGATGTTTGCCTGATTTGCCCTAAATGTTTTTGGTGTGTGTTTTGTCCTTGTCCTTCGTTTACAGGAGTTCAGGGGTAAAGTACAACCGTTTTTGGTACGCAGCCTTGGCCTTTGTGACTCTGATGCTGTTCACTGCTGCAGTTGGAGCTGTGGTCTTCCTGTGGCTCTTCTACACTCACCCTGAGGCCTGTTTGCTCAACAAAATATTTTTAGGCATCAACGGAAGTCTTTGCGTCATTGTGTCCATGTTGGCCATCTCCCCGTTCATACAGAAATGTAAGGGAAATGTAAGGGAAATTTGGATTCATTGATTCATTGATTTCACCTAATTATGTTCATGTTTTTACAGTGCAGCCCACATCAGGCCTGCTGCAGCCGGGGGTCATCAGTGTCTATGTGATGTACCTCACTTTCTCTGCCTTCTCTAGCAAACCGAAAGAAAGTAAGGACACAGTGTAATAACATGAAAGTGTAACATTTCTTCACGTTCTCGGTCCTTTTTCAGTGTTTCACAATCTCTTCCTTCTTACAAGACTCTATTTACATTAATCTGATCTGTCCTGTTTTCTTTTCTTTACAGTCGTGGAGATTGATGGGAAAAACCAGACTCTGTGTGTATTTGGCTTCTCTGGCTCTGAGAGTGACAGGAAGATTGTCACAGGGCTTGGAACTATTATTCTGTTTGCCTGTGTTCTGTATTCATGGTAAGACACAAGTTGTACTATGTATAGGTTTTGTAAATACGTCTATAGTGTCTTCACTGATCGCGTGTCTGGCTTGGAAAAAGCCGTACTAGTTTTCATTTATCTCTCTTTATTATTAAGCCTTTGTCTTTGATACTAAAAGTAGCTTGATGCTAAGATGTATACATTCTCATGAATTATTTATTATTTATTAAACATTCATTGGCAAACCTGTGTCTACAGTTGCCCTGGGGCAGACTGACTGTTCACACGAACACACGACATATTAGACATGAGGGGATGAGGTTCCCGACCAGACTGAATCCATCTGGATTCCAGGCAAGGGGCGGGCGGAGCAGCGTGCATTTCTTTACTTTAATTTAGATTCACAAATGCCATTATAAAAATGATGTAAATGAAATGGATAACTGTAACTGTAAACTAAATCTCTATGTACTACTGCTGGGATCGAACCACTAAGCTTCAGGTTGACATTTAACAACTTGGTTACTTTTCAAATGGAACAAATTTGTCTTCAGCAATGTGAAACTACAAATTACTGGAAAAATAGTGACCTAACAATGTTTTCATCTGCTGTACATTTGATTTTCCACCTCTTCATGCCTTTCAGTTTGACATCCACCACCAAGAGAAGCTCTGCTGCTCTGCGAGTGTACAGAAATAGTGAGCCTGAGAGTGAGGTAAATATCAAAGATCTAACGGCACCAATAAAAAAAAATAAGTTAAATTTACAGCCTACAGATATTTTTAGGGCTAATTGCATCATTTTGTATTCCAGAGAGCTCGTTGCTGTTTCTGTTTGGGAGATGACACTGGTGAGCAAAGTCAACCTTGTGCACATTTTAGTTGTCATTGACTTAAGCGTGCGTGCTATGATGTTCTGGCAGCTCATGTTGGCACTCAGACGCCTCTGCTCATTGCTATTCCTCAGCCTGACAGAGGAGAGTGAGAAAGTATTGGTCAGCAAACGCACATGATGTCACTGTTACTAGGAGAACAGTGTGACAATGAAGCCATTACAGATGTTTAGTGCACACCGCCCCCTGCTGGAAAGAAATGGAACCATGTCATCGTAATAGTATGTATATTTTTCTCACAGATGAGTTTGATGAGGAGAAGACCGGTTCAGGCCAGAATGTGATGTACGATGAGCGCGAAGGGACAATCTACAGCTACGCCTACTTCCACTTTGTCTTTTTCTTAGGCTCTCTGTACGTTATGATGACAGCCACCAACTGGTTTCAGTAAGTGTTTTGTTTGTTAAGCATAAAAACATCTTATCTAGTAATATTATTTTTTATATTTTAAGAGACATGCTCATGAACATTTTGGAGTTTCTTAAATATAAAGTAACTACACATTTTATCAGTCCAAAGACTTAGATTTTTTCCCCTCCACTTTTCTGTCACTACATCAGTGTGAAAAACCCATCTAAGAGGTTTATTTAAAGAGTTAGGTCATGGTCAGGTGTATTTGTGTGATATTTGTCAACGCAGCTCAAAATATGAATAATAATTTTTAAAGATATATAAAACAATACAAAAGACAGGAACAAGCACTATGGCAATAAACCAATAAAATATACAGAACAAAGTAAACATTAATCAATGAAAGCCAGTCCCAAAAAGTCTTTAAAGGGGACGGATTATGCAAATTAGACTTTTGCGATCTTTCTGGTGATCCTGTTCATTATTTTACTCAAATTTGTATTTTCATTGATTCATGTACGTTTAAGTAATCCTGCGTTGTCCTGCATTCGAAGCTTGATGTCTGTTTTCACCAGAATCCCAGATTCTAATCGTTGGATGTCACCTTCATTTTGTGCTCGATCATTTTATGGTTTTGAATCGTTGTTTTGAAAGGTTACTGTGTTTTACTTCATGTCTTTGTTGTTATGTAGCTACGATGGCCACAAGATCGAGAAGCTGCTGGATGGTAGCTGGTCTGTGTTCTGGATAAAGATGGTGTCGAGCTGGGTCTGTCTGTTCCTCTACATGGGGACCCTCTTAGCTCCCATGCTCTGCCCAAAACGCTTTGAAGCCTAGGACCTAATCCTCACTCAGCCAGTCCTGATTCTCCTATCACCAGACTAGGCTTCAGGTTGAGCCAACAAGGGACCACTGCAACTCAAACTTCGACCTACCTTAAAACACAACCTGACTCTACCCTCAGTGTTGCAAGTGGACGATTGCCTTTTGTTTCTTACTCTAGTATTTGCTACGTTGAAATGATAACTCAATGGTTATTTCTGTCTGTTTTTACAACCACTGACTTCTTGAAGTTTGTTACATTCAAAATTTTGCAGTTTGAGGACTAGATCTGTATTCATTTTTCTTTCTTTTATTTCTTATAAATTGCCTGACATTTCAGTTGAATCCTAAACGTCAACAAACGTTTGTTTTTACTTGTATAAACATGATCTCAAGATGTATTTGAGTGTCTTTATGTTCCATGTATGTGACGGAAACTCAATATTTGGATGTTGTTGAAGTTGTTTAAGCTCAGGTTAATCGAAGCCTGTATTTGTTCATGTTTTGTTACATTTTGCCCTTTTTGTAGATGTTTTCTATGCAAAGCTTTTTATATTAGAGAACCTGTGTTGTGAATATGTTTTTGGATTTTCCTGTGCTCCTTTTGAGTCTAATCTTTTTGAAGGACCATCATTACCACCTGTACACTTTGTCAGCTCTGTTTTAGACAGGGCTTTTTAGATGATCTGTCAAACTGCACTAACATAGTACTATCTTTACCAAAGTAAAAGGTAGAAACATATGTTTAAAAAAAAAAAAGTCAGTGTGATGTGAAGACAGTTGAGATCAAGGGTTTTCATGCAGTGCTGACTGCATTTTGCCTTTACTGTGTTACATGTGGCTTTTGAAGGTAGTCATGTAGCAAGAGTGTTTGTGTTTTAAATTATTCAACACTGGATGTTGATTTTACTACCAAATTGAATTTAGACATTCATATATTCACAAGTTATACATTTTATTGTATTGTATATATTGTGCAAGCTTCTAATTTGACTTATCCTCGCTAATAGGCTTTATATTAAGTTATTTGTAAATTTCAGTCATAATTGTTAGGTGTCAACTGTTATAACTGAAAATACATTTGCGTAACCAATAGTCTAATTCAATGAATGTAGAAAATCTGGTGCTCTACATAATACAGCCATACACTAGGTCAAAGATGTGTTTACCAAATACTGTTACTGTTTGCATATTCCTTTTTAATAAATAACAATCAAGAACAATTACATTTATTCAATAATAAAGGATTCTGCATACACACACTGTCTTTTTTATTTAATATATATATCAGCATTTATTGAACATAATGTAGTTTTCATATTTTTCAGAAATGTAAAACTGCTCAAATAAATGTGTTACAAAAATAAAAAAAATGATGGAGCAGATGCATTAGTTAATCTGGGCATAAAGCAATAGCTGATGCTCTTTGATAGAAGTGTTCAACCATCATGTTTTCTCAAATCCCTTTCGGTTTGATTCTTCCACATCAATTATCGCGAGGAATTCACTGTGTATTTGGAGCATTGAGATGCTGGTAATCCACAGGAATTGTGTCTATCGAAATATAACAAATGTTTTAGGCCATGCTCCGTAATATTCATCTGGATGTCGGACACTTACCATTGCAGCGATACTTCAGATCAGACCAGATGATGTTTTCCTGAGAGAAACAAAACACTCCCAGTCTCCCTCCTCTCATGGTCGTGTCAATGATGACTCCCGTGTCCGCGACCAGGTCTGACCCCTCGAAGAACCGAGCCCTAAAACACCGTCAGGGCTTGTTAGATCATATTCAGTTCATTTATAAAGCATTTTATAAACGGACAAAGCTTGTACTGAACAACAAAAAGTTGATTCCGTATAGTCATATTTTTACTGCACAAAAAAGATTTGGCTTTTGAAAACACTTCTAAGAGTAAATAGTAAATCTGTCTTTTTTTGTTGTTAAAATGACCTGATGTATCCGACTTGCGGCCGGTGCTGCAGGAACCAGCGATAGGAAACCTTGTCCTTCCAGCCCACATTCCTCGGGTCTTTCCACAGCAGTCGGACCTGGTCCTCAGTGTCGCCCGTGTGCCACAGCGAGTTTCTCAAATACTCACCTGGGCCTGTCTTGGACTTGACCACCTGAAATGTACATAGCTTTGACTATGACTGGTGTTTGGGTTCTCAGAAAGCCTGTTTATCACACTCAACAAGTGAACAAGTGATGTGTAAAATTGTAAGATTTTTGAAAAAAAATGAAACTGCATGTTACCAATGTATGTACCATCCATAGATTAGAGTATTTATTTGATTATTTTCAGTATTGATACTTGTTCAAATGATTATGGTTTCGATACTATTTTAAGTACTGATTAGTATCTGGGTATTGACATAACCCTACTTTGCTCACAGTTTATCCAGCAAACAAAGTTTTAACACCTTTAGCTGTATTCCTGGTTCGGCCACAGCTCTGAAAGGCGCTGCCTGCCAGTAGGTTTGTTCAGTCTGTTTCCACATCACCACATAGAAGGAGGAGGAGCCCTGATATCCAAAGATGAAGCCGGCGTAATCATCATCTGTCACTGTGTTTACATGGAACGTGCCCTCAAAGTCAACGCCGCTGAAAGCCGTGTAACCTGCAACACCAGATGATAAGTGCAGTGTGGAGACGCGCAATGGGAGTAGATATAGTAATTGTACTCATTACCACTCACCTACAGCAAGGCCTGGGTCAGAGTTCATGGTTTGAACAATCTCCTTTCCCTTTGAAGATACACAAAACAAATGAATAAGAATGTTATTTTATTAATTAAAGTGAAAGCTTATTATAACTTTTTTGGTGGGGGGTCCGCCACCTGTTGTGTCCATGGTGATGTTATTGCTTTGCAGAATTGTTCCATAGTATGGCATTAAACTTATCTATCTCCAAGGAGAAATGCATCAGGTGATGCCACCAGGCCAGGGTAGAGATCAGATCTGTGGAGAGGCGACTCCACTCAAAGCAAAGAATACATGTTATACATACATTTATTTTTAGCAATAAACACCTCTAAAATGCATTGATAAATTCAAGATAGATAAGTTAAATGCCACACGTTGGAACATTCCAAAGCAATAACATGCTTGTAGAGCCAGTAGCAAACCCTGCCACCAGAAATGTTACACAGTGCACCTTTAAGACAGTTCTTAATACGTGATAAGTGATAAGTGCAGCGGATAGTAAGGAATCAATAAACACAACTGAAATCCATTAAATTGATTTGACACAAATAATTGTACTCTTCATTGCTTGTATGAGATACCAAAGTCATGGCACGTTATGTATCGGTCACCTGGTTAAGGACAACCCAGTTGGGGTCAATCTGGGAGTCACCCTCTGGATCCAACACAACTGTCTGATAGGCCCTGAAGTCCGTCTGGGTCACCTCGGCGTTCTCCGGACAGTGGTCAATCTTGTCAATAACATTATCTTTGTCAAAATCCCCTTGACAAGCGTCCCCCACTCCATCATCTAAAACACAGAGACTTTATGGGAGATGCAACAGAAATACAGTAGACCTGGGTAAACAAAGGCCAGTACTGTCTGTGTCTCTCTGATCGGCGTTATGCACTAATCTGCAGTTGTCATCATCATCCACAACACCATCGTTGTCATCGTCGTCATCACACTCATCGCCCTGGAAACAAAAAGGACAAAACCATTTCAAACACATGGAGTTAGCAAAGGTACAGATGCATTTATGTAAGAGTAGATTCGAACCACTCCATCTTTGTCAGTGTCTAGTTGGGATGAGTTAATGACACTGGGACAGTTGTCTTTCGAGTCCTGGTGCCCATCACCATCACTAAAGAACAAAGAAATGTTGGGATGAGTTCATGGGAAGGGTGAGGCAGTGAGGAGGCAGTGGGATCGCTTTTGTTCATAATTGTCAACAACTGTCTACTCTAAATGTAGTGGTTTCTGTAACTGTTACCCCTCGCTGCTTTTCGTTATTTTTGTTGATTACATTTTCACATCAAACAAAGATCATGGGAATAATAATAATAAATATTAAAGTAAAAAATAAAATAAAATAAAATAACAAAACTATATTTAAACAACTTAACTGTCCAGTGATCAATTATTACATTTGACTTTTTCCACTACAAATAGAAATAGAACAGGTCATAAAATGTTTGTTTTTAAAATAAATAAACGCCTAAATGCTACATAAAATAGGAGAGTTATATGATGTACCTGTCTATGTTGTCATCACAGCTATCTCCAACCAGGTCACCGTCTGAGTCGGACTAAGGGACACAGTGAGTTATTACAGACAAAACCATTGCTTGTATTTCGTGAAGATGTGCTTTATAGTCACCTGGTTTGGGTTGAACAAATCTGGGCAGCTGTCACAGGCATCTCCCACTCTGTCTCCATCTTTGTCCCTCTGGTCTGCATTAGGGACTCGTGGGCAGTTATCAACATTGTTCTTTAAACCTAAGAGTAAACATTTACAGAAAGTTAGGGTGAAACAATTGTCTCAAAAAACTCACAAAGTCTGAAAGAAAACAAGGCACTCAATCAGAGTCTGTCAAATGTATCACCAGATGGCAGTGTTTGAGAAAGGTGAAATAGTTTCCAGAAGCAGTTATGCCCTGGCAGAAAAATCCATTGGAAAAAATGTAATTTAGACAGGAGACAGACATGACTAAGATATCCAGCTGCTGGTTTAAGACATAACCAAAAGATTAAGAGGCCAGCACAAAGACAATGTACACCAAACATTCACCATGTGCTGTAATAGTTTGAATGAAAATGTGAAAGCACAATAATAATAATAATAAGGATTTATGTGGAACAATTTAGAGCAATTTGGAAAGGACAACCTGGCATTTACAAACGTGAGAACAGCTAGCTCCAATTGATGTGGAAAGTTTAGCCAGTCGTCTCTGACATTTAACTTCTTGTATTAATTTCATTGGTGTTTCTGAAAACCACAACTGCTTAAAATGTAAATGACAGAAACGAGGTATTTTGAGCTGCTTTTAATGCTCATCAAATTAAAAGAGCTTTGTCTGGAGACTCAAGTCTAGATACTGCACTTGGCTACAATACAATAACTTTATAGCCTATTTACTTTTTACAATGTGTTACTTTAAATCTTTATACCTTCGAGTGATGTAATGCAGCAGTAACCCATTTAATACAATATTTTTCTCAGCTGCCCAATCTCTACGTGACCTTGTGTCATTCGAGTTTGTCATTAGATATATCTTTTTAAACAGAGATCAAATGGAAATTGAAGAGCATTTATGTTTTAATGTGGGTCTATGTCTACACAATCATGCAACAAATGATTTTATATCCCAGATTAATACAGTTTGTAATTCTTTTTTACAAAGAGAAAAGTGTATTTGTGAACCACAACTTAACACTCCGTTTGGGGGTGTTTGTTGGGCATATATACCACAGTCAGTGTCAGATTAAACTGCAGCCTTCAGCTTCACCTGGTCCCAGACTATTCGAGCCGCTCCCCTCGGGCAGCAGGCTACGGTCCAGTCGCTCCAGATCCTCTCGCTACAAGAACTGTTTATTTCCCTCTGCTGTTGGGCACTTGAACACTTCATAACACCTGCCTACTTTAAATGACTCACTTGAACATTGCTTCTACAATACTACATTTATTTGCACTGCTGTTTTAACCATACCCTACTGCATATATCGTATTAAAATATCCTATTTTAATTAATACATTTTGTGCATGCCTTAAATTAGTTTCGACTTTACTATTATTATTCATTGTTTTGTGGTGCCACCATATCCCCAAAGCACATTCTTAGTCTGTGATGGCAGTAAAACTTTTTTTTGACTCTGAAATGTGCGCCATAGTTACAAATCATAAGTGAATATTGTATGGGCAGAAAAAGTCTAAATCAGATATCTCTAACAGCAACAATTCACCAACTTCAAAACTACGTCGCCCTAATTACACAATTTAAACTCACCGTCTCCGTCTATGTCGTCGTCGCACTCGTCCCCCAGTCCGTCCTGATCTGTGTCTCTCTGTGATGGTTGTCCACGGTTACACAGTTTGCACATGCGTCACCATGGAGATCCTTGTCGCTGTTTTTTTGATCCACGTTTGTACGAGCCAGCAGTTATCCTTCGATAAATCAGACACAATACGTCTATATTAAGTTGTCACAATATCACATTTTAGTCTTCTTACATTTTTACAATTTTACACAGTAAGTAACAGTTGATCAAACAACAGGGAAATCCTCAGGTCAGTTTCATCCACAGTGACTAAAAGATCAGTGGTTCCCAAGTGGGGGTCGAGGAGCCTGAGCTGGGGTCGGAAGATGATTTCAAGATATGATTTTTACATTATTGACACTTTTTTTTTTTTTTTCATAAAACAGTATATTTTTGTGAAATTAGTTCCAATACCACAATAATCTATTCAAATAAACAATTTTAACCTGATTAAACACGTTTTGACATTTTAAATTATTACCACTTTAAATTTGATCCTGCAGTGGGGATTGCATGTCAGTCGCATGGTCCTTTCGGGGGTCCCGGGCTGAAACGTTTGGGAATCCCTATAATATAGACTGTCTTTCCTCTTTTATGTGACCACATATTTAATCAAACTTTCTGAATTATAAAGTAAAGCTAACGTGACATAACATTCATATATATATATATAAAAAAAAAAGCAATTTACTTTTCTTCTAAAATGATCACAATGTATATTTTTATTATTTCTTGTAATTAGAATGTGACGACAGTTATTGGAGAATAACAGAATAATCTTAACATTCCTTTTTTTACACAATTAACTTTTACATTTATAAAGAAATGAACCCACTTCTAAGTTCACAATGCCGTCTCTGTCAGCATCGTCATCACAGGCGTCGCCCACCCCGTTCCCGTCCACGTCTTCTTGTCCCGAGTTGGGCACAAATACACAATTGTCCTGAAGGTGTAATAAAACTGACATGTAACGCAGAGTAATAATACATTAAAGCAATGGGAACGTGACAAGAATACCTTTTTACACTTTTCATCGCGACACGGCAGCTTATCATCAGGGTAGCCGTCAATATCAGTGTCTTTTCCACACACATAACCATTGCCTGCCCATCCAACGCCACACTAGACCAATGTGCATGTTACGTAAATGTGTGAACAGCTGGTTTTAAGTTAGTTTGTCTCTTACCACACAGCTTATACTGCCGTCTCGCTCCAAAACACAGTTGGCGTTGGCGTCACAAGGACTGGGTAAACCATTGGGGCAGAGTCTAGTGCCCTGACAGCCCCCGGTTTGGTCCCCCGTGAACCCTGTTTTACACTCTCCACAGTAGAAAGAGCCCTGTATGGGACAGTCAAGATTTAGCCATGTATTCCATAGAGGTGTGATAATAAAGGGTGGTCTTACCTTAGTGTTGTGACAATGTGAGTTTGGAGTGCAGCCGCCATTATCAGGTGGGCCCAGACATTCATCGATATCATCACACACCTGCAAGAATTGTCCTGTTTATGAATGTATTCACATTTAAAGTGCATATACAGATTATACACATTTCACTAAAACACAGTGAACGTGATGAGAAGGAAGATTTTACAACAAAAAAAATGGCCAAAAGCCATAATACACAATGGTTAGGATTTTACAAATAAAATAAACTGTGTCTGTTGTGAAAATTGTCTGTGCATTTTCAAAGGAATGTCTCTTATTGATGACGTAGATAGAAATGTACTACCTTTTATTTTTGAAATGTTCTTCACAAACTGCAACCTGACTGCTGATTGGTGGTTCTATTTCACCAATCAAAGTAATATTAAGAAGAACATGAAAACCTGTATGCAGATAAAAGAACATCCTGTGTAACATTCCAATCAAAAACAGTGTGTTCATGATTTTTGTTCAAATTGAACATCCTCCACGTTTTAAGTATTTCATTTGACATAATGTCAGCTAATTATCGTCAGTGGGATTAAAAAAATGATTTAAAAAAATATGAATTTCTGTCAATATTGCCCACTCCCATTTCCAGTAATGTTAGTGAATTCTAAGGAAATGGCCAGATCAGATTTCTGGGAAACAGGTTATGGTTCTTTTCACTTTCACTCACATTCTGGAAAATTTTCACTGGGAACTTAAGTTTCAACAAATATAACATGCCAAAATTCATTCTCAGTCATTATTTGGACCTGCTTGTTACCTGCTTGTGAGTTTGAGCGTAGGAGACACCGACTCCAGTGAGCTCAGGCCCAGTGTATCCCAGTGGACACTTCTCACAGCGAAACCCAGGGGCAGTGTTCACACACGTCACACCAGAGAAGCAAGGGTTGAACTGGCACTAAACATAAAAGTACAGAAGAAAGACGTCAGCCAGTTGTTGGTTCTCTAATCATTTTGGAAGTATTTACCCGCTTCAGAATCTTGTACTTATGACTGATTTGACAAGAGGTGGACCCACCCACCGGGGGGAGTTAAAAAAACAAAACTTCAGAACATTCTCCATGGAGATAGATTTTTTTTCTACAATTGTTTTCAATGTTTGAGGCAAAGTTAGAACATCTCCATGGAGACAACAGGTGGCAGCACGTCCACCAGAAAATTTACAGGTCAAGAAACAAGCCTCTTCACAGCAAGAGTTTAGGTTCTTCAAGTTTTTTCAGAACTATCAAAACATCTGTAATTAAATAATTGCTTTCTTAAAAGACTGACTGACTGAAATCTTACATGGTGAGGCTTTAATTTATTCTAAGATAAATCTGGGTCAGTTTGCTTCCGAACTCACAAATTGAAAAAGAATAAACCTAAAAATTAAAATAAAATAGGCTTTTTATATGTATTCCGCCTGAACTTTGAACTTAATTATAAGTCCCTAAATCTAATTTTTGTGAAGTTAGCCACAGCTTTGAAAAAGGATAAAACCCAACAAAAGCCCAAACTGTTTATCAGCCCATCCTCTTTCATACAAAGAACATCTAGGCGGGAATTAAAATTGGATTTTCCCTTGTGCATAGCTTGTTTACACTTATAATTAGAGTAAATCAGACATCAGAGTCCAGAACTTCAGAGGGTCAGCTTCAGCAAGAGTCCAGACATCTGTTTCTACTCCAAAGGGTTCAAAAACAGTTTTCTGTTTTCAGACTCACAATTCGGGCTCTCTTGATTAAGAGTTAATATGCTACTGTCTCTAAATGTGACAACCTCCGATATTATACGGTCAGTTTTACTGTGCAATTAAATGTTTGGTATAAAATGTCTTGCTTCTTGGCCAGGACTCCCATAAGAAGAGTCCCAAGACTTTCAATGAGACTTTCCTGATTGAATAATGTTCAACCTAAAAATAATAATTATGATAATAAGTACAAGAAACTCCATACCTCATCAACATCATCACAGCGCACACCATCTCCAGTGAACCCGTCAGGGCAGGGGGCGCACCTCCAGCCCCCTGCCTCTGTGGGGATGCACATGTTCTGTCTGAAGCAGGTCCCGGGCGGACACTGAACCAGGTGCTGAGGGTCAGGCTTCATGTAGAACTGCTCTGGTGGCTCGTTAGGTTTGGGCTTGGTGGGAGTGCCCTCAAAACCTACGCAGACAGCAGCAAATACAGATGTAAGCACCAGTGGTGATTTCATGGCCAAAACATTTTGAGTATTAATTTAATTTACCACAAGCAAGACATTCCGTAATGGTGTTTTTCAAAAATGTGGTCTCCTTGATCTAAACCAACGGAAAACAGTTCACCACTTCAATCTCTGTTAATCATGTAGTTTTAAATTCAAATTAACACATGCTATTATCAGTATTTTAATAAAAAACAAATTAAAAAAAACATGAAGTCAGTGTTTGATGGCTGTGTTTTTCTACATGAACTGTTCTGATTCTCATGACCACCACTGGTTAAATGGACCTCTAGATCCGGCTGTATCTTCATGGAGATTGTATGCTTTTTTATTAAGTTGTTTTCATTTCATTAGAACATGCTGTTGTTATTTAAAGCTCAAAACAGATTTCATGTATTTTTCATAGTTTGTCAAAGCTGA
This sequence comes from Chaenogobius annularis, assembly GCA_015082035.1. Lineage (NCBI taxonomy): Eukaryota > Metazoa > Chordata > Actinopteri > Gobiiformes > Gobiidae > Chaenogobius > Chaenogobius annularis. The sequence goes on along the minus strand of BJKM01000169.1, from coordinate 528,589 downwards.
CCAATAACAGGTCAAAACATTTAAATGAAATTACTGAACCCAGTGCTGTGTTTCAATCACTTAAAAAGAGAAAACACACATGCCTGTAAATCACCTTCTATTCCTCAAATTAAGTCTTGTTAAATTTTCAATTTCTGCCAAATGTTAAGTTAATAATTAGGATCCTATTTTGTAGGAAAAGCACAATTACGGTTTATTACCTGCTGATTAAGCAGTTCCTTCATCTCTAAAAGCATTTTCTTCAGCTCCAACATTGAAGTTTGGTCCTGTACTGTCCTTGCTTCCTGAAAACCTAATATCATTTTGTATGGTTTAAATTTACAATGAATGAATCTGAATACAATACCAAATAAACTCACTCAGCAGTTGCAGCGAGTCACTGGGAGCTAAATGACAGTTTTGCAAAGTGGCCACGTTCTCCACAGTGTCCTCTATCACCAGCTTCAGGTCTGTCAGCACATCCTAGCAGAAATAAACATCATATTTGGGATGACCTTTGATATAAGAAGCCATAGAAAGTGTAAAAGGGAAATAGAAAGTTTTTTGTCTGTTGTCACCTGTCCACTTGACTGTAAGGTCCTGAGAGCCACTTTATTAGAACCGGGTTGCAGAGAGCCAAATGCGGCGGGTAGATCGTCCACAGTGTGCACCAGTCTACAGTCCACATAGATGCTGAGACGAGGGGGCCCTTGCTGAAGACCAGAGGCATGAAGCATCACGTGGTGCTCTCGACCATCAGCTAGAGACGCATGAGTGAAACTAGTGGTAGCAAACCTGCCATCAGTCTTCTGGTATCGTAAAATTACTTGAGTGAAAATTTGAAAGAGAAAATATTTAATGATTATGTACAAAAAAAGGTTACAAAGTTGTTTGTAAAATGCTATTATTATTATATTATTTATTTACATTTGCTCAGCTTGGCTTGCACACTTAGCTCGATATATTTGGAGTTGTCCCGGGGGTCGAGGACACTGTAGAGGGAGGTGGGGGCCTTGTTGTGTAACTTGAAGGAAGACAGGAGGAACGCCTCGTCCCGACCCTTGTTCTTCAAGCTTCCTTGGAGCAGGTCTGGTAGGCAGTCCGGAGACACCAGCAGGTCATAGACTAGAACGGGAAGGTAAACATACATTTCACAAGTAGCAGCTTTTGTGTGTCATTGGAAACTTGTATTGAATTGGCTTTTTTATTTGTCCAGCAGCTGTGAGTAATTTAGACAGAGCTTCTGCTGAGTCACAGCTTGAGCAAACTTTATTATGTGTGACTTACATTTGACAAAAAGTGTGGTGGTGTTGTTGTTGTTGTTGTTGTGGTTGCTGTGGTTGTTGTTGTTGTTGTTGGACTACCTCACTTTGTTTTATTGAGGAATGCAGCTACTATAAAGAGTTCTGTTTAGCGTTGCGTATGACAGCACACTTCTTTTTCAGTCATTTTTTCTAATGATTATTTATGTTTTTATCTGTTTGTGTTATGATTTTGTATGCATTAAGTGGCATCAGTATTGAACAGAGACAGGACACACCAGATTGATGTTTTATCTATGAATAGTTTAGGTAATAAGAAGTTATTAGATTGTACTTAAACTGAGTGAATTAAAACCTAATAGACACATTTCAATAAAGCACAAAACACCTCTTTAGTATCATATAGCGCACAAAGAGTGGCCAGCACTCACCGACGCCTTGAGCAGTTACCACGAGCACCAGCTGCTGCAGCACCAGACAAAGAGCAGCCACTCTGGTCCAGGCAGACATCCTCACAGAGCTCTGGAGTCAAGACCAAGTTTCCACTGCAAAAGGTTCCACTGAAGGACAGAGTTAAAAGGATCCAAACGCTTGAGCAAAATCCCAGAAGAAATGCAATGACTGAGTGGCCTCAGCTTTTAAAGCAAATGGGAGGGTCTTCTGTTGTCCACTACTGCAGCTGTTAAAGTGCCATGGATTTACTTGGAATAAATATTGTGAACGTTCCACCATGAAATATAAAATAAAATAAAAATAAACTATATGAAGTACTACAATCAGAAGATGGTACACACAAATTGCTACTGATGTCAGGCTTATCATTGTAATCAGGTAAAAATTCCACTTAAAGTTACTAGATGTAAGCCTAAATACACCTTCGACCTTAAGAGTCAACCAGACTGTTACTTAAAGGTGCACTGTGTAACATGGCCGGTCCACCACCTGCTTGTCTCCATGAAAATAAGCAGCAGCTTCACTTGTGTGGCACTGAAGTCCAGGCTGTAAAACAGTCATTAATGAATGGCTGTCCATCACTTCAGATGTGCAATAGGCTACAGCCGATCTTAAACTCTGGCAAAGGTTCACTTGGGTTGCCAGATAAACACATGTAATTGTCACTGTCACATACACAAATACTGAACCTGAATGCTGAGCTCCATCATGTATGTTTTTCCTTAACACACCACAGAATGCATCTTAACTGTAACGAGGCATTTTTAACCTGCGGGACCCTCTCACCGGCCCATGCAGTACTCTTTCTGCCCAGCATGCAGACCACCATCGTGCTCCTTCACGTGGGCCACATTGAACCTCCGCGATGATCGTTCAGGTGCGTGATGACGTCAGCCTCCAGCAGCCCCTTCGCGAGAGGAAACATGGCGCTGTCCATGGAGCTGCGGTGTTGGGGGGGCGGCTGGGGTCTCCCGTCTGTCCACACAGAGTCGCTCATCGTGTTGGTAATTGTCCATGACAGTGAATCCTGATCGTATCGTGTTGATTTACAAGTGTAGCGTATTGTTTGTTTTGCATCGTGTGTTTCATTTAGCTCGTTGGCTAATTCTCACGTCACTGCCCTGTTTCTTTTGCACAGCGATAGCCTTGCGTCAAGCACACTCTTACAATCTTTCTGCATTATGTTTCCCTCTTAACTCCCACCTAAATGTTCCGAGCAGCGGCATGCGCATGTTTCGCTGCAACAGTGTTTTCGCCGTTCAAGGTCAGCTGTTTTTGAATAGCGTTGATTCTGGTTAGATTCCCCATGTTGTTGTTGCCTCGTGTGGCCTGCGTGTGACAGAGACGTAGCCTTCTACCGTGTGGCAATTGTGTGATTGTATATTATAATGTTGTAGATTTGCCTGTAGTTGTAGGACCCTGACTTGATTGCTTTGTTAGTTGCTACATAATATGTTAGAACACGTTAAAAGGTATGTCACCCATATAAAAGCATCAAAACAAAGTGTACACCATATGCATGTATTGTCTTTCCTTTTAGGCTTATTCCAAATTTTCTGGAGCTCAAGTTACAGCTTCTCCAATCGACTGGACGTGGAAAACTCTCACAGGTGTGGCTGCCTTTAATGCATCTTTTTACTCCTATTTAGAACTTGGTGTAAGGGTTTAATCCGTCACATACCTTTGATGTAATGTTTATATACTTTCTATATTTTCCCCTGCAGCAACAGTCCCAGAGTTGATGTGTGGAGAGTCATCTGTTACAGATCCTTCACAGATTCTCAACTTCCTCCGAAAGCAGGTCTGTCCTCTATATTAGTTTTGATAAACTTGTAATACAGCAGTGTTCCCCGCAGGTTTTACAATCCATATTTGAATCATTTGATTTAATACCATTATTATAGTGTGTTTATAATGATACATTTAGCATTAAATATCATTTGTTTTACCCATTTTTGATTCAGCATGTTTTTAGTCTAGACAAAAGTTAGACTGTGGAGCCACCATAGTCTCCTCTATTAATGAGAAACACAGTACAGTATTATACATATTTTTCTTTTTTTCTTTTATGCATATGACCACACCTGCTTGCCAATGCCCAAACTCGTCAGTTCTCAGAAGCAGGTCAGGTCCTGGTTAGTACTTGAATGGAAGAACGCAGGAAAACCAGGTGCCACAGTGAGGCGCTAGAGGAAATGTCATTGACTATTGAAGCTAGTGCCATGATGATTGAAAAGCAGGATATAAAATACACTGTAATAATGATAATCTGGATGTTTTGCAGCGATTCAATGCAGACTATGAGTTAACGGCACGTCAAGGTGCAGACACTCTGGCCTACATAGCTTTACTGGAAGAGAAGCTCCGACCAGCTTTGGTAAAAAGAAATACTCTTTTTAACATGAAAAAAAAACCCAATTATGTTTCTTCATCTCAAGTCCGTTGTTTGTGTGTTCCAGTTGCATACGTTCTGGGTGGATGCAGAAAACTATTCAAATGTGACAAGGCCCTGGTTTGCTTCTCATTCTCCGTTTCCTCTGAACTTTGTGGTTCCTTGTCGCCATGCCAACATCGCCATCTCTAGGATCCTGCTGACCAAAGGAGAGTCCCCACTAAACAGAATCAATGAAATAGAGGCCAAGGTAAAACTCTCACATTACGCTCGCTTATAATTATGCCTGTATAATTGTATTGTTTTTGGTGATTCATGAATGATTCCTTCTTCCTCGTTTGGATCAGCTTTACAGTGATGCTAAAGAGTGCCTTAACCTCCTCTCATACCGACTGGGGACAGCAAACTACTTCTTTGGCAGCTCGTAAGTGTTTACATTTACAGTTCACCACAAAAGAAGGAAGACACTCGAAGGCTATATGATGTAACAAGACATGATATTTTCTCCTATACTAATTATCTGTAGGCCGACGAGTCTAGACGCCTATGTGTTTGGTTTCCTGGCTCCACTGTACAAAGCTGGCCTCCCGAGCAGTCCGCTGCAGAGTCACCTCAGTCAGTTGGAAAACCTGACTCAGTTTTGTGAGAACATCCTTGAGGTCTATTTCAGCTCCAGTCAACCCGGTAAGACACATTTTATGTCCATTATTATCTATTTCCGAACTGATTATTCTATCTCTTCTTCAGGTTCTCCTCCAGCACTTCAGTTAACAAAAGATGCCAATCTTCAGAAATTGACCCAGCTCGTAAACAAAGAATCCAACTTGATAGAAAAGGTGCTTCACTTCTCTATTTTTCCACGTTTGATTTAATCATTCCCAAAAGAACAAATTTGGTCTGAATTCCTCTCATGCCAACATCCATCCCTATATGTTCATGTGGCACAATAATGTGGTATTTCAAATGGGCAAACAACATATGGAAAAATTTATAATGTAAGCTGCGACGAGTTGGCCACTGTCCAGGGTATACCCCGCCTAAGGCCCAAAGCCACTGGGATAGGCTCCAGTCACCCGCGACCCCTGACGGGAACAAGCGGTAGAAAATGAATCAATGTATACTGGGTTCAGACCAACATCCAAATTTGCGGCGAACGCCCCAATTAGACTGTGCGTTTGAAGGCAGACTGAATGCGCGTCTGAAAAAAAGAAACTTCACCAGCAGACGTGCCATCCAAGGCGTCCAGCGCACATTGCGCGGTGGAGGTTTCTTGTATTTCCCCGGTGTGGCTGTTCTCTTGGTACGTTGGCAGACCAGGTTGAGTGGTTTTGGTGTATTTGCTTTACAAAGTGGCGATCAGCCCAAGTCCACCAGATGCTTCAGAGGTGATCAGAGTTTGGTGAATATCATCATTTGCGCCAAGCGCTGCATCTGGATAATTTTATTTTTACCGGTGCAAGGTTTGTTTTGGTCCGTCTTCCGGATGAAGAAATGCATAGGAAGGTCACTGGAACGTAATCTGATTGGTTGCCGCATCAGCCAGGAGAATTTCAGCTTTGTTCAACTTCTGTACGGCCAAAATGTGCCGTGTCAAACACTCAAAACACAGGGATTCGCACCGCTCGGACTCTCTGGACGCTCCACAAAAACGCTGGACGCGTGTCCATGTAGACTTTGAATATAAACTGACCACGAGAACTACATATGGACCAAATCAACTCTACAATCAGGACCATAAAATGTAGTTTGCGCACACCCTTGAGAAGTTTTAATTCAAAGTTGATAAGGCCAATGAAATTAGAGGTGGACATTATATCAAAATTTAGATAATGTGGAAAAATTATATTGAGTATTTAAATCAATGGAATGAAATATTTCAAAAGGAAAGTTGTACAGATATTTCTGCTCTTTTGTTATTAATTTAACAGACATTTCACACATGTCTGATCATTAAACCACAATAATACGGTATTATTTAAAGTCCATTTAAAGACATGAACTTCAGAATAATCGGAATATTCATTTTTGTCAATATTGCCCACTGCTAAATAAAACAAAACAATAAATTCTAGTCTGATGGCAACATAAGTAGCCTGCAGTTCAAAAACTAATTATTTACTGATGATAATGTAATCGTTGTGATAAGTCTAGCGTTATGTATAATGTTCACGGTTGTTGTTTCAGATGGATGATAACCTTCGCAGCAGCAGTCCTCAGCACAAACCACACCGTCCAGAGCCTAAGCCCAGTTTGGCACATTAGAAGAACTCGACCCCTGCATAACCCACGGCCTTATGGAATAATGATGATAGTTTTCGAAGATGTTGAAGGAAAGAAAATGCATGTGTGAGCTTTTTTTTTTAACTAGATTGGACGCACGTATGTGGTCAAGCTTGGAACGCTTTCGAGTGTCGCTAGACAGAAGGTCACTGAAAGTTCAGGAGAAAGCCAAAGGAAATGGAAACGCCATCAGGGAAAATACAGGAAATTAAAGTTGGTCATTTTAATTTTTAAAATTTTTTCTGTTCTATAGTATGAAGACACAGGTTCAATATGTCTAGCTGTCAATTATAAATATTAAAGAGTCTGTAAATAGTTTATTTATTACCAGAGTTGAGCACATTTTGTCTTTATTGTGACATAAAATACATATGTGCATGTATATGACTGTAATATATTAAGTTTGGCTCTCACAGGCCATATAGAGACATATAGTTAAATATACATTATAGTGGCATAAAGAAAGGGCTTTATATAAAAAAAAATCCTGGAAGGGTCCACTGATGCTTTATAAATCCCCCTTAATGTTACGTGTCCAAGGAACTGACATTGTTTTAACTATTTAACTGACACAAATTACTTTTAACATGTCACATTCCCTCTGTATTATTGTTATATGTGCCTTCATGACTGCTGTTGTCTTTGTACAATTCCCTGTCATTTTTCATTTTGATATTTTTCACATTTGTCACTGTTTTTCATGCACTGTCAGGTGGAAACATCTACTTCATATAATTGCAATAAATTAAAACCAAATCAGTCTTAGTTTGTGATATTTTTGTTTAAAAAAAACAACAAGACTTGTTCAATTAGTTTGATCTCAAATTTCTGTACTAGGAATCAAATGTATTAGTGATGTACAACTTTTATAGATATTCATAAGACAAAACTGAAATTGAATTGGAAAAACTAATTACTGCAAAATAAAATTATTGAAAATAGTATAATTTATTGATTCAATCAGCCCACATGCTGTACTATTTGGTTTATATACAAAATGTACATCTGAATGTATCTATTTACAGAAATTCACATAAAATACAATTTCAAAGGTGCGCTTTGTTGAGTCTATTTTCCATAAATGAAAAAGAAAAACCTTCAAATGATTCAGATCAAACATAAATATAAAGATGTGAGTACAATCAATTAGATTAAAATAATATAACTCCATCTCAAGTCCACATTTAATATGTGCTTATTGGCTCAAACATCCACAAAAAATTGCATCTCAAAATACTGTTATAAAATAATTTTTTGCTGATTTTTCTGCATAAATTGAACTTGTTTAGCCTAATCTGCACCTCCGTTTTTCAAGGCTAACTGTCTTTAGTGAATTCTGGCACCTCCTGCACCACGCACACTTCCAAACTCCCTGGAGTGTCCAAGCACATTGCGGGGTGACACGGCTGGGTGAAGCGCTCGCTGAAGGACCCCAACAGCTGACCACTCTGAGCATTGTAGAAGGACAAGCGGCCAAACTGGTAGTCCAAGAAGACACCCACACGTTCAGGTAAGTCAATCACAAACAAACTGGAGTGGATGTCATTGTGCACCAAGTGATAACTACAACTGTGAAGAAAAACACGTTTCAGATCAATAATAATGGTAGCACACACAGTAATGTCTAATTCAAACCAGTCTGTTTGGCGTACCCCGATTGTGTGGGGGTGCACTGCAAGCACCATGACAACTGATTTTCTCCCAGAGGACTCTCTCTAGTGGCAGAGCTGTAAGCCACGCCCAGTCTGTAGTCGGTGCATCTTGAAACATCATTCTCCCAGTAATAATGTCCTCTCACAGGGAGCAGCTCGCCCAGGATGGAGGGACAGCTGCAAAATAAACACCTCTACTTCACTAAACCCTGAATGGTATTTGGAAGTATTAGTAAAGGTAATTCCATTTACAACGTACGCTTTATCTGGCATGTTGTCATGTGTGTCCTGAGAGTAGTGCAGGGTGGTCTGGTCCACAGACAGCTCCAGAACTGGATGAGCTGTTGCTTTTAGCAGCAGAAACTTTGTACCTTTGTACAAATAAGAATTTGTATTTGTAGTAAAGAATGTATAAAGGCACAAGAACATATACCGTGTGTATAAAAAACAATTGTGCCTAGGTTTTACCTTTAGTCGAAATAAGCGCAGCTTCACTCTGCTCACTAGAACCAGCCTCGTTCACAGCTTTTATGTAGAAGAGATAATTCTCATTTGGTTGAAGAAGGACTTTATGTTCAAAGTTTTTAATACCAGAGATGGTTCTAAACGCACACCAAAAATATGTTACAGATGGATGACCATACACCAAGCCTTAAAGTTTCTAATAGTGGTGTATTTAGTTTTCCTCACCTAAGGCCTTCTCCTTCCAGTTCGTACTGTCGACAGTACTCCAGTGTGTTGGACAGTCCTGGAGTCTGCTCCACTGAGCTCCACCTCAGAATGGCTGTGTCCCACAAGATAGTGCACCTCTCAGTGTCAATCACTGGCACTGATGGAGCTGTACACAGAGAGATGTCAGTGCCTTTCAGTATTATTTGCTCTGAATGTCACATACTGTATATTATTCGGTGGTTCCTGACCAGTTTTAAAGACGAGTCGCGCACTGGGCAGAGAGCAGCCCGTGTAGTTGACAGCCATCACCCACACCTTGTACGTCTTGTCAGGCTCCAGTTCCTCCAAGACACAGTAACTTTCCTTCACTGTCACGCGGTATTCTTCTGATACAGCTGGTGAGAGCAGAAGGAATAATGGTATGGATTGACACAATTCAATATTTCAGACAGTAAATAGGGTAGTTAATACTACCTCCTTGTGGATCCTCCATGCAATACACCTGAAAGCAGTCAATGACATCCTCAGGGTTGACCTTCCAGTAGACAGTGACGCTGGAGCTGGAGGCTGAGCCAGGCTCCTGGGCCTGAAGAGTCGGCCTCTGAGGCACTGGGAAATGCAAATGATGAATATACTCAGTAAAACGCATTTTGCATCTTACATTCTTTAGACTCAGTGTATTAATTCATTTTACCTGCGATTCCCTTACGCTGGGCTAACTGGGAGCTAGAAGTGTTGCCTTTGGCATAGTCCTCAAAAACAAGCAGTGATCTGGGTCCAAACTCAAGAGACATGGCAGAGTCCAGGGCTGCTGTGAGCCTAAATGTACACAAATATTTAGTTTGTGCTATGACCACAATAAAAAACACAAGAACAATTTGTAGTGCATGCAAAACCAGCTGTCTTTGTTATATAATCTGACCAATAACACACACGGTTTACCGATAGAAACAACAACCACACCAGCCTCTGTTCATTCACTGGGCACATACCTTGCATGAATGTCTTCAGGTGACTATAAAACGTAATGAGTTTTCATTAGTTGATCATCAGGATAATAAGATAAGATCTAACATATTAGGATATGGTAAGAAAATGTACGGTAACTACCCGTGCGTTTGTCTCTGCTTCTCTGTCTGTTGTTTCCAGGATGCCTTTGGCCGTGTCAATGCTCTCCTGGAACGACACTATTTGGTCGTAGAGCTGCTCCAGTTTGGCCTTCTTCTCCTCCTCCATACTCACAGACATGCTGTTGTACTGCTCCATCACCAGGGCCATCATCTCCTCATTTTGAGCCTGTATTTCTGCCTCACACTCATGAAACTGGTCCTAGTTGTCAATAAAAAAACCAAATGAAATACCTTATAGGCTGCTGTATCTACGGTGGTCTCTGTGCAACATACCTCGACTGAGTTATAGGCCAGCTCCAGCTCGGACACAAGGTCCTCAATGTTTTCAGATCTGCCCTGCAGCTCGGAAATCCAGTCACTCAGTTTCTCCTGTGGTGAGGACGATTGAAATTAATTTGGATTCTGACTTAATTTGAGAAGCCTTAGATAGGAGACATGTAAAATCAAGACGTGTGCCATGCCTAAACATTAGATAGGGGCAGAGGAGTAAAGGCAGTGCAATGGGATCTCCTGGCACCACCTGTAAACAGCTCAGATGTAAGTGGGTCACAGCCTCATGCACCGAATAGCTGAGAACCCCTTGTATCAAAAACAGGTGCATGTTTTTGCATGTGTACAGACTTCTGCATATGAAGGATTTGATTCTATGCCTCTGGATTAATATAATTAAACTTCACTTACATAGAATGTTCGTCTCGATACTTATAATAATATTTTAAAGTGTAGAATATGTCACATCCCAATGGCTTAGCCTCCACTGACCCAAGTTTAAACAGATACCACACCAATCTCAGATGAGGTCATGGTGAACTGTCCGAGCAGCGCAAACAACATTACATTACATTATGAGGCGAGTGTGGACCACTTGTGACAAATAAGGATAAAACATTTAAAACAATCTACGGAGCCACCTTGTTGAGTGTAATGTGGTGCTTTAATGTTATGAAGATAGTCATGGGTTAATTTTACTCGTCCCGATATGTCCCGATATGTCCCGATACTAAAATTTCAAACTCTATTTCGATACGAAGGAATATATTGATACCAGTACTGATTCTTGATACCGATTTCAATACCACAATGACAATTTAAGAATGCTATTTTTTAGGTTAAAATTTTGGACAATTAACTGAATTTTTTAATACTAAATAAATGTACTTTCTACAGTAAAACTTGTGGTTTTAGTCTAGCTCTGATGAAGTTCAAAATGATTCCAAAACATTTGTAGAAACTGTTAAATTTGTCCTGTTTAGGATATTTGCTCAAATGAGAATCTAGTTTCCATACTAGTTTTGGTAACGATTATTATCTGATTTTCAATACTTTTGACAAACCTAGTCCAATAGAAAACTATAGCAGATACTTGACATTACTGCCCCCAAACAGCAAGATATGGAAATAATATTGTTGGGTTTCAGATAAAGGTGGGCAGAATATCTAATAACAGTAAAAAATGCGTATTAAAAATGAAAAATATAAAACATGTTGTAAACTTCCAAATAAGGGTATAAAGTCATATTTTTGCACTTTTATACATCATTTGGCAGTTGTCTGTTACCTTAACATCAAATAATGCACTTAAATACATGTTTTAGCTAATCTTTGGTTGATAATTTAAAATGTTCTGTGCATATGTTTGGTAAGTCACATTAAAGACCTAATCACATGATTTTTATTGCATAATTTGTGAATTTGCATTTTAAATATTTGTTTAATAAAAATACTGTGTAATCAATACGATGATGGTGTGTATTGATGGTGAGACTTTAATAACAAATGCGTATACATAAGTTTACTTGTGTTTTGTACTTTACCATGATCTCCTCGTAGGCCTGGTCCACTGCAGTGACCTTGTGGCCCTGATGGGGCCCAGAGCTGCTCTCCTGCTCTGACAGCAGACATCCACAGGTGAGGCAGTACCAGTCCAGCCCCTCCAACTCAGCCACCATCCGAGCCTGACGTTCCTCCTCTGCATCAATGGTCTCATAGTCCACTTCCATAACCTCCTCCTCCAGCATTTCCTCCATGTATTCATCCTCTTTTACAAACTCTACTTGTTCATCTTCCATTTCAGCTTGTGTCAGGTCCGTTGTGTCTAGTTTTGTTATAATTTCATACTCCATGGTGACATCAGGACTCACTGTTTTCTCAGTGTCTTGTGAAACTTCTTCTTGCATACAGACATCTTGCACATCTTCAGTTCTATTCATTTGACAGTCTGGGTCCAATTTGTTTTTGTCTAAAACGGTTGAGTCTAGGTTCACATCTCCTGCATCTAATCCAGATAGATCTTGCAGTGGGGTGAACCTTTTCAGAGTAGAGCGCACACCTGCACCCTCCTCTAAATCGCCCTCTAGACTCTGCTCCTCAACAGCAGCATCTTCCTCTTTAACTTCAACAATTCCCTCCTCCATCTCCTTGCTTATAACTTCTATATGTTGATCTAACGCTTGTTTTGGTTTCTCTGCTTCTACCACACATGATTCTTTGACATAATTTACAATCTCATAGTCGAGCTCCTCTGTCTCTGCTTCAGTGTGTGAAATAGACCAGTCCTGCTCTGTTGTGTCAGTGATAGAAGGTATCGCCTGTGCTTCCAAAGCTACATTTTGTTCCTCCTCCATTGAAGCAGAGGGTAAATCAACTTTACCTGATACAAGCTCTGTTTCCTCTTCAATTGTAGGCACTGTGTCCATTTCTGAGACAGCCTCATCAATCTTAGGCTCTGTTTTATTGCATTCCTCAATAACAATAGTTGTCACATCGTCTTTATCTTTTGCATCTATCATAATTCTGTCTTCTTTTTCTTGCAGCAGAGGTGCTGTTTGTATTTCTGTAGTTGTTTCTGGGGCAATAACCAGTATTTCCTGTGGAAGTATACAAATAGTTTCATCCAAATCAGTCTTTTGTTTGGGTTTGTGGCTACCATCCATGGACAGTGTTTCATCTTCCTTTGCTTTTTCTTTTACCTCAGGCTTTTCTGTCTCCATTATTGACTCTTCTTGCACTGTAACAGACTCAACTGTTTGAGGAATATTACTTGGTTTTATTGGCATAATTTTCTCTTCATTTTTTCGTTCAGTTTCCATGCTCTCCTCCTCTGGAAAATGTACCTTTTCCTTTGCAATGGCATTTTTTTCATCACATTTAGACACCATTTCTATTTCCCGCTGTGTCACAGTCTCTACTATTGGTTTTACATTATCCTCCGTCTGTTCTTCTTGGTCTGGCTGCGGGCTGATCTCTATGTCCATTTCAACAGCTTGTCCTTTGGGAACAAGGAGCAAGAGCTCACCACCAACACTGACCATCTCCTTAACCACACCAGCCTCGATCTCTGGAGTGACTAATTCTTCACAAGAAACTTCCTGTTTGACCATTTCTATTGGCTTCTCCACTAGCTCTATTTTACCATCGTCTTGTGTCACAATGTCAGCCCCTTGACCCGAATCCTCAACTGTTGATTCAGATTCCTTTGCTGCAATGGCCAACTTTACTTCTTGCAAATCAATGCGGACTTGAGTATCTGTTTTGCCCTTTTCAATAACTTCCACGTGGGCTTGCACAGGGGGCTCACAGTCAGTGCTGACCTCTATACAAGAATCCCTGTGGGCCTCTTTGGGGATCTCTAGCCCTGAGTCTACGATTACAGCATCCTCTATGGACTCAGACACTTGAGTTTCTTCTCCTTGAATGACTGTTTGAGGAATGTCTGTAGCTAGGGTAGGTGTATCTATGGTAGCTACAAGGACTTCATCGGCCATTTCCATTTGGTCAGTTGGTAGATGTATTTCAGAAGTGCTTTGCTCAATAACAGATTCTCTTTTTGGAATTTCTGATATTTCTGCTTCAGGTGCAGTTTTTGGAGATTCTCTCTCAGGTTTTTGACTCTCAATGTGTTTTTCTTCGATCGTTTTGGGCTTTTCTTCAATTTCTTTCTTCGTATCAGAAGTTGACCCTTTGTTTTTGTGTCCCATTTGTGATAATGCTGATTCAGTTTCAAATTCACAAGGACTAATCTTTTGTAACTCAGCTTTGCTCTTTGTCTCTTTAATATCTTCCTCTTTATCAGCTCGAGTCATGCACCCACTCGTCTCAAACTCGTTCTGCAACCACATCATCCTCCCTCCTTTGCAGTCATCCTTAACCTCAGATGGGATCTCCACATTCGGTGTCTCATCTTTCAAGATAAACTTCTCCAGATACCCGCTGTCCACTTCCTCACAATCATCAGTCAAACACCTCTTGTAGCATTTCTCAGACGTGACACTTTCGGCCTCAGAGCACTCCTCATCGCTCCTCCTCCTCTCCCCCATAGCATCCTCGTAAAGGTCCATGTACATAAACGACATGGCAGTGGGTTCCTCCAATAATATGGGGTCAATGATCTTTGGTGGGCCAGAGGAAATATAGATGGGAGTTAGAACAGTCTCTTCACTTTCAAACAACACAGAGCCACTTTCTTTGACGGAGCTCTGGCGTCGCATCCTCCCGCCTTTGTCATCCTTGTCACTTTGTTGCACCAAATCAGCAGGAGGACCTTCTCCATAAAACACTTCATCCAGGTGCTCCCCGACAATGTCCTCCTCTGATACAAAAACGAAGGGCTCTTCAAAGGCAGAGGGGCTGATGTTTTTGATTGTGTCTTTGGCAGTAGTTTGCTCTGGTTCTGGGGGTGGTACAGGCGTGGCACATTCATCCTCTTCCTCTGCTGCTTGTTCATCAGGAGTCACTACATCCAACAAGGTAAACTTCTCAAAGTAGTCAATGTCCCCAGAGCCTTCTGTGAGAGTGGGTTTGAGGTCCGAGTCTGCTGGTGGATAGGTTGAAGCTTCTTTTGATTCCTGTGATGAAAAAAGAAACACTCAGTCACAATAAGTTTTACGGAGCTGTTTTTTCCATTTCAATCAACATAATATTCTCTCTTACTTACTTAAGATACATATAATTACTGTAAATACATTTGGCTAAAGAAAAACCTTGAATCATCACACAATTGAAAATAATGAATCATAAATCAAAACAATACAGCAAAAATCATCATTATTAACAATGCATCAAATTTAGCTTTTTTCATTGCTTTCGCTCTTCGCTGTCTGCCATTGTGCAACACAACATTAGACAATCATACATAGACAACCTGGGTGTGGAGTCTAGTACAATTGACACAAGAACAATGTGCAGTTCTAGCAGGTTCAAAATCCCACCTCATTTTGTGATTCTGCATCTTCTCCCTCAACAGGAGTCCACTGGTGGTGATTTCTGGACTTGATCTTTGGAGTCTGGTCCAGAAAGGATAGATTGTCCTGCAGCTCAGTGCTCTCCTCCTCATCCACAGTGGGTAATTTAGATGGTACTCTGATGTTGAGGATCTCATAGCCTTCAGAAATCAAACTGAATAGCTGCTGGTCCTTGCTCTTGATCTCCTCCAGATCTGGTTCAGTCTCGGTTTTATCCTGTTTGACATTTGGCTGAGAAACCTCCATCATCTCCAGTCTCTCCACCCCCAGAACCGAGGCAGATCGAGAACTGCCCGGCCTGCTGAACCTGTCACTGAGCCTGCTGCTCCTGCCAGACCTGGTCCTCCTCCGCACAACTTTCTCCTCATCAAAAATAATGGTGATCTTGCCCGCTGACCCAGAGCCCTCCATGCTGCCCCCGTCTGACACTGAGCTGGTTTCGGACGCCCAGGGAGTGGAGCAGCGACTGGACGCCGTCTCCCACACGATCCCACTGTCCTCGCTCTGTACAGTCACCATTGAGAACGAAGGATCCACCATGAGGCACTGCAGTTTGGGCTTCACAGAATGATCTTGGACAACCTCTCGCAAACTGCAAGAGAGGACAGTTTAGCAGAGCTGCTCATTAGGACATGACTAAACTGTTGAGCAAGATTTTTCTGGCACCGCGCAGAGGACAAACTAATGAATCAACACCTCCACATATCACAGCTAGAACAAAGTAGAACATTTTAACTAATGTATATGCAAGTGAAATCTACTGCAAAGCTGGACAATAAGCGAAAAAACAAAACAAAACACCCAATAAAATGTATTCCAAGAAGCTATGAATATAACTTTGCCCTGCAAAAAATTGCTACAAGGTGACAACCCTGAGCGTCACTGGTGTAATATAAGAGAAATGATGCCTCCCCTCTAAAATGCATCCAAGATATCAATGTCTTCTGCTATTTATGACACAACAGGACTATATATAACTTAATAAATTAGTTACATAAAGTCAGATAGTGAACATGACAGAAAAGCCGTCATTGAGATGCTCAAAACAAGAAGTTACACCTTAATGTGGCCTAATAAGGCATAACACACAATTCAGTTTAAAAGATCAGCTAAACTAGACTGCAGAAACACTAAAGTTGAATAGACTTAAGTATTGAGACCTGTTTTGAAGTTCTTCCACCTCATCTTCATCATCTTGGCTGAGGGCTTCCAGTGCTTCATAAGAACACTCCTGTAGCTCCGTCATCTCCGAGTCCAAACTCTCAGGTTCATCCATCTTGACTTTGGTCAAGCCAGTTTTTGTGGTTGTTGCCCAAATGATAAGAGTCCTCTTTTTGTTTTCAACCACTTTGAATGTAGGAGTTCTGCTCTGACTGTTTGTTACATCTAAGTTGGGAGCTGTCCATCTGACTCAGCGGGACAGGAATAGACTGAGGGGAACGACAAGGGGGAGTGGAGCCGAGGCACTGCAGTTTGTAGATTGGTCTACAGTAAAGACCCGTTAAGTCCAATAAAGTGTAATAATGGGTCACTTAAAACTGAAAGCAAATGTGCAATATACAGCATTTAAGTATGTAATCATGTTGCTAAATACTAAACTGTAAGAGCAGGCCTCTTTAAGATGTAAATCCCCTTGGCTGAGTTAAATATAGGCCATGGCTGAAATAGTACCCAGACCCTACTGCTGATGGTTGGGCCAGATTTTGTGGCATCTGCCCCCCTTCAATGAATGCTGCCAAAGTCATAAAACTACATGTAATTAAGTGTCAAACACAAAACAAACACAATCGAGACTCACGCACGTCTTAAGAACATACACTAATGCACTGTGTATTATTTACAAGTATACATATACCAATATCGAGGTCATGAGTAAAATTAGTCATAAGAACAATATCTTTGTAATTTTCAATATAACCTGTGTGTTCAGTGGATAAAATGCCAAACAGCATCTCAAGAGTGGCAGGGATTTGATTGTGGATTTGGAGTTCTGTCTCTCATCCCAAGTTTGAGTCCACTATATCAAAAAGCTTAAAAAATAATAACAGAAGCCCACACATAGGTTAACCAATTAACCAGCCCAAGATTTATTTTTTAAATTAACATTTTCTTGAAAAGTATTTACATACATTTTTGTAGGCCTGCTGAAAACAAGTACTCAAAGCATTGGATAAGGGCTGCACCAGAAAAATATAGCAGAATTGTGACATTGAGCATTTAAAAATATAGACAATGAAAGAATATCATCATTACTGCAATTAACAACAGTAACTAATAAAACCTTGAAACCATTTGCTGATACAATAGAAATACAGAGTAACTACCGTAAATGTTGGGCCTCAGAAGGAAGTCCATTGGCGCATGTGGTTAGTTTAAGTGTAACTTTTTACATTTCTAGAATACCGACCTGTGTCACCCTGTGCACTTACAGAGCCTCTGTGACAGTGGCCTTAGTATCGTCTCCTGCCGATGACAAAGGAACTGAACATTGAATACACTAAAAAACTGGTTTGAGGCACAGAATACTGAAGTGATCGCAAAAGTCCAAGTTTTCTTTAGTGAGGCTCCATTATCTTCCAGTCAGTTCTTTGTCAATTATGGCTCTAAGTGGGAGCAGTGAGTTGAGGTCTTTCTTCTCATTTAGGATTTGGTACGACTGCAAATATAAAAGGTGACAAAAGGATCATAAATAACTGCAGCTCGTACATAGGGTCATCACACAATCAAGACATATACTACCTCCGCAAATTTTGCTTTGATGGTGTCAAACTTGGCTTTCTCATAAACAGCTCTGGCAACATTGCGCTTCTCAAAGGGTTCTGTGTTCTGAAAAAAAAAAAAAAAAAAAGTATAATGTTCTACAAATTCTTTAATAACTTATTATATTTTAATAAATCTTCACCTTCGACACATATGAATTGCTCCTCCAATCCAAGGACGGTCTTTGGTAAAGTCCTGCCCTCTCGAACAGAGATTACCTGGTTATCCCATCTAAAAACAGCATTACATATTTTTAGCCATATCAGTCATTAAGAGTCCATAATTATATTTATTATTAAAATCCTTAATCGAACTGTTGGTAAACTGCCTATAATGTAAGGATTTTAATCAATATAAAAAGGCATTGTATATATGATGAATAATAGTATAATACACAAGCAAAATTACATGATTACTAATATAGTATAAAAAGTGAAATATTGGTGTGATTAACAATCTATTTTATTTTAGTAACTGATTCCCGACTGCATCAGGTCATGAAAAAGTCCAGGATCGGGGTCATATTAGCCCTGGGCAAAACCCAGCTGCTGCCGTCCTTCACAAAGAAACCTGACACTGGTGAAAAACATGAAGCGAAGGGCGGCGGAGAGGGTGGGTTTAAATATTTAAGTACGTTTACAGAATTGTCTTTGGAAAATACCTGAAGTTTGACGCATAGTACTTAAGGAATCCCAGAAAAAGATCTCCCAGAGAGGATTTGTTTTTGGATTTGTAGCGCGGGACACATTGACAACTATCAGGGACCATATCAAGGTCCAGTGAAGGATGAAAATATGCCTAATAAAATACAACAGAGAAGATCAGGTCAAGGTCAAAACTGTAAACAATCAAACATGTCGCCCAAGGTCAAAAGACACTCACCGGATGGTCCCGCTGTAGTGAAGGAACAACAGGAGGGTTCACAACTGCAATACAAAGTAGAGCACATTTAGTTGAATTCATTTGAGCATTATTTGCAGATCTTCATTACACAGTAAAGGAATAAAAGCCCAAAAAGAGAAAGTTGAAGCTGGGAGCATAGGTTTATATTGTGTGTTGAATGAGATATCACATACTCAAATATTAATTGAATTCATTATGGAATACATTCAGAGCATGTTTGTTTGTTTTGTAATACATTTAGAAACACATTATCAGCTAAGGTAGTGCAGTGTGCAATCATTTTATGCGGGGGTTTGATATGAAGACTGCATGGTGTCTACAAATTTCTATGAAGGTTTATATAATTCTGTTTTAAATAGATCAATGTTTAAATCAGCACAATCGTAAATATTGTGGTTTGTTTTTTTCCTTTTTCTGTAATTATCTAACATATTTTCAACAAATTTTGCATCCAAAGTTTTGGAGAATTTGACACCATGAAAGTGATAAGAAAAGCCCAACACCAACTCACTTTGAAGGTAGTTCAACGCCATCAGAGCTAAAGTGTAGCTGCTCAAAGTCCCCTTGCTGGCATCATTCATTTCCCAGTGCCGTGCCCACTTCTTTATAACGAGCATAAGGGGCCGTATCCTGATGTCAGCTGAAGAAGCAAACCAGTGATGAGTCAATATGATCCCCAAGCACTCGCTGAATGCCACACACACTAATAAAGCACCAACCATGAGTGTAACTCCTCAGCAGAAATGTGTTTCTGATTCCCACAGTGTTGTTGACATTTAAATCAAACTCCAGGTTGCTTAAAGGACGATTGTGAAAAACACAGCATTACAAACATGTTAATGTTAGTGTGAATAAAATACTTGGCAAATGGTCATACCCTACCTGCCTTTCTCTTTGAACCGTAGAATTGGCACTTTCGCTCTGATAAGCAGCACACGGTCCAAATATGCTTTAAATAAAAAATACTGTATTTTAAAATCAGGCAGATTGACCAATATGTAGGAAAACAGCACCCTTTAGTGGGGAACTGGAGAATTCCATTTTACTAAGAAGTTTAGACTGATCATAAAAACAAATAGAACATGCAATTAATTACTGTATCGCTTGTTTTTTATTATACTTACTACTCACCAAGACTCCTAAATAATTTCAACAGAGCAGAAAGTGCATTGATGACCTTATCATATTTTGTCTATAAAAAAAAGGGATAGGAATAAAATAAGAAGTTACAAGTATATATTTGGCATTGTACATTAAGACAGAGTAAAGAAATGTGCAAATACTCACCATCTTGATGACCAGACAAAGGTCTGCATCACTGCTGCGACAACCCAAACCACTCATAGTGGAGCCAGTCAGGTACAGCCTTGCAGCTTAAAGAAAAGAAAGTCCCTTGTTTCACTAACATTTACTAACTGTTACATGTATGGATTCATACATGACAAGCGCAAAAAAGCACTACCGTTATGCAACATGACGTATGGCAGTACAATACAAGTAGTAAGAATGAAAGAAAAATGAAGCAAATTCAAATACACCAAAAGATGATCTGTAACTTTTTACTCACCTGGGTACAAACTTTGTAAGTCTTTCTGTAGTCGTGCTCTAAACGTCTCTTTACGATACAAGTCAGATAATTGCTGCTGACAGGCCTCAAAAAGCTCCACCATCTGAGCACTCATCTGAAACAGCAAGACACCAAATGAACAAACCCATTACCCATTATTGCAGGTAAATAGGACAGTTCAATGACATTCACTAACTGATACATTTGATTGAAGGACTACGATAATATTTTACAAAGGAAACGGACATCAAATGAGTTAGTAAGGCTGGTTTATCGAGGAGTTTCCTATGTTAATAAGGCCACATTATTAAAAGTAAGTTCAGATACAGGTGTGAATGTTGTTTGTTTACCTTGTCATTTGCATAAGACTGCAGACTGGTGGGGGCTTCAGGAGACTTGGGCACATGACCAAGCATGTGAGGTGGTGGGCTTGAGTATTTACACACATTAGCTGTTGTACCATGAGACGGCCCAGAGGTTGCTTGCTGAGGGGGGAAATGGTGTTGAGGAAGAGGGGGAGATTCAAATGAAGGAAATATTTCATCTGAATGAAAGGACTCAACCCGCTGACGTTTCGTGACGCAGTATGCATTGCCAGCGCGGTATTGTCTCCTGAGAAATCACAAGCAAAATTGTAAAAGGTTTAGCAAGACTAAACCAACTGGATCCGACAGATAAACATGGCAGACATCCAGCACAAGTATGTGAACATGAGAACACATGAATGGTAATATCCTTTCCAGCTAACAAACAGACAATATTGGTTAAGTTATCAAATCCTTTGTGTGTGTGTGTCGTTTAATAGTATTTGATCATGTTAAGTGATTAATTTAATCTCAGTCTACATCTTCACCTAATCTTTCAAGCTATTCAAAAAGTACTCAATAAATGATTAAAATGTGCACACTGTCAAACATACATGGTTAAGAACTGGGTAATTACACTTACTTGCGACTGTTGGTGACTGGGGGGCGTGATGTGTAAACTGGGGTAGATGAGGGCATCCACCGATACTCAGGCCCCTGATGGCTTTGGAAACGCAGGGGCAGCAATACGTTTAATAAAGCAAAGAAACCATTTCGAAAAAGTATTTGAAATTCTTGACTTAACAGAGAATTCAACAATTTAGTTTACTCACTTGTTAATATGTGTCTGATGTTTTTGTCGGTTGAAATAAATACGCGCAGAAGCAGGGGGTCGTGCAGATGACTCATTCCAATGGTCCAGATGGCCTCTTGGTCCATCGCTGCGAGGAAACATGTTGTGGTTATTCACGGGACTCTCCATCAGGGTGCGAGAGCCCGTGGACCTCTGAAAAGATGATGAAACGGCACGTTACAGGACAAGAGCGTTACACAGTAACGTTAGTAATATAATATGAATGCCAACGCTAAATCTCAAATGATGAACCTACCAGCATTTAGTCGCCAACAATAACAACGTTGTACTGCGAGTGGGTAAAGCAGGAATTTACAAAAACAAGTTGTCTGCCTCGACGCCTGTGGGTCACATAAAAACAAACTCAGAAAAGTCCACTTCCGGTAGAAAACACTTCCGTATTCACGTGCTGACGTATGTGTCTTTTCGTTTCGGAACCGTTTCATGGAACAAAATATTGCTATTTTGAAATTAATTTTGAATAGTATTAGAGCGCCATTGCTGCAAAGAGCTTTAAAATAAAAATGATATAAAAATGTGTGTGTTGTGTGTGGGTGTGTATATTATGTGATAGTGTATATATATTATATATATATATAATATATATATATATATATATATATATATATATATATATATATATATATATATTATATATATACATATAAACACACCACACAACAAAAGTACTTAAGGGGAAAATATTTATTGTGATTTTTAAAGTTCTCCCATCGTAGTGCATTTCCACTGTGAATTGTATGATTTTTTAAATAATTTATTCTATGATATTGCTGCAAATAAGTATTTGAGCACCTGATAAATCAATGTTAATATTTGTGAGAAGCCTTTGTTTTACAATTACAAGATCAAACGTTTCCTGTAGTTCGTGACCAGGTTGCATACACTGCAGTAGGGATTTTGGCCACAACCAGAACCTCGATATTCTTCGTACGGAGCCACTCTTTTGGTTATCCTGGCTGTGCGCTTTAGGTCATTAGTCATGTTGGAAGACCAGCCACGACCCATCTTCAATGCTCTGACTAACGAAGGAGTTGTTTGCTCAAAATCTCACAATACCATTCAATCTCTCCTTAAACAGTGCAGCTTGTCCCTGTGCTTTCTGCACTGGGCAGACACCCCAAAGTATGATGTTTTCACCCCAATGCTTCATAGTAGGGATGGTGTTCTTGGGATGGTACTCCTAATCTCTTCTTCCTCCAAACACGGCGAGGGAGTTATACCAAAAAGTTATAGTTTGAGTTCATCTGACCACTGGACTTTCTCCCATGTCTCCCTGGATCATCCAGGTGGTCATTGCCAAACTTCAGATGACCTGACATGCGCTGACTTAGCAAGGGAACATCCGTGCAATACATGATTTGAACCATGACGGTGTAGTGTATTACCAACAGTAGCCTTTGAATTGTGGTCCCAGCTCTCTTTCAGGTCATTGACCAGCTCCTCCGTGTAGTATATAGTCTGGGCTGATTCATCACCTTTCTTACTATCATTAATACCCACGAGGTGAGATATTGCATGACAGTCATTTTAGCTTCTTCCATTTTCTAACAATTGCTCCAACAGTTGATCTTTTTTACCAAGCTGCTTGCCAATTGCCCCTTTCCAGTCTACAATTTTGTTCTTGGTGTCTTTTGACAGCTCTCGGGCCTTGCCCATGGTAGTAGTTTGACTCTGACTGATTTGGGAGGTGAAATGGTTCTTTATGAGCGCTCACGAGCTGAAAACAGATGCTTACTAATTTAGATAAAAAAGGAAGTAGAGGTGTACTTTAAAAGGGCAGACTAAACAGGTCTTTGACAGCCAGACTTCTTGCTGACTGGCAGGTGTTCAAATACTTATTGCAGCAATAACATACAAATAAATTATCTAAAAATCATACAAGTGATTTCCACATTAGAGTACTCAAATTTATTTTTTGAGCAACGAGGAACGTGATGTTCGTAATCTAGTACTCCCCAAGTAACTTTCAAATCAGTAATGCATTAGTTTTGTTAGTCATCCTCTCTTGCCAGTCTCATCTCCCACCGCAATCCTAGAGCCAGGTTCTTCACAGCTGCAAGTAGAGAGGGAGAGCCGTGGCAGCAAACACTTGGTTTCGGTATGTTGAGACCATCCGCATTGTGCAACTAGTGACTAGTCTTTCCTCACCACGAAGAAAAATAAACTTTCTGATGCACGTTTTGAAAAAACTCCTTCTCATCCGTTATAACCACTATTTTATATCTAAGGAGTAAATGTGGGAGTAACGATGTCGTAGTTTGATTTAAATAAACTACAGTTTTAAACGTTCTTGTTGCCATGGTGCACTTGCCAATCCACTAATTTTTGTTTTTCATTGCTAGAGGAAAGGCCTACACTGCTCATTGTATGGCATTGTATTGTGGTAATCTGTTAACATAAAAGATAAATAAAGTTAGTCAAACGCATTTACTTTGCTTGTTTATTTTCTATTTTAATGATTATGTTACTGTGTTCAGCAATGCATACGGATTGTCGTCAAACATTTATTTTTTTTAACAAAGTGGCAGTAACTTAACACGTTAGTTTTCCAGGGCAGTAACGAGGGTAACGTAACTTTTAAAAGTAAGGCTACCACTTGTGATGTCCGGATTTATTTTTTAGATTCTGTCTCTCACAAGTGGAATGCTCTTACAAGGAAAATTTAGTGTTCGTATTTTTATTATTTTATTTATGTATTTATGTGTGTTATGTATGTATGATGCATCTATGTATGTATGTATGTATTGCATGTATGTAATATTTATTTATTTATTTTTCCCCACCAGAGATCACACAGACGACACTCCAGACAGGCCATACAGTGCAACGGGTCCAAATGTGAGAAAAGAGTCCTTAAACCTAGCAGTGAATGATTTCAAGAGGCTGAAATATTTCAGACTTGGCCGTAGAATGCAGAGAGGCTGGGTGGACAAATAACCATCTACCCTGTGGAGGTTGGCTGGTGTGAGTTTGTGGGAAAGTCCACAATCACAAAGTCGGATGACAAGGGAAAAGTTAACAAGTAGCAACATAGTAGATGGCAGAGGAAGCAGAGAAAGCAAGCATCTGGTTAAGATGCAACTGAAAAAGATTCAGTTGTAGTCATCTGGACTCTGTTTAGAAAAACAAAAAGTTTCGACTCTCATCCAAGAGTCATTCTTCAATCTGTGAAACAAGTCTGAGCCTATTGTCCACTGACTTTGGCTCCCTCTTTCCTGAGTACCTTTATTAGCAGTCTCGGGCGTCTCCAGGGTTTCAGCAAACCATTATAAACAACCGGAAGGTTGAATCTTAAACCTCCATTACAATTTAAGAAAGGATTCTCTTTTTTAACAAATATTGCCTCCTTAACTCCTCTTTCAAACCATCTTTTCTCCCTGCTCAGAATCTCCACCTCACTCTCTTCAATGGAGTGGTTTGTGGCTTTGAGATGAAGATGCACAGCGCTCTGGGGTCCTGAACTTGCGTGTCTTCTGTGCTGTTAAAGCCTCTTGTGCAGTGGCTGTTTAGTCTCCCCCTTACAACTTTCTTCACTGCATTGGATATAGTACACTGCATTGCTCTGTTTTTGTTTGGGCAAGAAGACAAGCGAGCTCAGGACCCCAGAGTGCTTTGCATCTTCATTTTTGAAGTTACTGATGGTAAATAAACTTTTCCTCCCTCAGACATCCAGAGTGTCCTGCCTGTCCTTACAAATCCTTCTCTTTTTTTCTTTTATTCTTTTTTTTAAACAAATTGTTGAAAGCCAAATCTCTTATCCTTTGCATTATTTTTGTCTTTGGCTATGCAATAGAAATCACAAAATGTAGTTTTGGGATATTTATTTGAAGTTTACAACCAATCACATCCTATTTTTCCAATGGGCTTATGTTGTCACCCAAAAAGGGGTGGAAGCAACTAGGTATAATAAAGGCTATAGAGAGAGATGATAGATTCTGTTGCTTTGGTAGTTATCGGAGGAGCAAAATTCTAATAGAAAATAATAACTGGGGCCAACTCTACCTGTCTTGTTTTCTCCAAATTATGAAAATGAATATATCCACCCCAACAACTGCACTGGTCTAAAGTTCATGCACAAACCATGTGTGTCAATACATCATATGGCTACAACCAACAATAATTATTCTTTTTACTTCACTGAAAGTTGTAATGCCGGCAGTAAATCAGACCTGTCCCCAGTGCATGTTGGACTTCCTCCGCAGGGTGGCTGCCGCTCCCTTAGAAATGGACTGATAACCTCAGTCATATGTGAGGAGCTCGGAGTAGAGCTGCTGCTCCTCCACATCGAGTGGAGCCAGCTAAGGGGGCTCGGGCATCTATATCACATGCCTCCTGGATGCCTCCCTGGGGAGGTGTCCTGCCGAGAAGAGGCCCGCGGAAGATCCTGGACACACTGGAGGGACTATGTCTCTTGGCTGGCCTGGGAACGCTTCTGAAGTGTCTGGGGTGAGGGATGTCAGGGAGTCCCCTACTTGACTGGATGAACGGATGGATGAACCTCCTTTGGAATGTACTTATAGCAGCTTAGAAAAAGTTTCACAAAAATTGTACACAAAATGACCCAACTACCAAGGTCTGGGTGTGAGAGTATCGTCACACAAAATAGAATTTTCAATTAGTCTGATGTCAAACCAAAGGGGAAAAGTTTTTTTTTCTATTTTCCAGAAAACCCAGAATGATGGATCAGGCAATAATGTATGAGGCTAACAGAATGTTGGAAGCATTGTTTACAAAACAAAAAACTGATATCTGCACTCTAAGAGAGCGATTGCTTTATTTTAATTTTTTTGGCCTTCTGCATCTGTCCCTCAAAAAAGACTTTTTAGGCTCTTTCTCTGAGGCATAGTAAGGACATTTCTGTGGAGACAAGCATTGCCCTTTCACCAGAAAAGTTAGAAGTCAGGTTTGTGGTGAGACATGCTCCCGTAGGGCAAGGTTACATGTTTCAAAGCAATAAAGCAAATTATTTTATTTCAGTTTATATTTTTGGTTGAAAACCTACATGATAGGGCTTTGAGTCACCAAAATAACAAACTAGAGAGCAGCATGCACTTTATTTATTTTTTAAATAAGATGATAGCTAATGAAAATGTTATACTGTTAACCAGAAAAACATTTTCTTTTCTATAGTTTGCCCCTCATCTGAGTAGATTCCTCAGTTTCTCTGTTAAGCTACTTGCATTCATTGTTCTTAGCTATAGAAACTATAACTGGTCAACTGAAGGATTACACACACACACACACACACGCCGAAATGATCACATTTGAGAGGGGTCTGGCAGTAGACCTCAGAGGACCCCACTCCGCAGGGTCCACCATGCAAATTCCATTTTACCTTAAACAAAAAGTTTTTAAATCAATAATGAAAATCAACAATGAATCAAAGACAATCAAACCAAGACCATTTTGAACTTTGCCATAGGCTAAATCTTAGTAGTGTCCCGGACCTGGGTTCATGACAGTTCAATAGAATTTGGTGTAATTTATCTGTAGGGGATTTGAATTCTAAACTAGTCCATTGATTTATTGACAAATAGTGACCCATAAAAGTTGTTGAACTAATTTGACTGGGTTTGCATTGGAATATGTCAATGTGAGAAATGCAATGACCTGAAAACAACAGCTTCTCAGTTGATGAGGGTTGTCAGCAGGCCACATGCAGTTCCAGGGGCACAATTCTGCATATTATTCCTGTTTTAAAATACAATGATAAAATAAAACCAGGCCAGTGCTACCTGGTGGTCGAGTGGTTACGGTGGATGCACATATGCAGTTGGCCGCAGCGTTGTGAGCACAAATCTCTGCTTCAAAAATGTGCTACATGTCCCCGCTTCTCTTCATCCCCTTTCATGTTAAAACAAAATTGTCCTGTCTAATTAATCTATTCTATTCTAAGTCTATTTTAATAGTACAAATGTATATGGATTATGATACAAAAATTACCTAGCCTTTCGCATTTATCTTTTTGATAGGCTTGGCCAGAATGCCTCCGTCAGATGCAGCTAAAAGAGGGTATTGCAGGCTCATTAAAAAAAAGAAAATTCACCCTATTAGAAATCAAAGATGTACGCCCTCATTTTAGTCAGGTTAAATAATGACATTTAATGGAAAGATGTGGTCTTTTCACCTGCTTATCACTTGGATACACCCTCACTCGGCTCAACAACACCTAAATAATCCCTAAGAGTAGGCCTATGCTCATTGCTTTAGTCTTTACAACAAACAAATCTAGGCTAATTGAAAAAAAATGGGAGCCTTTAATTGGCATAGAGCTGGGACAGTTTCACGGGTGAAGTCTATTCTCATGTGATTTTGCCGGACGGTCTATCGGACGTAAATTTAGTAATAACAATCTTCGGCGGCAGAGGCTCGAACGTCAAATGTGCCCCGGTCTGCGAAGTGCGGAGTGACGTCACTGCGGAGGATGGTGCCGTGACGTCGCCAGTTCAATACCGACACCGGAGTGATGGGGGCGGGTGCAACAGCCAGATGTGGAGCGGACTGGGGGGCGGGGTGCAGTGGGGTTTGTGGATAGGATGATCAATGCGCAACCAGCCCGTAAGAAGTATCCGCGCAGAGCAGAGGCCAGCGTTGGAGCCCTATTTATAAAAGCTGAAGATTAGATACTGATACTGATACTGAGATTTTGTCTGTGAGGAACAGTCTGGAGGAGAAGATAGTGGGGGTGTTGCCTCCGAGCCGATGGTCTTAAGAGAGAGAAAGAGGCACCGCGCGACTGAGGGTGGATATGTTGAGCTATAGCCTACTGGCATAACGAAGGTAGTCTTTTCCAGCTCCGAGCCAGCAGCGTCTCCTCCACCCTTCATCCGTGGTGCTTCTGTGATTAACACGCAGCTGCCTACGGCCACTGGATCTTGCGCCTTCAGTGACGCTCCATCCTCAGCCTACGCGCTCGGAGGCATTGTCGCGTTGAAGGAGCGGGTGTCTGTCCGTGCCATGTGCGGAGCTACACGGATGTGTGAATTCATGCGGTGACAGTGGAGGGGAATGGAGCAGTTGTCATCAAATTCCTACAGACGCGCCGACGGTGGCAGTGGTGAGCCTGTCATTTGAAGATCCGTCAGCGGCCGACCCAACACCGTCGTTTATAAAACCGAGGGGGGAAAAAAATCTGTGGTCAGGTGTCACCTTCTATTTCAACCACAACGATGGGGTAAGTGTCATTATTAGCTCCGTTCTCTTTGCCGCTCTGTATTCACATCAGCTGCGGCCGCCTCACCAAGATCAACTTCCCTGTCATGAAAACCACATCAAGCGTAACCAAGTAAAAACCCGACTATGCGACAAAAAATGGCTATTAAACCCAAGGTCAAGGAGGCCATTTAAATTGGTAAAGCAGTTATATTAATGTAGGTCTATTTTCTTCGATAGCCTTATAAACAATGATTTGTTCCAAAACCATTCAGGCCCATAGCCAATGCAGCAGATTAAGTTTCTTTATATGTAACTTTTACAATCAAATTTGATATAAAAACTAAACATGCTGTAGCCTAGAATCATTATTTAATTTATAGGATAATTGAAGACCCTCACTTGGTCTTGCAGAAATATGACCCTGATTTGCTGGGTCCCTGTCCCTCTGTTTACTCCCACCTACTCATATTCTAGACAGTTATGTAATTCTGAACGATGGCATGTGCACAACAGCAGCTTTTCTACAGTTTAACAATATGAGTCTGTGGGTCTGCTGCAATGTACGTGCTGTTCTGGGTCTGCAGGATAGAATAACAGAGCTTCAATGCTGTCTACTGCTGCTGTAGGCTATACAATAAGCAGGTTGTGACAGTGGTTAATGTCAGCTTACGCATCACCCACTAAAAGCATCTGAAGACCTCTGCTGGTGTGTGTCCCCTGAGATCAGCAGCCCTTGTGTGCTGCGCAGTTCACTGTGATTAACTGCACAGCCTGGTGGTTAAGAAGATGGCACATGCATGGGGTGGTCTTTAGCCAAAACCTGTACATTAACTATTCACATTTCACAGTGGACTTCAACTGTAGACACCCACTCTGCCCTCCTACAACACCGGCATCATTCACCACACTCCCACTCTCCACTGCTGACCACATTTTCATTATGTAACTAACTCAGTGACTCCATGGACAATGGGCCTAATTGTTATCTGTAAAATAAAACTTTCACAAGGATGCATTTTATATGCTCTGTAAAGCGACACAGTAAAGTTTGAATGTGTGATGTCGAGCAGTAGATAAGGTCATATTACACCACTCAGCTCTAATGGTCATGGCAGAACTGGAGATACCTATCATATAACTGGTGTGCGCACCCTTCCTGGGGCAAATACAATTAATGTTAACATTGTCTCTGTCAGACTTTCATTTTGTTCTTTGCAAACTCCGTGATGTTTCTCTTGGTCCAGCTCACAAAGAAGGGATGATAAAATGCTGCTGGAGGGTGTTCGGAATCTTTAGAGGTTTTTCTAAAACAGAGTCCAGATGACTACAACTGAATCTCTTTCTACAATGGAACGCTCCTGGACAAATGAGGGATTACACCCACTTTAGAGGTTTATTAACAATAAAAAATATAAATATATAAATGCATATTTCTACTCTGACCGCGGGAGGCGATAGATATGAAAAGTGACATGCTTTCTTACTTAGAAGAATGGCATCAACTCTGCAAAATTGTCTATATAAAATATAATCTTCATGCTATGACCTCAAGTAGCCCAGTACTATTTCAGTTTTGACATCTGATTCTAAAAAAGCTGATAACTAACCCAAACATCTTTATAAATGTGTAACAGGTTTATTTATTTCCTAATCTCCAAATGAAATAACAGTTTATAATAAGGTTCTGCTCTTATCACTTTTGTATGATTGAGCTTTCCTCTTCTGCTCCTGTCATGATCTTCCTGTGTGTAAAATATCGCCTCCTTTGATCCTTCACTGAGCACTCCTCAATTGCCAAACTAACCTCATGTATTGTTTTTCACCAAACTCTTTATTTAGAAAAGGTTAAAGATTAATCATTTAACCCATGTGATTTGTACAGTCTTTGGCAATACTCAGTTCTGTGTTTGTAATTTTGAATATAGAACTTTACTCTGCATGTTGGTAGTTTTTTGCTATAACCTGTTACTAATCAATACTAAAACCAATATCAAAATAGTTTTAGATTGTTTTGATCTATACACTATACAACTACATAGTAATATTAAAGAAACAACCAACTATTTGCATTGAAAATAACAAGTTTTATTGTGATTGTGTATTTAAAATCAGTGCCTTTTCCTTAAATTGAGCTTGACATTTATTGTGACACTACTCTAGACTGTGTAATACTGCCAAACCAAAACTCAAATAAAGAACAAATGTCCACATATTAATCACATCAAAATAATATGTTCTGTTATAATTTGTCCAATGCACATTTGAACCAAACCCCCATATTATATTGTGATTCAGTTTCACTGCGCTGCCCTCTCCATTTGTAAGATGTGTTATTTATTAAACCAGTGGGCGTCATTTTTGTTGAAATGAAAGCATAGCAACACAAAATATCTGATACCCTTGTTCAAGAAATCACACAAAAATCTGCCACGGTAACATCAAATTATGCAATAAAGCATTAACACTTGCCAAGAAGCTGTGGCACGGAGCGGACGGGCTGTGGATGACTTCAAGTGACTCATAGTTTTGCCACTTACACTGCTGTTCATGATTCTGATCATTTCTACACAAGCCAATTCCCAGAGCATCCCAGATTCTCACTCCGACTCATACTGTGTATACTGTATCTCCCATTTATTCCTCCCATTTGACCAAGTGCCTGTCTGACTTTGCCCTCGCTGTCTACCCGTTCTTTCTTTCCTAGTTAATCACACACAGGAGGGGTGCTGCTGCTGAATTTTAATATTCATTTATACAGCCGGCCTTTGATGTCCCCCATCACCCCCTCAGTGCAGTGTAAGCACTTCTCTATCTCCTGCTCTGCCAGCGCTGCCATCCCAGAATATTTTGCTGTGTGCACCGGGCTTTATAACTGTGTCTGTGTATTGACTGTAGAAATAAACCGTAAGACTCAATAATATTTTTAGAGCCCTGTCAGAACAAACTCAGGACCAATGGATAGACAATGTGGTGGCCAGAAATGCTCAAGAAAAACTGACTTGTGGAGTCAGATTACTCAATGGAAACGAGTAAATTGAGAAAAAAATAATCTAGTCAGAGATCAATACTTCTTCTCTTCTCTTCTTTCCTGTGCTTGACTTTTCTAAAGGCAGATGTATATTTCCGATGAACTGAAATTGCCTCAAAACTAATCCAATCCAGTTTGTTCTATTTGATATGTGCAGGCCTACTATGATGTTAATATCCCAGGAAAAGTATCTTATTTACTTGAAATGAGCAAGTGTATTCATGTAGTGTGGCAAAGATGCGAAGTTAAATAAGTTCATATTATTGATGGCTCTACAACTGTTTAGAAACATGTTGTTGCCGTTCATTCAAAATGGTATTATCATTACTTCATTCTTGCTTCATCATTTTATTGTTTGTGAATCTGTGTCAAATAAAATGATGTATGAAAGGCAAGACCATGCCGTTTGTGTGTTTGGTTGTTATTTGCGGCCGAGGGTCTATATTTAGCCTTTAGCCCCCTCTGTCTCCCCTGTGCTCTCCTGTGTGACCGTCTCCCTTCGAGCTGCAGACATTCCCATATCAGAACAGGCAGACGCGACATTGACTTTGCCTGCACCACAACGCTGGGGCAACATACCTGCAAACATTAGTGAAGCTGCTTAACTATGGGCTCAAGGAAAGGCCTCTCGATCCACTGACAGCTTCACTCCCGTTGGTGTAACTATGGAGCATGGGGAACTCGTCATACAGTTGCCAGGAAAATCTGACCCCCCTGGTTCTACGCAGGCTGGTTATGGCGAGACGCTGGTTTTACGGCACAAAGAAGTTCACAATTTCTTTTTTGTGCCCTTCAGGGAGCAGCCCATCTACAGCACACGGGCGCACGTCTTCCAGATCGACCCAAACACCAAGAAGAACTGGCTGCCCACGAGCAAACACGCAGTCACCGTCTCCTACTTCTACGACAGCACCAGAAATGTCTACCGCATCATCAGCCTGGACGGTACTAAGGTGAGGGCATCCAGATGTTTTAAAACCCATCACACATCAAAACCTCTTAGTTTTAATGGCCATATCGTCTGTGCAGTGTTAATGATGTTACAAAGGTCTGGACTTCAGAAGAGCTCAGAGCCACAGCCAAAACCCCTGGCTCATGTTTCACTGTTTATGTGCATAGCGACTGTTCATGTAATCGCAGCATGACTGTCAGCACTTTATTGTGAGATTCTTGTTTATTAGGTTCATAGAAATTATTCGATTTGATGTTGTGATGTTAAGAAAATATTGATTCTGTAACAAATTAAAAAAAATTATCTTCTTGGCAAATTGTCAGTCAGATGTTTGTGATATCGAACCTCTCTGATGATGCAGACTTATTGGGTTGGATTTGACTTCTACAATTCTACAGTGGTGCTCAACAGTGACGGAAATAAAATGTCCATACATTTTTCCCTTAGAGATTAAAAAAAAAAAAAATCATATTAAAAGTCTGGGTCCAAACACGTTTTGTGGTAAGTAAGAGCACAAGACCTATCACTATATGTAAAATCTGCTTCTGAAACTTTATAAACTGCCAAATTATTAAAACGTTTAGCAGAACTTTAAGTTTGGCATGTGTTTTGGGCTGAAAACAACTGCGTTATAGACATTAGTTAGCACATTGCTGCTTGGCCTTTTAACTCCTAATGTTTTAATTGTTCTAAATACCTATCGCTAAAAATAAATGCGAAATGTACTTTCAGAATCCTTGGTGGAAGTGGATGGCACTGTTGAGCGCTGTTTAGTTTTTTTTCTCCATTGTTTATTTTCATCCATTTGCTCATGTAATGGTGAACTATTGGTCACTTTTAGACAATTAATGATCAAATGGAGAGTTAATCCTCCGTGTTTTTAATGTTGGGGAAACAGTCAAAGGGAATTAACACTCAAGAAGGTCAGTCATGTCTGCCCCACCGCTCTTCTCTGTTGTCATGTCTAAAGAACAGTGGCGTATGATTTAGAAAGTAAAATCTGGATATACAGAAACTGAAAAGATAAAGCGCAATACTTTTCCATTGATTTTGATTTAGAAGTCCACTTTGTCACACTATTTATTAAGCAGCTCATTTGAAGAACAGGACAGAATTGGATTACATACACACCTCTATCATCGCACTCTATTGAGTGCTTTTAGAGTGGCAGCCATTACACAACACAGATAATTGATTGCCCATTACTTTGTTCCTCATTATTTAACAAATCAAAATGCATTACGCAATACTTAGATTGCTTCTTTAAATAACTCGACTAGTCAATGTAATTAAAAATCTAAACATTGTTGGGTGATAATGAGTAGTACTGATCATTTTCATCATAAAAATGTCCAAATGATAATGCTTTTAGGGGATCATACACCAGTCTAGCCTTCCCCAGCTTGGATCACAGTGACCAAATCAATATCCAAATCACTGCACGCTGGGTCACAGTCATATGATACCGTAGATGCTGTAGACCTGCTGCTAAACCAATAGTAATATGTTCAAACACACAGATATTTCTATTCTCTTTCCGCTTCTCCCATATACTGCAGCCCCTGAACAAATACACTTCTTAATAATACACTGTCTCCTTCCACCAGGCAATAATCAACAGCACAATAAGCCCCAACATGACGTTCACCAAGACCTCACAGAAGTTTGGCCAGTGGGCGGACAGTCGTGCCAACACGGTCTACGGCCTCGGATTCTCCACCGAGCATCATCTATCCAAGGTACCGCCCACTTCCTGCCTCCCACGACCCCCACCGACACAACACAACACAACACGACACACACGGAGCCGCACACAGAGACACACAAGAGTTCTCATCTGCATTGTATGAAGCAGTGTGATCTATATGTGTGCTCAGGGAGTGGGAGGCTGTTTCTCTGCAGTATGATTAAGCCTCACTGTTGGGCAAGGGTGGATCACATCAGAATGATAAAAATGCACATTTGTACATGGAATACAGGGGCATAATATTGATGTATGATACAGAAAGTAATTGGACCTATTGAAATATTAGGAATCAATGTTTGGCAATGATGTTTTACCAATAAACTCAACTCGTATTTGTTAATTATAGTGTTTTGTTGATCGACTAATTATTTTCTTGTGATGATATGGATTTTTAAGGACCATAGCCGAAATGAGAAGGCCTGCTGACCATGTGGGAGTGAATCATACGTTTATTCTGCCGTTGTAAATACAATTATATATCACCTTAGTTTACCAGTACTTTTCTGTATGAAAAGTTATTGAGTACATTATTGAGTACATTATTGTCAGTTCACAGAGATATTAAATATTTTTGAGAGCTCTGCCCCTTGATTAATCAGTGCGGCATGTCTTTAGTTGATCAACGATTTATTTACAGCACTAAATACTGCAGATAAAGTTAACACTGAACTAGGAGAATTTAGAGTAAATCTGGATCTAGGAGTTTTACATAATTTTCTACTTTTCTGGTGCATCACGTGCTTGTCTCTCTGGAGATGGACAATTGTTCCACAATATGTTATTTTTAAACAGATCAATCTTGAATATATTCAATAACAGGTTCGTAAAAATACCTTGAGAAACATCCACTCTCGCTTTTCCACTGATTTAACCTGAAATTTGTCCTGGTGGCATCAGCCTTTTATGTCCATGGAGATAGATAAGTTTAATGCCGTACTGTGGAAAAGTCCAGGTTACATCTTTATGGAGACAAGTATCTGACGGACCCAGAAAAGTTACAAAGTGCACCAGAGCAGAGACAGGATATTTCAAATACAACAAAAGGGCAATGGTAATTTACTGATTCTATGCTTGTAGGATTGGATATGTTCAGAGGGAAAAAAATGACACATTCAGAATTGAAAATGGACATATTTGACTTTGGACCAAATGGGACTCATACGTAGGACATGATGTGCTGTAACTTTGTTTCATTGAACGTTTGTTCTGTGCCACTTTTAAGTTTCATTAGGGATGAAGAGCAAAAACCATTCGGTGCCATTTTAATCATTGTTTATCCTTCACAATTTACCACTGTTATGTAGGCCAACAACAACATTAGTCATGGATAATTACTCCGTTTTAATGACATAAGCTCTCAATGACATCCACCTGCGTTAGTAACTACCGTTTGTACTCTTCTGAGAAAGTACTAATGCTTTCACATTCAATGTACTTAAATAAATGCAGAGGAAGTACTGAACTGTATCCGCTGTATGCATCACATCCGGTGGGCTACAGTATAAGATTGCACTAAAGTAAAGTTATATTGAATTAGTTGTTGTAACTGATCTGATGCTGGGCAGAATTGCTCCACACACGTTTCTACTTTGATGTCCTCGTCAGTCAAACTTCTGCACCAGTTCCCCCTGTGAACTAGAGTGACTGGTAGAGCGCACTCAAAACTGACTCTAGTTTATATTTACTCAAGCTTCATCTCACCTTACACCAAGGGGCTGAGTGAATGTATCGCAGCTCAGGACTAAAATAACTGCTTAAGCCCCTCACTAGAGATAATGTGACAAGGACAATATTGTTGAATTCACATTGTGTCAATATTGTACAAATATATATAAACGTCATGAATATAAGTTATATGATATTTTGGGCATATCCCCAACCCCAAAGTCACTGTTGTGTGTTTGTTTGTAGTTTGCAGAAAAGTTTGCTGAGTACAAAGAAGCAGCACGGCTTGCAAAAGAGAAGAGTCAAGAAAAGATGGACATGGCGACGTCTCCATCACAGGTAAAAAGCACGTTTGACATAAATCGATTTCTGAACAATGTGCTATAAGATGGGTTATGGGTTAAGTATCATCTAGAATTCAAAATACTTTTCTTCTTCACATTGGGTGGTAATCCAGGAATGGCTCCAACGTGTTTTTAAAGTCCACATACCATGATCGAACTCATTCTCATCATTTCGGTGCTCAAATTGCCTCCATTTAAGATGCATCTTAGTGTTGAAGCTAATTTTAAGTCAGTTCGCCCTCTGGTGACACCTGCAGTGTTTCGCTCATATAAAACACAATCACATTTCTCTTCCATACAAAAGCTTTTCACCCACAGAACTATACACAAACCCAAAGACAGAGTAAATGCTGCACTAATGAATGTGAGTGTGGAGCTACATTATCTGGGCTGTCCCTTTGTCCTCTGGCATTGTACAAACATTGTGCTCCGCGTTATTCCCTAAGCCCTAAGTCCTAATGGACTTGTTTTATGTTTCGAACGCTAAACTAAATAATTTGTCTCTCGTATAACTGTGCTTGTAAGGGAGGTAAAGATAAGCATTTTACAATTCTCTTCTCCTGTAACAAGCAGCTACTTAATCCCAATAAAATGTGGTCAGCATGTTTTTTATTAACATAACAATATCCACTGCGCTGATAATGTAAAATGAGTGTGATGTGTGATGAACAGTGTGTGACGGTATTTTATTGATAAAAGGTCACTTGAGGTCATTGTATTGTAATCAGAAAGAATAACCTTTACTGAACTATTGTATTCGTGTTGGGTTTATGACATTTTAAAACTGTATCTTATGTACATTCTTGTGTTTAGGAATCTCCCGCGGGTGAGCTCACTTCACCTCTGACCCCTGTGACCCCTCCGATGGAAACATTGAACGGCACAGACGAGATCTGCGACACTACTCCAAACTCGGACAGCCGCCCTGAGCCGTCGCAGAACGCTCTGGCATTTGCACACAGGTAACATCCAACCGTCACCTTCAGCCCAATGACTGCCACTGCACTGTAGCTTGCAAAAAACTGCATTTGTTTGATGCTTTCATCTGTCATTTTGTTTGTCAAATTGACCTCACAAAAAGGTGCTCTTTAGCTGTTTTTCTTTGTCTATAGATGTTATCTGAACTGCCACTATTCACGGCTGTTCTCTCGTCTCTTTTCTCCCTAGGAGGCAGTTTAAGGCCTGTCGGGTCTGCTCATATTGATAGGGGAGTTGTTAGACTTATGACGGATTCAAAGTGATAGTTGTCCAAACAAAAGGGTTTAGCCGCAAATGCAATGCAAACTTGCAGCCTGGTCAGTCCCAGAAAGTAAAAGAAGGTGTGCTCCAGTGTGATGGAGGAATGAGGGCAAAGGCCTCAGACTGACCCTCAGGAGGCA
Organism: Chaenogobius annularis; assembly: GCA_015082035.1. Taxonomy (NCBI): domain Eukaryota; kingdom Metazoa; phylum Chordata; class Actinopteri; order Gobiiformes; family Gobiidae; genus Chaenogobius; species Chaenogobius annularis. The sequence goes on along the minus strand of BJKM01000169.1, from coordinate 490,850 downwards.
CCAACCGACTGACGCTGCACTGAGCGGCTGAGCATGATCATTAAAAAAAAAGATACATCTGTATCAGATTTAATGGATTATGCAATTACACGTTTACTTTCAGAGTACTATGATCTGTCTCTGCTAACATGTGCAGTATGTGAACGCATGCCATCTATATGCATGCACATTCCTAGTTTCTTTCTGAATGTCTGTGTTTTATTGATAAATAAATATACATATTTTTTGTTCATTTCTGTTACTAGTTTGTATATTATAGCACAGTTATGTAAAGACAATATTAACATTATTTTGTGTAATGGACAAGCATAAATGGTGGCAAGGTTCAACGAAATGTGTCCATGAAGCATTTTTATATAAGTTGTTTATGTAAAGCTGGGAGTGGGCGGCTGAGATACTGACAGACTCACAGTATGTGTCACAAAGTAGGCAGCAGGAGAGAGACGCTGTCTGTACAAGTCACACCTGAACAGGGTTCAAACTGTCTCTGCAATAATAACACTGCACTGACGACTGACAAACTATTTCTTTATGAACCAACACATGTGTCTTTACCATCTTTTTGGCTTAAATCTTGTGAAATGAGGCAGGCGGTCTTCGCATTTCTATATTTACTTTTATTTAGAAGCTCTTAATTGTGATTCTTGTATAATATAAATATTGTTGCAGCCAGTGGTCTGTGCACATATGAGTGAGAGCGATGTGTAGAGGACACCCACTGCTCGCTGCAGCTTGTTGCTGATGTGTCTATTAATGCTGCATGCGTGGGAGACACGGTTGACTCGCCATTTGAGAGAAGTATGGATGTACCAGGCAAAACCTGCTCTCTCTCAGGCAAAAGGAGCTGCATGTAGAACAGTTCAGCAGTATTTTTCGTAAAGTCTTCTGAGTCTTACATAATCAACATGTTGTTAAACTTATGCTTGCCCTGTGTGATACATTTGCATCCATTAAATGTTCTACTCTGAGATGTTGTTGTTGTTTGAGATCTTAGCCTGAAATAAAACAGCTGTATCTACTTATGTGCATTTGTGTTCATTATTTGGAATGGAGAAGGCAAGCGCCACACCTGTGCCCACAGGTGAATGCCTGAGTAAAGTGCAGATATGGTCGATGCTTATTACATATTCATAACCAGGGCTGCAGTGTGGGAAGGTGTGTGTAGGAACGCAGAGCCTCATACTCTTTTATAACACTGTGTAGGCGTGTTCAGCAGTGCACTGGTCGGACAGGTCTGAGTGTCAGAAGACTGATGTTTCTGGTTTCTGTGAATGGTGTTGTGGGAGGATGGAGGTGTTTTTGGTCTTGAGAAATGCTTTATAGATGAGCAGATTGAGAGAGAGTCAGTGTGGTACGTCTAGTGTTGCCATGGCAACCACGCTGGCTGCACATCTTAAAGGAACGGGACACCTACCTTATTGGACAGTGGTCAGGACCTCAGATTACCTCGAGTATGTAGAAAAGCAGTCTGCCATGGTTATGCAAATGTTCAAGATGTGAGGAGCAGAGCAGTGATGGACACAACTGATTGTTGGACATTTATTTATTTCAAATGAAGTGTTCATTAAGAGGCCTATACATTCACAAAATGTATACAGTCGCTGTTACTTAACAAAACAGCATAACAACAGAACACAATTCAAAAATACTAAACAAATATTTTGTATCTCTTTTCTATAAATTTATGATATATTATCACAAAGTAAAACAAAACATTCAAAGTCCATACAGTGAAACATACATTGAAAAGAATATCTTGATAATAAAACAAAGTGTTGAATTACAAGTCTCTGAGAATTAGGGAAAATACAAGCACTTACCGTTGTCTCTTGCTATTCACTTCAGTACTGGTTTCTAAAGGAAAGCATGTGACGTGTTGAATATCTCTTGTTGATCAAGTGTTCCTACATGTCTCGCTTCTCTTGTCAAGTCTTGTTCGGTGGTTCTTGTTCATCTGTTTCTTTCTTCATGTTTCTTCGTCTCTACTGCTCTCTGCTTCTCTGCTTCTCTCTCTGCCTGCTGCATGGGGTTTAAACACTGACAAAGCTGTGCCGAGCCTCTATGACAGCATCAGCCTGCTATGTGTGAGACTGCAAAGATTTATGTGTATATATATATATGTGCATGTGTAGGATGTGTGTTCTCCCTCGTATGCGTCACACGAGAGCAACTTGCGCTCACCAACAGAGGGCGGCGGTTGTGTAAGGAGTGAATTTACCGTGGGAGTCTGGAGTGAAATGGATCCCTGGCAGAGTGGGTGTTATTGCACTGTTTGCGGCATAGTGTTAGTGAGAGAGAAAAGGACCATCATTGTATTGGGTCACAATGAGCAGAGCATTTGCTAAGCTTCTCTTTGTGCCAGAAGGGATCTCTGAAAAGTGTGTGGGAGTGGGCCCCTTCTTTTTCAGATGTACTTGACTTGATGTCAGCTCAAGTGAGACGCTGAGCAAGAAACGCAGTATGAGCGTTATGTAAACCAGGGTAAAAGATGCACCAGTTTTCACGTAAAAAAAATCATCATCGTAAAAAATCGTCATCGTACATCTTCTTGCTGGTGTTGTCCAAAGAAAATCAAGATATACATTGTGCCAGTTTCAAGATTTGATAACGTTGTAACTGTGGCCAATCGGAAGGAGAAAAATGTGACTTTATTATTGTTCAAATGCATTCAACATAGTCATTATGTCTCAGGCACACACTTCTATCAGTCAATCAGTTCACTTTATCTCTTTTTGCAAGTGGCTCGTCCAGATTAGGCTCCAGACTGTCTATAATCTCAGATTACAACCTTTGAGGCAGACTACTGCTCGAGCATCTCCAGACAGAAGTGGTGACCTTCAGACTGACCGCAGTGTCCACTCCAGCCCTCTCATCCGGTCCTAGTCCTTCACTTGTGATTCAATGAGCAAGGAATGAGAATCAAAATGATGAATGGTATTTTGGACAAAAATAAATAAATTGTACAGTATTAAAAAAAATACAGAGTATAATTAATAGTCTCAAAATTTGACTGAGAAAGTTAAGATTACAAGGCATTGTGTGATTTATGTTACATATTGAAAAATATTGTGTGAAATAATGATTGGATTTTTTGGATCTCCTGAAAAGATACTGGATTGTCACTTGCCACCCATTTGTTCTCACTCAATAGTAAAATCCCTCTGTTGACACAATTCTTTGATTGACATTTGATGAAGAGTAAATATCTGTCCCACAGCCCTGCTATGACCAAACACTGGGAGGCCGAGCTGGAGGCGCTAAAGGGGAACAACGCTAAACTCACGGCGGCGCTGCTCGAGTCAACAGCCAACGTCAAACAGTGGAAGCAACAACTGGCCGCGTACCAGGAA